>CM040126.1:388717909-389229336 GCA_022559845.1 Amorphophallus konjac | reverse complement strand
CGTCGCCGCCGGCAACCACCGCCGTTCTTCAACCGTCACGATGGCGAGTTCCTCCTCGGCATGGGCGGCCTCCAGATCAACGACCTCTGGGGCGGCTACCCTCTGGCGCTTCTGTCCTCCACCGGCCATGGCTAGGGCTAAGGGGGAGGGAGATTGAGAGAGTAAGAAAGAGAACGAGAGAGAAGCTTTGGGGGGGGCTTCGGTTAGGGTTTGCAGAAGGGGGGAAATGAGGACGAGAGGAAGAAGAAGAAGAGGACTGATGACTTTTGGGTTTCGAAAAGAAGACATGCCCTAAGAGGAGGCGTTTATAATGGAATTCACGACCATTCCTTGGGCGTTTTATGTAAGTTGACGACGAGGATTACGGCGTTAATTTATTTTGCATGGGGAACGATAACCGTCGTCAGACGCATTGAATAGGCGTTGATTGATGCGAGGAAAGTCATCATTTCTGTTTGAAGTAACGCCTCTGGTAAAGGCGTGTTATTATTGAGACGTGACTAAGGCAAAGGCGTTATTTTTGATGATTCAACGATCATATTCTTTGGGGTTTGAAACTAGTCACGCCTTGCTTGAAGTCTTTATTTAAAGTTACGCCCACTTATGCAGGCGTCAATTGTGATGTAAGCGCCTTGAGATAAGGCGTGTATTGTTGAATTCACGGCACTCTTGGAGGCGTTATTCACAACAGAAACACGGGTTTTTGGATGATTTGGTTCATAATCACAGTGGCAATTGGCTCAATCAGAAAGCAATCTTTATTATTTTGAAAGGAGGAACTACAATGACTAATGAGCCACTTTGGGCCTTAAATTTCTCAATGAAATTACATAATTTTTCCACTGTTCCTTGTCTTCATCCAAGTCTTCCACAGGTTGATGAAGCTTGCTTAACCTCCACAGAGCTTGAATGGTGATAACCTCTTCTCCATCTTCATTGCTGCCTAGGTCTCTTGATTTGATTGGAGGAAGATGAGAGATGTCTTCCAGCACTTGCCTTGGGAGCCCAAGCTGAGGAAGGCACCGGTGTGCATCATATAAGACGAAGTCCGAAGCGCCAATAAGACGAAGGTCCGTCCCAATGGAGAAGCGTGCACGAAGCTCCTGCATTTTGAATACACCTGGGGCACAAGTAAAAAGATTCTTTGGCATTACCTTTAAATGCTCCCTCCAGTCCCCTCTCTTCTTGATTTGAGGAATCCGGTTGGTCACTCTATTGCTTATGCCTAATGAGCCGGTTATATATGAGAGTGGGCTCTTTGAGAAAATTCGTGAGGGTTGTTGGGCTTCATGGCATGAGTCGAATTTGAAGTGCAGATCAACCCAACTTGAGAGTGCTAGCATGCACCCGTAGATGGGCCTTCCCATGGCCGCGGATGTAAGCCCGCTATAGAGATATGCTAGGATCGCCGGTCCAACTCTTTCTTCTTCCCATAAGCTCACCACTGCGCTCAATTGGGACTCCTCTAGAAAGTCCTCCGTGGATGGGAATAGGAGTGCTCCTGCCAAGCACACCACGAAGGCTTTGGTCACTCTTTCTATCTCCTCTTCCTCTTTAGCTTGACCCGCTCTCTTGTACACCCATGAGGCGAGCTTCAAGAGGTTGACTCCTTTAGTGGTCTTAATCTGATTCACTAGGTTTGGACTAGGTATTAACGAAGTTAGCAACTCATGGGAGGAGATGGGCCTTGGCATGATGGCCATCTTTTCTTCTTCTCCGAGTTTCATCCTTTTCAAGCCTAGGATCATCTCTACTTCTTCCAGCAAGATGGTGGCCTCAAATGTGGAAAATAAGAAAGTATGGGTGGAAGGATGCCATGTTTCAATCAATGCTCCTATGGCAGCCCAATCTGTGTGGATTTGATCATAATGCTTGGCATGGGTGATCAACCCCAAGAGATGCCATCTAGCTACGTATACCCTCATGTCAGAAGTGAACTTGGAGAGGATGAGGGGCAACCATTTGATTTGGACATATCTTCTAGCTCCCGGAAGATTTGGATAGTCCTGTGAAGAACAGAACACATGCAGTAAACAAGCATGAGCATATGCAACGTGAAAGGAGAATTCGGCAGAAGGAGCATCGCAAAGCAACGGGCAGAAGAGAAAGCTTACCTGTTTCAAAGCAATGCGGTTGCTTATGTGTCCTTGTATTTCAGAGATTCTAGGAGTAGAAATCCTAGGTTTCTTCAGCATTCTGTCCATCGCCGCCTGCAGTTGAGAACAGAGGCGAGAAGCAGAACGAAAGGCCTGCAGAGAAGAAAGAAGGAAACAGTTCGGCTGCAGAGGAAGTTCTGATGATTTGGTTAAGAAACTGTTGTTTTATAAGGATTTGAAGAATCCTAAAGAGTCCCGAAGATAGAAGTTTGATTGGGTTAAGGACTCTGTTCTTGATTTAGAAATGGAGGTTCGGGCTGAATTCACGCCTTGTGTAAGGGCGTGTCTTTTTGATTTGACGACCTCACCAGTGGTCGTGTTTTACATCACGCCCTTGATAAGGGCGTGTTTATTCTAAAGCTTCCGCTTTTGGTTACGCCTTTGAATAGGGCGTGTTTCAAATATTAACGACCTACGGTCAGGCGTCTTTCTGTTGTTAACGCCCTATTCTTAGGCGTGTTTTATTGGCCTCTCCATGCTTTTGATGAACTTAAGTGCTATTATTTGATGAAATTGCTTATGATTAAGCACTTATGATCATGTCATGTTCTGAATTGATAAATGAAGTCTAATAAGTTTCAAAGTGCAGGAGTTTACAGGATTCGAAGCATTTGGATCGCTCATGGGAGTAACATCTTGTCACCTTGTATCTGTTTCTGGTAAGCATTGTTATTATATGATATCTACGCTATTATAATATATCAAGGACCTTGTGGTTCTGATGAACCTGAAATTTGAGTTCCCCTTCATCAAAAACGATGATGATTTCAGGAGAATCTTGATCACACGGATAGGCCGTTGAGTTGTTAAAGGCTTGGGACGATGGTTCCTGGTGCGGACACCCGAGCAGTTGATCGGCACGACACACCGAGCCACCGGTACCGCACACGGAGCACGACACGAGCCACCTCAGCATCCATCTGGCTCGGAGACAACCTGGAGACTCCGCCTTGAGCCTCCCCATTTATTATATTTAGCTAGACTTTATGTGTGTGTAATTTGTATTTATTTCGTTGCATTCGGTTTGCCATTTTGAGTGTAATAGGGACTTACGAGCATTTTGGATCCCGTGGGCCCCACGGGCCCCCCGGGCCCCACCACATTGGGCCACCTCAGCCTAGGGTCCCACGTGGGGTCAGTCAACATGCCACATGGGGCATCTAGAAGTTTGAATGGTCAATTGTCCACATGGGGGACAAGGGACCAAAATAGTCAACATTTCCAACCAACACCCACCTACCATGTCAAGCTTGTTCCCCCCCCTAGTCAATAGGCTGTCCCCCCCTTATTTTTTTAATTGTATTTTTGTGGAATGGTCACAAGCCATCCCAACCCTCCATCTCACACCCCTAGATCCAACGGTGGAGGATGGATTAGATGGGTGACCTATATATGCTTGTATTTTCCCATTTTGATGAATTAATGCCATTTGAACTTGGAAAATTGCTTGAGCAAAGGCCTAGGCCGCCCCTCTCTCCCCCCTTGCAGCTGTGAAGGTTGCCTCTGGAGGTGTGACTCCTCCCCTATCAGTTCCGGTCATCCTCGCCGCCGCCACGAGCCGCCACCGCACCGCCATCGTCTTCATCGGAGTTCTGCCTGTGCAGTACCATAGTAGCTTCCACGAAATTCAGCCATCAACCAAAAGCTCTGATCGACCTGGGGATTTTACTGGAGGTTCCATAGGTGTCAAGGATATCCCAAACAAATTGGTTTGTCATTCAGATCCCATTCCATATTTTTAGATTTTCGTCCACTCTTCCCTTTCAGTTCTGCCAGCAGTCTGTCCAGATTCATCTCCGCCCTGAGTTTTAGGTCTTAGGTCCACTTTTTGATTTTATTTCGTTCACCCAATTTTACTGGATCTTCCTTCCACCAACCCCTTCATCCACAATTTTTCTAAATTTCTAGTTCGTCCATTTCATATTTTCTAAAAATCATTCTCAGTCCCAGCTACAGTTCTATCCACCTGTTCCCAGATCCGACCACCAGTCACTCCACAAATCATATCAAATCGCCAACACCTCCAAATCTAATTCCAAAAATTGTCCCTGTTTCGTGGTTTGATTTTCTACAACTTTGAAGAAAAGCTCAAGATCTGAATCAGAGGTTTAATAGGCGGTCAATGGTGGTTCTCAGACAAGTACCCTACAAATCTGAGGTTTTGGTTACTGTACAACAGGGGCTTGTAAATTCATTAAAGTTCTGATCCGACCAGATCCATCAGATCTCTCTGGGTCTATATTGAAGCATTTTAAGAGAGCTTTCCAACGATAGCTCATGCGTCCCGATCCGACGTCGGGATTGATCGCAGCGGCCGTTTTTGCTGGAGCGCGCGCCTGAAAACAGCAACTAAAAATCCGTGGGCAGCATTCCAAAAGCTTGGAGATCGGAGTTGTTCGGCCACCGGTCGGTGTTCCCGGCCGACCACCTTCCGTGGAGGCGCGCCACCAGGGGTCCCCACCATAGTGGGACCCACTCCTGCAGATCCGGAGGCCAGTGCCACCCGTGGGCCCCACGGGCCCGCAGAACCCGCCGTTCGGAAAGCACGAAAACGCGGAGTTCGGCACCGTCGGGCGACATCAAGATGCTGCCCGTCAACCCAATTTGCGTGATTCCCGGGCCCCGCATGTGACCTTTTACCTCCCTGCGTGGAGTGGGTCAAATTATTGTATTTCTGTAAACTTGTGTTAACCGGGAGTCCGCGATTGGCCGGGGTTGTCTTCGCCACGCCGGGTGCGTGGAGGTAATGGTCCGAACCTCTTGGCGTTCATTTGCTTAGCTAGTATATGGTCTTTTGCCGCTGCCGAGAGTGTAGGTACTAGCCCGTGTGTCCATGTCACCGCTGTGAGAGTGAGAGTGACCCGTCCCATGACTCGATCCGAGTCCGGAAGTTGAGTCGGACTATCCATGACCTCCGCCGGTTCCTTAACCGCGCACGGTCCGCGCTTTCCCTCGCTTGGGACGACGAGTGAGCTTCCACTTCTGTTAGCGACGTTTTGCCACTAGGAGCTCGTAGTGTCGGGCTTAGTGTCTCCCTGGTGTGTGCTGCTGGTCGCGTCTTCATCTAGAGTCCGAGGGTGGCACCTAATAGTGTCGTCTCCCATGTCCGTCCCGCATCAGTTTGGTATCAGAGCGAGTCGAGTCTAGGATAGTCTTTGCGTATGTCTTGCATGCATCATGGTCTAAGTCGAGTCTAGGATCATCATTATTTTCAAAACAAAAAAAAGTGTGTTCTAAATTGCATTAGCACCCTTTATTCGGTATCTTAAAAGGTGTTGTCCGAACGTTAGGCTACGCCTACCGGGAGGTCGCACACTTGCGGGAGTGATCTTCGGATCGATTAACTCCGCCCCGTACCGGATATTGGTTTAGGTCTAAGTGCATTGTCTAGTGTGTGTTTGCATTAGTCGGTTTGTCTTGTCTCTTGTCATCATGCCCATCTTGTAGTTCCGAGTTTCTCATGGAGTCCCAATCACTCGGGCAATATGGCCGTTGGTCTACCCATGGGCTTGGCAACCATCCTCTCCCCTTTCGTAGGCCCGAAGCCTCGGATTTTTATGGCTCTAATGACCCGGGCGACTACCTCAATTGGGAGGCCACCATGGATAAATATTTTGAATGTTACACCATGTATGATGCCATGCAAGTTAGTTTTGCCCGAGAGAGGCTTGTCCACAAAGCCGCCTGGAAATGGGAGAGCATTGAGCGCATGAGAGAGGTTAGGAGGCAAAGGCCCATCGAGTCGTGGCATGAGATGAAGGACGAACTTAGGAAGGTCTACCTACCCGGCCCGGTCACCTCCAACCGACCCCACCCAATCACATCCACCCAAGGGGGCCATAATCAGAGGCAACGCGCCACGCATGTAGAAGAGCCTAGGTCCACGACTAAGCCGAGTTCATATGGGAGAGTCCACCACATTACTCCTACTCCAAACTCCACCATTGCCGAACTCTTCCAAATCATTTTGGATAAAGTGGATAGGAAGTGTGATTATATTGAATCCCTGCTTCCCCCATGCCTACCTCCTAGCCGAGATAGAACCAAGCATGAGCCTAAGGAGGTAGCCGCCGGTAGTCCCAACCTAGTGCCATCTATGGCTCCATCCCAAGGTCCTCTCCCCATCCTAGTGGATCCTCTTCTCCCACCCACGAGAGCCCCATTTCCTACACCCCCTGTCCGTCAGGAGGATAAGGGTAGGGACCCACTTATCAGGGAGCGTAGTGGGTCACGACAGCAGTGTTATCGCTGCCAGGGGTTCGGCCACTACGCCGGACAATGTCCCACTCGGACATCTCTAGCCATAAGGGACAAAAGGGTTGGAGAAGCCCCACTCTCTGGTCTTTATTCTAAGCCACCTCAGCCCAAGCCACCCGTGTTTCTAACGGGTATGCTTGTCATAGCCGAGCCGCTTCTTAGCGGGCTCAAGAAGGGCTTGGTCCCACTTCCCTTCCCATCTATGGACCTTATCCTACCTCTGGTGCCAATCAATTCATTTCATACCACTTTCCGGTCTAGTCACTATGTGGATACATTGGATGACCTTCTTAAAGGGTTAGACCGGCAGTGGACATTTACGCACTTGTTGGCTCCAGGCTTCGACCGACCCACAGGTCGTAGTTTCACTCATCCCGCTTTAGGGTCCATCACCTCCGTGTACACCGTGGGTCATGTTACCACGGAGGTTCTTCTACTCCTCCCTATGCCGACCGAGCCCGACTTCATTCCCATTTGCCCAAGGGAGGAATCTTACTTTCTACCTATGACTGTCGTCCCATCTCTCGCAATGAATGAAGGTGATCATTTACACCTCCAAGATTTCCAAATGTGGGACAGTGATTTGTGGAAGTCTAGTCCGAGAGGTCATACCTTCTTTGATCCCTTCGACCCATTCTCTTATGGACTCCGTGACCCACCATATTTACACCACCTTTTCGAGAAAGTCCACCATCATACCCCCACCGTCTCATCTCCCTTCACGGATGAAAGTGACCATCAACACCTTCTAGAATTCCACACATGGGACCTTGAAATGAGGGAATCCATATCGAGGGGTCACACATTCTTTGATCCCTTCGATCCCTTTCTTCATGGGCCCTTTGGCCCACAACCTCCATTCCACCTCTTTAAGGAAGTCCACTATCACACCCCTCCTACTCGGGCCTGGCAACCTTTACATGGCAATAGGTCCGAACCGTCATTTGGGGGTAATGAGGACTTTGGTTTCCCCGGGCCACCTCAACCACCCAAACCTCCCGGACTTCTCACATCCAAACCCCATGTCCATGGTTGGTGCATCGTAGGATGTCTAGGAGTCCACCATGACATTAACCTCCGGTTATGTCAAATACATGCATGGCACACATTCGGATGTCCTGGACCACCTTGCATATGATTGGGTTTTACTAACTGTAGGGTTGTTTAGGGTCGTGTGTGCATCCGTGTGTTTCTTTTCTTTTGGTAAGCATGTTAGGTCGTGTGTGCATCCTGTGTTTCTTTTCTTTTGCTAAACATGTTAGGAGTCTGCATGACGATGTCCGTCGTCACAGTTGAGGCCAGCAATGCACGGTACAAGGAGTTAGCCGATGCCCACCGACACCACCGAGAGTTCCACGAGGGCGAATATGTCATGATCAGGGTAAGACCTGAACGGTTTCCCTCTGGAACCGTTAAGAAGTTGCAAGCTTGCGGAGCCGGTCCCTTTAGAGTGTTGAAACGCGTTGGATCCAATGCGTATGTTGTGGACCTGCCCGAGGAATATGGTATAAGCTCTACCTTCAATGTATCGGATCTTGTTGCATATAGGGACCCAGCGGTGATCCCTAGTGAGCCTTTTGAGCCATCTCCTCCCCTTGAGAGTGATCCCACACCTGAGTGTCCACTTCCACCTCCAGCCCCTTTTTCACGGCAGCGTGAGCACATAGATCGTATACTGGACGAGCAAGTGACAGTTACCAGGAGTGGATATTACCCGCGCTACCTAGTGCGATGGAGAGGACGGCCCGCTACTGAGGACACATGGATCACACATGGCGAGTTGCAGCGGATTGATCCGGACCTTTTGGAGCGATACAGGAGCGATGCAGACCCTTACTCGACAGGGTCGAGTTTCTCCCACCCGGGGAGAATTGGTGCGGACACCCGAGTAGTTGATCGGCACGACACACCGAGCCACCGGTACCGCACACGGAGCACGACACGAGCCACCTCAGCATCCATCTGGCTCGGAGACAACCTGGAGACTCCGCCTTGAGCCTCCCCATTTATTATATTTAGCTAGACTTTATGTGTGTGTAATTTGTATTTATTTCGTTGCATTCGGTTTGCCATTTTGAGTGTAATAGGGACTTACGAGCATTTTGGATCCCGCGGGCCCCACGGGCCCCCCGGGCCCCACCACATTGGGCCACCTCAGCCTAGGGTCCCACGTGGGGTCAGTCAACAAGCCACATGGGGCATCTAGAAGTTTGAATGGTCAATTGTCCACATGGGGGACAAGGGACCAAAATAGTCAACATTTCCAACCAACACCCACCTACCATGTCAAGCTTGTTCCCCCCCTAGTCAATAGGCTGTCCCCCCCTTATTTTTTTAATTGTATTTTTGTGGAATGGTCACAAGCCATCCCAACCCTCCATCTCACACCCCTAGATCCAACGGTGGAGGATGGATTAGATGGGTGACCTATATATGCTTGTATTTTCCCATTTTGATGAATTAATACCATTTGAACTTGGAAAATTGCTTGAGCAAAGGCCTAGGCCGCCCCTCTCTCCCCCCTTGCAGCTGTGAAGGTTGCCTCTGGAGGTGTGACTCCTCTCCTATCAGTTCCGGTCATCCTCGCCGCCGCCACGAGCCGCCACCGCACCGCCATCGTCTTCATCGGAGTTCTACCTGCGCAGTACCACAGTTGCTTCCACGAAATTCAGCCATCAACCACGAGCTCTGATCGACCTGGGGATTTTACTGGAGGTTCCATAGGTGTCAAGGATATCCCAAACAAATTGGTTTGTCATTCAGATCCCATTCCATATTTTTAGATTTTCGTCCACTCTTCCCTTTCAGTTCTGCCAGCAGTCTGTCCAGATTCATCTCTGCCCTGAGTTTTAGGTCTTAGGTCCACTTTTTGATTTTCTATGGTTCGCCCAATTTTACTGGATCTTCCTTCCACCAACCCCTTCATCCAAAATTTTTCTAAATTTCTAGTTCGTCCATTTCATATTTTCTAAAAATCATTCTCAGTCCCAGCTACAGTTCTATCCACCTGTTCCCAGATCCGACAACCAGTCACTCCACAAATCATATCAAATCGCCAACACCTCCAAATCTAATTCCAAAAATTGTCCCTGTTTCGTGGTTTGATTTTCTACAACTTTGAAGAAGAGCTCAAGATCTGAATCAGAGGTTTAATAGGCGGTCAATGGTGGTTCTCAGACAAGTACCCTACAAATCTGAGGTTTCGGTTACTGTACAACAGGGGCTTGTAAATTCCTTAAAGTTCTGATCTGACCAGATCCATTAGATCTCTCTGGGTCTATATTGAAGCATTTTAAGAGAGCTTTCCAACGATAGCTCATGCGTCCCGATCCGACGTCGGGATTGATCGCAGCGGCCGTTTTTGCCGGAGCGCGCGTCTGAAAATAGCAACTAAAAATCCGTGGGCAGCATTCCAAAAGCTTGGAGATCGGAGTTGTTCGGCCACCGGTCGGTGTTCCCGGCCGACCACCTTCCGTGGAGGCGCGCCACCAGGGGTCCCCACCACAGTGGGACCCACTCCTGCAGATCCGGAGGCCAGTGCCACCCGTGGGCCCCACGGGCCCGCAGAACCCGCCGTTCGGAAAGCACGAAAACGCGGAGTTCGGCACCGTCGGGCGACATCAAGATGCTGCCCGTCAACCCAATTTGCGTGATTCCCGGGCCCCGCATGTGACCTTTTACCTCCCTGTGTGGAGTGGGTCAAATTATTGTATTTCTGTAAACTTGTGTTAACCGGGAGTCCGCGATTGGCCGGGGTTGTCTTCGCCACGCCGGGTGCGTGGAGGTAATGGTCCGAACCTCTTGGCGTTCATTTGCTTAGCTAGTATATGGTCTTTTTCCGCTGCCAAGAGTGTAGGTACTAGCCCGTGTGTCCATGTCACCGCTGTGAGAGTGAGAGTGACCCGTCCCGCGACTCGATCCGAGTCCGGAAGTTGAGTCGGACTATCCATGACCTCCGTCGGTTCCTTAACCGCGCACGGTCCGCGCTTTCCCTCGCTTGGGACGACGAGTGAGCTTCCACTTCTGTTAGCGACGTTTTGCCACTAGGAGCTCGTAGTGTCGGGCTTAGTGTCTCCCTGGTGTGTGCTGCTGGTCGCGTCTTCATCTAGAGTCCGAGGGTGGCACCTAATAGTGTCGTCTCCCGTGTCCGTCCCGCATCAGTTCCACTTTCTGAGTTGATGCGCAGACAAACGGGCTTCGGCTTAGTGTTAGCTCAGAAATATGGATTCTTGACCAGATCTAAACAGCTTAGCAATATTATCCTTGATTATTTTCTATTTTTAGTTTGTTTTAACCTTTTCCTTTAGCCCAGCATGCATCATGTAGGACTTTGAGTTTCATGCTGAAAATCTTCATATTATGGCAATAATGAAGTTCACTCGCTCTCGATTTAAATTGACATGAGATATTCCACTCCAAATCAAGTACTTCGTTCTATTTGAAGCCATTCAGGCTGACTCCTTGAAAGTGTCCCTTTTGTTGGATCTCTATCCCAATTCTCTTTACTTTTCTGCAAAATTTACCTTAGTTGTAGCACGTCCACATTGGCTGGTAATCGCTCTCCAATGGTCTTTCCCTGTCGTGCCCACGCGCACACTCTTTATTTACTTAGTTTAACCTCCTTTTATCCAACAAATCGATTGTTTCCTTGGAACCACTCAGGGTTGTTTCACTCAGAATCTTGGAAAGATTTCAAATGCTTAGTATCTGAGGCGTGTCACATCACACCTTGGCGTCTCCTTATCAGTTCATTCCACTTCATTCCTTTCATTACACTTCATTCCATTTCCGTCTCACTCCCTTGCAAAGCAGACGCCAAGGCGGGGCAGCTGTAGACACGCCAAAATTGACGTTTTGTTGATCAAATCTCATGTTATTATGTAAACGCCCCAATTGGACTCCAATATTCCTATAATATAAAGTTTTTCTATTTTCATGAGTTTTCTGCATTTTTCCTGCATTTTTGTGAAACACGGCTTGACAAAGGGCGTTACTTTCTAAAGTAACGACCTGTTATAGGGCGTTTTGAAAGAAAGGACGACCGCATTTGAGGGCGTCAATTCCTGGTATTATCCGATAATTTCTGGAATTATCTATCTTCAAAGTAAAAGGCATTTTGTGAGTAACGCCTTTCCTCAGGGCATGTTTTGAAGAAACGTCGTTATCTCAGGCGTGTTCTATGAGTTTTTAAATAGAGGAAGTTTTATTTCTAAAATTAAATCCAGGAAGAAACGGCCTTTCCTAGGTCGTGTTTCAAGAAACGCCTCTGTTCAGGTCGTCAATTCATAAAAAGATGCCCTGTCTTAAGGCGTGTTTTCACTCCAGAGTCCTTCCTTTTTCATCTTTCCCTTACAGTTCCCTGCTATCCTTGGACTCTTACTCGATCTTAATCCTTCCTTGGATGCTTCATTACCCGTTCTTATCAATTCCCTTGTTTGATCGCATCCGATTGAACATTATATAAGAGGCTCCTTGTCAAGCGTAAAAAAGGTTAAGAAGTTAGTTGTTGAACAAGTACGCAGGGCTTCCTCCTTTGGCTTTTCTTCATCCTGCTACATCCGTTCCGCGTCTTCCCGGTCGCACCTTTACTCTCGTCAGGGAGAGCAGGGCTACACATTGTGCTTGTTTTGTTCATCTCATTCTCATCGCATTATCATCACTGTGGTCTCCTATCGTTAGTTCTTTTACTGCATTTAGCATGTTATCTCCTTCCCTGGTTCTCTGCTAGGGGTTTAAAAAAAAAACAAAAGAGAGGTGTGCATGTTGACGTCGTTTCATTATTTTATGTTGTTTTTTTTTTGGAATGATATTACTGCACTTTGGCTGATCCCCTTTCTTTTGCTTGTCTTTCATCGTCTTATTTACAAGGTAATCAATCGAGAAAACCCACTTCATCGGCCGGCCGATTGGAGTTGGAGGAGGAGACCCCCATTCATCCCGCATCCCACTTTCACTAGGTACACGCGATCTTATTCTCTTCTTATTGAGGTAAAACCCTCTGGCGATCACACACTCCCCTTGTGCACCTCGTGCATGTTTCATCTCCATTATTGTTTATTGTTTGTTATTCTTAATATTTTCCTTAAGTGGATTTTAATTAAGATCTACACCGGAGTGCCCCTTTTAACCTTGGGCAGCCTCCTAAACCTGCGCGCCCCTTTCAGCTCGAATCCGGCGTGCAAGATGGTTGTAAACCGGCGCGCTAAACCCCGCGCCGGATTAAGCTCGTTCGAATGGTTTCCTATATAAGGGACCTCATGTTCGAGAACAAAAAAGAAAAAAAGGGGATCGAAGAGGAGAACATCATAAACAAAAAAGGAGAGAGAGAGAGCTTGGAGAATAATAAAGGGGAGCAGAGTGCCCATCTCGTTCTGATACCCTGTTCTTCGTCCCGCCATTTGCTGCGAAGTTTCAAGTTGGTTGGACAGCTCGACGGAGTCCGCCTCGGCTACTTCTTCTCTTTCTCTGCTAATGTAGCTCCACGGAGTATCATCCCGAAGGGCGATGATATGAGCCCGGGATGTTATTCAAACTCCCCCCTCTGGTCATCTCTATTTCTCTTCTGCTCCTTCCTTTTTTTGGGAATGCAATCGGTCTCAGGCGACAACGTCGAGCCGAATATATATATTGTAGTGTTTTACTATGCGATTGAATCAATGAAAGGGTGTGTTGCTGCTACCTTATAGTCTATCTTTCATTTGAGTTTTCTATCGTCGAATACGCCTCAGATCCTTGAGGAAATATCAATAATCTCCCCTCCGTCGTATAAATGATATGAATGAGTCAACGCGCTCAGATGTTCTCCCCTGGCCGGAGGGATGCGTATCATTGCATCATCCTTCATCCCTGGAGGTAGCTCCTCAATCCGTCCATGTTCACGATTCAGGGTTAAGAGAATGAACATCTCCGCCGTTCTTGTCGTATAGCTGTGCGTACTGGAAATGTTGTCGAGCTATTCGACCCTATGCCTCTTCTAGAAGCTCAGTCTGCTAGCCGACCCCTGGGTCTTAAGTCCGGTCTGTTGGCTCCTACTTAGCCTACCCCTTCAACGAATGTGTATGTATATAGTCATCTAATGCTCGTTCCCCAAATAAATGCATTCCAATCATGGTGTTCTTTAGTGATTTATCCTTTCGAGGGATTTGCCGCCCAAGGAGGGGAACATCCCCATCATCTTCAATCATTGTCGAGGCACGGAGTCATATCTTCCGATGATATGCACTCTGTGTTTCATATAATGAACATCAACAGGGTTCACCCCAACCCAACATCAAATCCACCTTCTTCTCGAGAAAGGGGTGGTGGCTGTGAGAAGATCACCTCTCGTAGGCTGGCCCTCGAGGTGATGTCTCATCTTGGCCGTCCCTTAATTGTTTTGACTCGTGGAGTTGGATACCCCTAGCAGGCTAGTCCTCGGGGTCTTTCCTCTCCGAGGAAGTCCACCGGTCATCGCTTGGCATTCCCAGCATTGAAGGAGCGTACCCCTAATTGATGGGACTCTCTGCTTCGCCCCTACAAACCCCTCAATCATGGGGAGGTACTGCCAAAATTTGGACTGGTAACTTAGTCAAATCTGCTATGACACATCGATTAACGACTATGCTTGAGTAGGAACCTCGCATAAGTCCATGACTGCCTCGATTACAGTGCTTCTGTGGCCAAATAAATCTTCTAATCTTCTAAAAGCATGAACAAGGTCTCAATAAATATGCATAAGTCTCAATCATACTTGAATAAACCTTAAACCCCCCTAATCCGGCGTGGCCCGAATCCGGCGTGCCAATTTCTGGCGCGCCCCCCCTCGCGCCGTTTTAACACTAGACTCATAAGTTCTTTGAACTTACTGAGCCCCTATCCGGCGTGCCGAGGGCGCGCCGTATTCAACTCCCCTCTGGCCAGTGCGCCGTTTTAGCTCAGTTAACCATCGCGCCGTATTAGCCTTAGCTAACTATCGTGCCGGTTTAACCCCATTTGGCCACCGCGCCGTTTTAACATTAAAATAAGTATCGCGCCGCTTTAACCTATCCCTTATACCCACGTTCCAACGGCGCCGTTTTAGACTTTTACCTACATTTCCCGCGCCGTTTCAAGTTCACATCTATGCGTACTTGCGCTGGTTTCGCTCCAAATCACGTCATTGTACCGTTTCGATACTCTCTCTTCGTCTCCGGGGTGACCTCTGATGCTAATAACAGAGTTAGATGAACCCTGTAATCAATAAGCCAAATAAGCTGGTTTGTGTGAACCTGGATTAATTAGCTTCATAGCTTCATCGTCATGACTGAGTTTAAGCATTCACATCGCATCAATGTATGCTTGAGTGCGCGAGCCCTTGGTATAGCAAATGGCATTCGCGGAAAGTCGGGCAATGCCCGACAGGAAGCTCTTGTCATGCGTGATGATGGTCTCCGGGCCTAAGTCCTCCGCCAAGTATTGAGGGTTTCACTCTAATAAACTGTGCATTATAGGCTATAATATCTTGCATGATCATCTGCATCATTTGCATTCTTTATTTCAGCCTCGACAGCCCATTACCTCGGTAATTAATCAAAGGTTTTCTCTCCTCGTGGGGATGTAATTAACGCCATAGCCTTTATGGTATGGCGGACTGCTGGTCTCGACCGAATCTCACTCTCGCCTGACACGGGTCAGAATGAGCGCACAATAAACTCGTCACTTACGTGACTGGCATGCCTGCGTAGTCAATCAGTCAGTTAATTACTGGTTAGTTAATTGGTTGATCGACATGTAAATAAACCAAACAAACCCACCCATTCATCGCGTCGGCAAACAAGTCTAGCACGCCCGGTGGGACTTACATAATAAAATACCCCTGATAAAATAAACGATCCAAACAAGTCTGGCACGCCCGGTGGGACCAGTGTCACCTTTCATCTCTTTGCCGAGATACTTGAGCTTCGAGGCCCTCCCAAAGGCTACTGATCGTCGGTTTGTTGATCTTTTCAGGCAAACAATGACGATAACAACCGGACTGACTTGCGTTGGATTTGGCCTTTCGATCATTGCTGGTCATGTACAAGGGTACCTGGTAGTGCCCACGGTGTTCGGTAGCCTCCCTGCCGCTGTCGGCTTCCCCAACTTATTGGGGCTAGCCTTTATAGACATGCTGGAGGTGGAATCCTCGGAGCCCGTCAAGGGAGCTGCAAAGGAGATGGAGCCTCTGAAGGCTCGATGCTGCAATGACTCATCCAAGAGTCCAACCCTAGTCGTCAGCTGCCTGGTGCACCATGCCATCTGTGGGGTCCGCCCCGATGCTGTTAACAAGAACTCTGGAGGTCGTTAGTGCAAGCAACTCTAGAGGGGTACTGCTGTGGTTACTGGGTAAATCCACGATGGTCGGTGGTATGCGTGTCTTCCTCAACAGACGCGACGCACGGATACTCCCAGATCTGGTTGTCCCTGCTATCCCCGTCCACAACTCATATCAAGCCCTCGCTGGAAGGAGGGCAAAAAGAGAAGAAGCTGGCCACTGCGGCCAGGAGAAGTTGGCCCCCAGGCCAAAGAAGTTTAAACAGGTGTGGGTCCCCAAGAGGGTCCAGCCTATCCACCAAACTGCACCTATCCGCCGCCGCCCTGATCGCGACGAAATGGAAGGAAGGAGAGAAAGGGGCCTACCCCCGAAAGAAAAAGAAGTGGTTGCAGACCCTCCGCGCCGTGAAAGCTTCCGGGCCTGCGCCCGCCAAGCCAACGTCCCTGCTGTGGGACGAAGATTTCAGCAACTGGTCGACAGAGCTCGGCTGGCTTACATCCCTCCTACAGGAGCTCAACAACCATCCTCCATGCTGAAACAAGAACGGGGTCGAGAAGAGATGACCAATTTGGTCAAGAACTATTTCCGAGGGCTAGGCAACCCCTCGCTTGGACAACAGCGACTGGTGCAAGCAGCCGCAGCCAGTGAAGACTACTGCCCATCCATGGCAGTTGAAGAAGATGAAAGAGAAAATATGATGGTGTCGTCAGTCAACGACAATGGCTATGATGACGGCTTTGAGATCGAAGCCGATGAAGCCACCCCTAGGCGGGAAGAAGCAAGAAGGACTTCTGTGTTCGAGAGGTTGACCTTCCTGGATCGGGCTAAGAGGAGGGTCCATCGACGGAGAAGAAGGATACAGGTCTTCACCTACAATATGGCTGGCACATTCAGTCGATATGGGGGACTTCCCAAAGACCCCCGCGAGTTGGATCAATTGGCCGCGAGGCCAAGGCCGAATACTCGAAGAATAGAAGCCGCAAGGGAACTCCTGGTGGCAGCTAAAGGAAAACAACCAATGGCCTATCACCAGTGGGATGATGAAGCTGCTATCCTGACCGCCAATGTAGTGACGGCGGAAGAAGAAGATGATGTCCTCCTCGACATCCTGCCCGAGGGTACGTCTGGGGAAGCAACAGAGGCCATCCCCAGCACAGGAACTATGGACCCGTCGGTCCTGATGCTACTTCAAAGATACCGGCAAGAGATAGACTTGCTGAAGTAACAGCTGATGGAGAAGACTGAATAGTCATCAGCTTCCAAGCCGCCCAAAGTCCAGGGTGAATCATCCCGGGGAGCGGTCCGTCATGTAGACCCTCCGCCACTTTACACCTTGCCTTCATCGTCAGAGCCGAGCATGGCGACGACTCAGCAGTGACCACCATAGTCACAGCCGCCGGTGCTCCCTCAAGTGCACCAGACACCCCACTGCTGCGTCCTCCACAGGCGACAACTCTGGTCACCCCGTACCTGCAGCCAGCACACTTCTATCCGGAGCCAGTTGACCCCACGGTCATGAACCGGATGATGGTGGAAAGAATGATCGAGCTGAAGCTCGTAGAAAGGAATGAAGGCGACTACGTCGCATTTGATGCCTATCGGATGCCATACCCGCAACACCATGCTGCCAAGCGGCTTCCCCCAGGGATCAACAAGCCGCCCAAGTTTGACAAGTTCAACGGGAAGGGATCCCCGAATGAACATATTGCATATTATATGACTGTCATGGGTGATCTGGCCACCGATGAGTCATACTTGCTGAAGTTTGTCGGGTCCTCACTGACGGGGCTCACATTTGAATGGTACTCCAGCCTCTCGGTCGGGTCGATCAGCGACTGGTCGGATATGCAGAGGAAGTTCAGGGAGAGATTCCATATTACAGAGAGGGAGGTCACAGTGGTCAAACTCTACTCAACGAAGCAAAGGGTCGATAAGACAGCCCTCGATTATATCAAGAGGTGGAGGAACCTCAAAATGAAGTGCAAGCAGCCCCCACATCAGGAGGACGCTGTATAAATATGCAAACAGAACCTCAGGAGGGAGGTTCTGGAAAAGATGATTGGAATGGAGATACGGTCGTTTCACCGATTAAATAATGTCGTGGCCGAGGTGGGAGCCTTTTTAGCTAGACCTGCCCCTACATCAGCTGCCAGCACAACCCAGAAGGGCAAGACAGTGGAGCGGCGCCAGGCACCTAAAGAGGCGAACGCTCTTGACATCAAGGCGTTCGAACAACAGAAAGACAAAGGCAAGAAGGCGGTCACCCCACAGCCTGCAAAAGCCCCAGATGGCAAAGAAGGTCTCTCGCTACGGGACAAGATGAAGAAAGCCTACTCCTTTTCGAAGGACAAAATCAGGATTTTGTTAATGTTGAACCCCGTGCATAACCATGTATAAAGGATTTTTGATGATGAACTAAATACCATGTGATTGTGTTCCATGTTAACATCTTGCATATGTAGTTTATGGATCTGAAATGAACTGAGCGAATTCTATTTGATTGAATGGCTAGTGTATGACACGGTCAACTGATTTGATGAACTTAACTAACATGTGCTTTGATATGTTTACAGGAGTTAGTGAGAAAGGAAAGTCTCCGAACAAATTGGGTGAAATTCTTCTAACTCCTCCTTAGTTGATTTGGATAGGATTCAAGCTATTGTGATAGCTAACATGTGGTTTGAAGAAACTTAGTCTAGATATTGAGTGATTGATGAGAGTTAGAGACTAATCTTAATGAAAGTAAATGAGAACTGAAGACTGACCTTAAGTGTGTAACTTTGACAGGGACTTTCAATGGAGACCAAATGTCAAGATCAAGTGGCTGTCATTCAACTGAAACATTAAAATAGTAAGTTGCTTTGATTGAATGGTTGAAGGAGGATTCTTGTGTAGTTTGGATGAACAAACCCCAAGGTAATTCTCTATCTATAACTACTTGGCTTATCTGTGATTTTTGGGGTAGAGTTGCTTTTTTTCTTCCATACATTTAGATGTTTTTAATATCTCATGTCTTTAGGATCACCCCTTTGTGAGCTCTATTGAGTTTGCATTATGTAGTGTCGACACTTTGTCTAAGGGTCTGGTGTTTTAAGCCGGCCCTCTTATGTCTTCGAACTTGGGAATTAAAAGTCGACCCACAGGGTCGACCTTTTCATCGCGAGGTTCTGTCTGGGTTCATGTTTCAGAACCCTGGACATAAGTGTCAACCCACAAGGTCGACACTTATTCCGGGACTTTCTGCCGTGGCATTTTATTATTGCCACAGGTGGAAAGTGTCGACCCCATGGGTCGACACTTTCTTCGCTGGGTTCTATTTGGCGCTTTGTTCTGCTCGATCGCGAGTGTCGACCTTAGGGGTCAACACTTTCCGGCAACCGGGAAAAACGCCGGTTCACGCGGCGGCCGGAGCCCTAGCTCGATCCCCTCTTTTTATGCCCTATTGTGATTGGTCCTTGGGGGATAATATCCTCCATGTGGCCGCCCATTCCTCTTGGGTATATATCATATGAGATAGGGTTTCCATTCAAGAAGGAGAGAGGATCTAATGCATATACGATTTGGGGTCTTTTGTAGGGTATGCAGCCGCAAGGGAAAGAAGCTTCCTCCCATGATGTTCTGAGTTCGATTGAAGGGAAGAGAAGCTTGCAATCAACCTTCATGCAGTAAGTTTGCTGAAGTACCATGGGGATATCATCTCTCCATCACCCATGGTCTTGATCGTGAGTCAAGAGAAGTGAAAGGGGCTTGAACAATCTGCATCCATTCTTCCGATCCGAACCAGAGAAGCTTTGAGAAGATATCTTCTTCAATCTGTTCATCCCCAGAAGTCATCAAGGAGCCATGTTTCACCATTTACGATCAGGAGTTTGCTTAACTCAATATTCATCCCTGTTTAGAGTTATTCATGCTTGTTTATGTCTAGTGAGCTTACATATGTATATCTGAGTTCATCTTTTAAACTGAAGAATATTGTGTGTGTGTTCGGAGCGGGGTCTCCGAGTGTAGAATCACTGTTGGGGTGCGTCCTCGTCATGGTGTGTGTGTGTGGTGCTGAGCTCCGTGTTGAGGGTTTGCCCTCGTGTCTGTGCTGCTCTGCAGCGTGTTGAGCATCGAGCTCGTGTGTGTGTGGTTTGCTGCCGTCGAGCAGCGTGTGGTGTATTGGGGTTCGTCTCCGTGTGCTACCTCGTGTAGCGTTTTAGTGAAGCCTCACCGAGGTGGTGAGGGGTGGACGTAGGGTACCTGTCATGGTCCCGAACCACCTAAAAAATCCTTGTGCATGTGTGCTTGGTTGAGTGTTTGTTATCTTCTACCACCATTCACAGGATGGATTATTGATTATCTTGCACATTGATGCTAAATTTGTTAACGTATACTGCTAGTTCAAATTGCCATCCCTCCGTGTGTGATCATGTCACTTGCATGTTCGGTGAGGTTTGATTGAGAAGCCTTCAAGTTATTTTAATTGGAGTTAATTTTTAGAGAGGGATCTATTCACCCCCCTCTAGATCCGTGCCACTACACTGTTGGACCCAACAAATGGTATCAGAGCCCGGCTCTTTTATATTAGATCAAACGATCTTCAGAGAGATCCTAGTGTAGTTTTGAATGATGAATGCTTCTTCAGATATTGCTTCTTTGACTTCCTTACCCTTTTATAATGGTGATGACTTTAACTCATGGCTGGGAAGAATGTGTAGGACCATAAATTCAATTGATCTAAATTTGTGGAAATTAGTTAATGATGGTCCTCATAAGTTGCCTCGGGTTGAGACCAAGTGGTCCAATCGAGATAGACTAAAGAGTCATGAAAATGCTACAATTTTGAGGTTGATGAAAAATTCTGTCAATGCTAACAGGTTCACGTTTGTCTCCTCTTGCAGAACCGCCAAAGAACTTATGGACAAATTGATGCAAGCTCAAGAGAAGCAAGGACTAAAGGGATTACTGGCTGATGATATCTATCGAACTTGTGATGAAAGTGCTGAGGAGGTAAGCTCTAAATCAGATGAAGATGAATTATCTTTTGAAGATTTAGTAGATGCTTATGAAGAATTGTCAGAAAAATATCAAAAGGTGAAACATGAAAACAAAGCACTGAAGAAAAGGTCTAATGAAAATATCCATGATAATTTTTCTTGTGTGAAATGCATTGATCGAATTTCAAAAATTGAAGAACTGGAAAAAGAAAATGAACTTCTGACATGCCAAGTTTCATTGCTTAAGGAAACTGAAGAGAGTCTAAAAAGCAAGTTAGATTCTTTATCAGATGATGATAAACTCTTTGATAAACTTCTTGATTCTGAGATAGATGCCAAGTCCCTTCTGGATAAAAATGAAAAACTAAAAGGGGACAACGATGTTTTGCTCATTCAAATCTCCTTGCTAGAGGGAAAACTGAAGTACCTCGAGAAATCTGAAAAAGAAAATGATCTGTTGAAATCTGAACTTGAAAATCTGAAACAATTAAATTCGACCATGTGTGAAAAACTTTTGACATTTGAAAAAGGCAAGTCCATGGTCACTCAAGAAAGTGAGAATGTAAGTATTCTAGAACAGGAAATAGAATCTTACAACACAATAAATGCCACTCTAAATGAAAAGGTCACTTCTTGTGAAAATGAAATTATGTCTTGTGAACTTGTAATTGCTTCACTTCAAAGTGAAATCGTTGACCTGAACAAATCATTGGGCAAGTTTGTGAGTGGTGAAGAGAATCTAAACAAACTCTTGGGAACTAAGGTGAACTTCCAACGGGAAGGTCTAGGATACAATCCTAGTAAAAAGGAAGCATTTAATCTGAAAATAAAAACTTCGTTTGTGCATGCTTCTAGTTCCTCAAGTACACCAAATACCTCTTCATCTGTCAAACAAAAGCCCATTATGCATGCAAAGAAACTTGATGTGAAATCCCAAGCTCCAAAACACAACAATACTTCATGTCACTATTGTGGTGAGCTTGGACATTTAATGCATGATTGTAGCTTAATGAAAGAAGATGACTTGAATGCTTGTAAGATGCATGACAGTAAATCTCAAGTTCATCAGAAAAAGAAGGTAGAATGTTTTCATTGTGGGAAAGTGGGCCATACCATGAAAAATTGTTGGTCGTTAAATGTGAAACCAAAATTTCACAATCAGAATCATAGAGTCCCCAGGCATACACAAAAGTCCAACGGTCATGCTCAACCAAAGAAACTGAAACAACGTGTGTATTGTCATTATTGTGGTTATGTAGGACACCTAATGGATGATTGCTCTCTGTTGCACCTTGATGATATGAATGCAAGGAAATTGTGGAGAGCCACAAATCGTGGTGCACCCAACCCCCAGGGACCCAAGATGGCTTGGGTCCCCAAAACATCAAAGTGAAGATTTTGTCTTGCAGGAATGCCTTGTGATGGAAGAAGCTGTCAATAGAATAAAACTACTCCAAAGCAAGAAACTGACGAGCCTATGTGATAATGCACTCCACTTTTACTTTCGCATGTGAATAACAACATTTTGTTGCTGTTCATAGAGTTTATCCACTTTCACTCATGTTTTCTTGTGTGAATAACTATAACTTTGCAGTTGTTCACAAAGTCTTTTCTAGCTATACTCATCTTTTTCTTTGGATAAAAGTTGAATTTTACACATAGAGCACACACATCTTTTTACATACTTGTGAATACAAATAAAATTTTAATCATCTGTCATCATGATGTACAGACTTACATATACTTCATATTCGTGAGCATGAATGCCATGATTCACCGGTATATAAAATGACGTCAGTGGAAAGGTGGATTAAATCCACCTGGAAGCTTTCGTCATGCATGAGTGTGGTCTTCGGACCTACATCCTCTGCCACGTATCGGTAATCAACTCGCTTGAATACACCATTTTGACATGCTTGAGTGTATATAATATACACCCGGTTCTTTTTGAACTCTTCTACGACTGAACAACCTTGTTAAATAAATTTGCATTGATTCAGGCATGAATGACTCATGACACATGTTAACAAGGTCTTTTTGGTTTTCAACCGTGCATACACTTAGGGGGACACAAAACCTTGAAAAGGCTAACCCATGTTCTACTATCTGTTTAATCACTCACTTCATATGGAACCTTGATACAACTGACTTCATTCAATAAGGATATCTATTATTCCACTAAACACTTTTAAGGATTCTTAAACCCCTACATTAAAGTCAAGTGACTCATGAGGAAAAAGCTGTCAGTCCACCAAAAATTGAATAAGTGTGATTTGACATCGAGTACATCAGGAATCCCCCCTGAAATAAAGGAGGAAACTCGCATCGAAAGTGTCTTATCCACATTATCATAAATGACGATACCGAGTAGCCGGGAACTAGCCCTGAGACAAAGGGCATGCCTCGTGTCAAAAGGCTAGTCATGTTGCTATTTAAAATAAATACAAAATTTTATGGGACTGTGCGAAGCTACCAAAATCCGAGCATTTTGTATTGAAATGTAGGGAGGAGAGATTCTTGTTAGTGTTACTTAGAACATATGATTATCCATATTGTTTAGAAAGTCATTCTTCATCGTTCACATGTTGAATCTGAGCTTGATTGTTTGAATGTATTTCCTGAATTAGTTGATTATCAATGGTTAAGCAGTACGTCTACTTGTAAGCACAACCATGTTAATATGGTTCATGAACATAATTGCTTAAATCTATTGCATTCTTCTTATACCCGTCCTTAAGGGACCTTCATGCTTGATCTTATACCTAAATATGCTTGCTTGTTTGCCTGCATGCTAGGAATGCACAATAAGAACTTGATTGTTAAACCCCCTAATTGGAGCATGCAACTCACTTTGAATCTACTATCTCACTCATATTCCCAGAATTTCCTCTAAAAATAGATTTTCCTGAAGAGAAAACCATGTCTGCTTGATTGTTGAACTGAGTTGGTTAGAATCACTCTCTTGTGACCAACTAAAAATTGTGATGGCTGAAAGGAATACAAATTCTGATTGAACTGTTTTGTGCATTGAGTTACTGCTCTGACATTATGTCCATTCCTCGGATTTTGTCTCATATTTCACTGACCATGACTTCTGATGCACAGAGTCAATTGGTTGCAATTGGTGACTCTAACATGCTTTAATCTTGAATTCATTAAAGTGCTCAGAATGAAGGAGATAAGGTAAGAAATCTTAGCTTTAATGCTATTCATGAGGATGGAATGTGCTTAACTCAAATCTGGTGTTATTCCTTGCACTGTTCAAATCTAAATGATTTGTGATGGATATTAGAAATGAGTGGTTGCATGTTTAATTGAATTGATCATCAAAGTGTGGTTATTTGATTTCACGTGTCCAAGATCAACCTTTTCAGTTGAACAACCCACATATTGCCCAATTTGTGTTTATCATTTAGTGGATATCATGTTTGGTTCAATTGGCCTTCAATTCACTACATTTCACTTGATTTTTCAAAGTGCAGAAGAAGTGTCGACTCCTAAGGTCGACACTCTTACCGGGTGTCCTTTTTCTTACGAGACAGAATCGTCTCCAAAATGTGTCGACCCACAAGGTCGACACTTTTGACTCGGAACCCGGTTTTTGAACCGGACTGTAGGGCTCACTTCTCACTCCTTTTTCATTTGGATCGAACCCATATTGGCCTGGCTCTCTTTTGGTTGAACCCCATCGAACCCAAAACCCTTTCTACATCATAAACCCATTCTCCACCCATCTTCTTCTGCCCTAACATCCATCCGCAACCTCCCACGGGCGACCCTCCTCTTCCTAAGCCTTCGCGGCTCCTCTTCTCCAGTCTTCCTCTGGCCCTTGTTTCATTCCTTCCACCTCACCTCTTCCAAAAGCACCCTCCGGCGGGCGACGGCGTTCGCTCTTTGTCCTCCTCTAGAAGCAGTCGCAGTGCCCTCCTTCGAAGTTCATTCTTTTGGAGTTGCTGCTGTTCATGGCGTGAAGTCCAGACGGTCAGAGGAAGCCCTCCATCTGCTCGAGGGTCTCACTACCGCGTCTCAGTCCTCCTTTTTGTTTGCTTTGAATCCATACATACTGCATCCATGGCACCCAAGAAAAGGTCTGTGCTAGAACGAGAAGAAGCCCGCATGCAAACTGAGCTAAGGCGTAAAGACAAGGAAGCCCAGGTTGAAAGAAGGAAAAGAGCCTCTGAGACGAAGATGTTGGCTGAAAGAAAAGTGTTGCGCCCTCGTGCGGTTGATTTCAGGAGCATAGAAAAGAATCTGCCAAGGTTAGTCGAACTCTTAAGGAAGCAGCCAAATTTAATTTCCTTCATGTCAGATCACCGGAGAGTTTATCATTCCCTAGTTCATCAATTCTATGCAAATATGGTTGTCAAAAATGATGAACTATACACTGAGATAAATGGGCGTTCTGTTCCTTTAACTCCTCAGTTGATAGAAAAAGCTCTGAATTTGCCTTGGGATAGTGGGGTGATTTATGAAGAAGTCATTTATTCTGAAGAACTTGCATATGAACTAATGAAGGATAAGGTAGCAACACCAAGGTGTGTACCGAAGCTCAATGCAAATGAATTCCTATCCCTTCAGAGAATTCTGCATCACATGATGACCACTATTCTATTGCTAAGATCAGGGTCTAGGGATCAAGTAACTGACATGCACAAATTCATATTTGTACATATCATGAGTGGAGAACCGGTTAACTTCCCAAAGGTGATGATGGAGTACATAACCAGCTGCAGGAAGTCCAAGAATCGGAATTTACCTTATGGAGCTGCTTTAACACCAATTTTTCAGTCCTTGCATATTGACTTGAGTCAGTAGGTCAGTCATCCAATTTATTATATTCAGTAAAGCTACAGCAAACTCTGTCAGAAATCTTCTCAAGGTGCTAAGACTCTATGAAAGATTTTCGGGTCAGCAAATTAATGTGGGGAAAAGTGGATTCTTCACCCATCATAAAACTGATTCTTCCAAAATTAGACGTATTGCAGATATCACTGGTTTTTCTCATCACTCTTTCCCTCATAAATACTTAGGCTTCCCTTTAATTCTTGGCAAGAGAAAGAAAGCCCATTTTGCTGGACTCATCTCTACAATTCAAAGTAGAATTCAAGGTTGGAATGCTAAGCTGCTATCTCAAAGAGCCAAACTCATCCTTATCAAACATGTTCTTTCCTCAATTCCAATTTACACACTGGCTTCTTCTCCCCTTCTGTTTGGAACTCATCAGGCTATTGACAGATGTTTTGCAAATTTCTTCTGGGGTGCATCTTCTAATGGCAATAAACATCATTGGAAATCTTGGAAAGCCATATGTAGGCCAGTCAGCCAAGGTGGCCTGGGAATCATGTCCCTTCAGCAAATGGAAATAGCATTCAGAGTCAAAATGCTTTGGAGGGCCATGCACACTAACTCCATGTGGGCAAATTACTTTAGAGCTAAATACTTCCGGGGTAACCATCTTATGGATGTAAAATTCATAAACATGAAAGGTCATAGCCGAAGATCCTGGTCTCTTGCCAAAAGCTTCATATTACAGCACAAAAGAATTATCCTTGGGGATGGCAGTTTTGCTAATTTCTGGTATGATATATGGCTAGGCAATAAACCCCTGGTTTCCTTTGTTCCTGCTGAACTCATCAACAACACAAAGGCTTCTGTTAAAGACTGTATATTGCACCCGACTGCTGAAGTAAAATAGCTCATTGATAATTTCCTGCCATCTGAAGTTACTACAGCAATCAGGTATACTACTCTATCCTCATACGCCGACAAGGAAGCCTGGAGTTTGTCACACTCAGGTCAATATATGGTTTCCTCCCTCTATAAACATGCGTGCAACCTTAACCAGATTTAGTTAAATCTGCCTTGGAAATCACTCTGGTCCACCTGGATGCCTACAAAGATTTCTATTTTTCTGTGGAAAATCATCAATAACTGCCTCCCCACGGACTCTAATGTACAGATGCTTGGTATTAATCTATGCTCTAAATGTTATTGCTGCCAACAGCCTCAAGAGGAAACACTAAACCATCTATTCGTCAGTAGTGACAATGCTGTCTTTATTTGGTCATCTCTCCAAAGCTCAGGCTTGATGTTAGATGGTAATTCTGCAAAGTCAAGGATTCTGAAATCTGTTTCACACAGCAGTTCTAAATCCCTGTATGGTCTCTTTTCATTGGCATCAATTGGCTACACTATGTGGGAACTGTGGTCTACTAGAAATATGGCCAAGTATGAAGGCCGGATCATAACTAAGAACTGCATGCTACATAAGATTAAAACTCAAACAAAGGAAATCTGTGATTTATCTGGTCTCAAAGAAACTCATTCCAGCAAGAGGGAAATTCTCACTCAATTTGGTATTCAGGTTGTCAACAAAAGAAATCCTCAACTTATGGTAGTTAAATGGTTATGTCCCCCATGGCCATCTCTCAAGCTTAACACTGATGGGGCATGTAAGCGCTCAGGAATTTCTGGTGGGGGAGCAGTTATAAGGTGTCACGCCCCGAGCGCGGAAGATACCCGTAGATGCGTGACGAGTTTATATCAATCATGTCAATCAGAGTAGTAGTGTATTCGACACAAAGATAGAGTGCGCAAATATAAAGATAACCCAATCCATTTATTCCTTTAATAAGAATATGTCTATTACAAACCCTTGCAAATACTATACTCAATAAAAGAAAGGTACATTTCTAACTCAACAAAAATATAGAGAAGACAGGACTGATGGACGCTTGAATAGCTCTAACTCTTTCACTCTTGACCTTCCCCGTCAGTTTGGGTCTCGTCATCGGACTTACCTGAAAAGTAGGGAAAACACTGAGTGAGCGAACGCTCAGTAGGAAATTATATCTCAAGAGCTAGCAATGGGTTTAAGTAATTACATCTTTTCATGAATGCACTATAGCTATGTATGCTCGCGTAAAACGACAAGATAGGGAGTATATCAACAAGATAACAAGGTGAACTATTCATGAACTTTCAAGTAATAGATGTCAGGATGTTCAAGCAAGTAATTTCATCATGTCATGTCGAGAACTTGGCTATCACGTTTCAAGCAAGCAAGTATATAAATTACCCTTTTTCGGGTCAAGCAAGTCTTGGCATGTCAAGTTAAGTCAAGTACGAGATTTATGTGGAATGTCCAATCAAGCTAGTCATGCACTTCGGTATAATGCCAATACCATTATCATTACAACTCCCATGGGCACTAGTACTTTTGGGTGCTCCTCCCAGGACCAGATCGGGCCCTATATGCGCAGGCATTGATCATGTATTTTGACATCCACTTGGTGTATAGCCAATATGGAGTTTTCAAGGATAAAGAACTTGTATGAACCTAGAGGTAGATAGCATTTCAAGGATTTGAACATGACCATAATGACGACAACAACGGTGAAATCACGAGTATCGATAAAACTAGGAGAAATTGGTTCCCTAACTTGGGTACCATGACAAGTAAGTGCCCGCAAGTAGACGGTCACTCTTGTAATATAGAATTGAGGTCCACAAGAACATCATAATAATGTTGATATAGAATTGGGATCCACAAGAACATCTCAATAAAGACATGCTTTCCCCATTTATTTAGATACTACTCATATTATACACATAGCATAACATGAGGGCCGATATACCATGTTTCTCATAGAGTGACATGGTAAAAAAATAGTGTGATAGGTTTTTATGGTACAACCAGCTCAGTCGACTTTGAGGGAATCCAAAGCTCGAGGAGTCTTACGGAGGTCTCTATGACTAACTCGCTAGTCCAAAGGAACGGAGTGTCCAATGGAGAGCTTGTATGTCACTGAGAGTTAGTGGGTAAACGATAAAACATCATGAAACATGAGACTATATTCACGGACTGAAATATAGTGCCGATATATATATATAATATACATATGAAACCCTCGGTTAACAGTAACAATGTAAAATAGTATCACAAGAAAATAGCGACTTAATCTAAGTCATTAATCATGGAATTAACACCTTACACAGGGGCGTTTATTTATAAATTGACGGCTTGTTCAGTAGTCGTCCACTCTGTATTTCTATTTTTGCAGAATTTAGATAATATAGAATTTTTAATAAAAACGCGCCCTGGACAGGGGCGTTACTTTTCAATTAGCGCCCTGCTCTAGGGCGTTACTTTTATAAGAGACATCTTGCATCAGGTCGTTATTTCAAGATTTTACCAGATTTCAGATAATAAAATTTCAGGGAACAATTTCATGGTCAGGACAAGAAAAATAGCAAGATTCGATAGGTGTGATCATGCATTAATTTATATTCCTTATTTCATAGTTATAGAATTTTAAACATGGATAATTATCAATTACATGAAATTGACGACTACTGGGTAGGGCGTCAAAACAAGAATTAGCGCCCTTGTCTGGGTCGCTTATTTAAAATCCCTCAGAAAACATTTGGAAACGCAGTAAAACTATATGTATGAGATCATGGATGAGTTTATTTCATAATTTATACTAGTTTGGGCTACGTTCTTGAGAAAACCTACCTGATGAATGTTCTGGTGAAGAAAGTTGAAGAGAGAACGATACTCTGTTCTAAACAGAGTGTCCTGAGAACAGCTACTCCCTCTTTCACAGTGAACGGAAGAAGAGGACGTCGATGAAGAACCTCACGTCCTTCAGCTAGGCAGAAGGGTTACTACTTACGGCAGACTTCCTGCAGCAAAGACGATGAAGAATCATTAATATTCTTCATGATTATGACCGAAGGCAGGGAAGAAGAACATTACCTGTTCTTTATGTATGCAGCAGCAGAGCTTCCTTCAGCCAAATAGCCTATTAGGGTTCGACAGGAAGGGTTATTTATAGGATTTGGGAATCCTAATAGAGTTAGAATTCGATTGGAAACACAAGTTTCCATGATAGAGTCCTTACTATAATCAATCGAACTCGTAGTTATCCAGAAACTTGCTCTGGATAGTCTCCTGGGTCGAACGAAACTCGAACTGAATCAACGCCTTGTCATAGGACGTTAATTTAAATTGACGCCTTGCTGAACGTCATTTCTTATGTGAAACGCGCCCAAGGAGAGGGCGTTTAATTACCCCTTCCTTGTATTCATTTTAGTTTGACGCCCTTGGGTATAGGCATCACTTTTTAATTCACGCCTTAGGGAAAGGCGTTACTTTTTGAATTAGCGCCTTTTTACGAGGCGTTATTTATTCTTTTAGGCTTTTATCATCTATCTACTTAACTTTTATCTTAAGTTGATTTATTTTTTAAAAAAATCTGTATTTTATCTGGGTTGCTACACCCTCCCCCACTTAAAAGAATTTGGTCCCCAAATTCAATAGTATATATATATATTGGAGAGTGTAGAGTATATACCTTTTTAGAATAAGTTCGGGAATCGTTTCCTCATATACTCCTCGGTCTCCCATGTGGATTCGCGTTCTGAACATTTATTCCATTGCACCTTTAACATGGGGATAACTTTATTCCTTAATGTTCGTACCTCGCGATCAAGGATCTTCATGGGCTTTTGTTCATAAGTGAGATCCTTCTGAATCACCAGGTCTCCATGATCAATGATATGTGACGGATCATGCACATATTTCTTCAACATTGATATATGGAATACATTATGAACTTCAGACAATTGAGGAGGCAATGCGATGCGATAAGCAACCTCACCAACTCTTTCTAGTATTTCAAAAGGTCCGATAAACCTTGGCGTAAGCTTGCCCTTAACACCAAATCTCCTTATTCCACGTCCAGGTGATATCTTTAGAAATACATGATCTCCGACTTAGAATTCGAGATTTCTTCTTCTTGTATCAGCATAAGTCTTTTGTCTAGACTGAGCTACTTGCAGTCTTTCTCTAATCAACTGTATCTTCTCGGTGGTATCCCTTACCATATCTGGACCTAATAGTTGTTTCTCTCCAACTTCGTCCCAGCATAACGGTGATCGGCAACTCCTTCCGTATAAGGCTTCGAAAGGTGCCATTTGTATACTTGCCTGGTAGCTATTATTGTATGCAAACTCAACTAGAGACAAGTGATCATGCCAGCTTCTTCCAAAATCAATGATGCATGCCCTAAGCATATCTTCGACCACCTGATTAGTTCTCTCGGTCTGACCATCCGTTTGAGGATGAAAAGCTGTACTAAAGTTAAGTCTTGATCCCAACGAATATTGTAGTCCTTTCCAAAAATGCGAAGTAAAACGGAGATCTCTGTCCAACACAATCGAGACAGGGATACCATGTAATCTGACTATCTCTTTTATGTATAATGCAGCCAGAACATCAACTGACCATCGACTCTTGATTGGCAGGAAGTGCGCTGATTTGGTCAATCGATCAATAATAACCCATATTCCATCATATCCTCCTTTTGATTTAGTTAGACCCATGATGAAATCCATACCAATATCCTCCCACTTCCATTTGGGAATATCCAGAGGATGTAGCTTTCAGGCTGGCTTCTGGTGTTCAGCCTTAACTTGTTGGCAGGTGAGACAGCGAGACACAAAGTCCGCGACTTCTCTCTTCATATTAGGCCACCAGAAGTTCCTTTTTAAATCTTGGTACATCTTAGTAGATCCTAGATGAATTGTGTACCTTGATCTGTGAGCTTCATCTAAGATCTTCTTCTTTAATTCTGGACAATCCGGTATACAAGTTCTATTTTGGAATAACAACCTTCCATCTGAAGCTAGTTGGAATACAGATTGTCCTTCTAGTTTGCCCTTGATTTCCACTAATACCGGGTCACTACCTTGAAGTCATTGTATTTCAGGTAGCAAATCTGACTGTATGCTCATATGGGATAAGGTGACACACCTACTGTCCTTGTCCATGCTTATATTAAGCCTAGTAAATTGTTCTAGCAACTTCCACTCCTGAATCATGCAATTGGCTAATAATGCTCTCGGCTTTCGACTAAGGGCATCAGCTACCGGATTACCCTTTCCAGGATGATATTGTATAGTAAAGTTGAAGTCCTTAAGATATTCTAGCCAACGTCTTTGCCTCATATTCAATTCCTTATGAGAGAAGAGATACTTAAGACTTTTATGGTCGGAGTATACAAGAAACTGCACTCCATACAGATAATGTCTCCATATCTTTAGTGCAAATACGACCGCAGCCAATTCTAGATCATGAACTGGGTAGTTCTTCTCGTGCTTCTTCAATTGACGCGAAGAGTAGGCTATAACCTTCCCTTGTTGCATTAAAACACATCCGAGGCCAATGCCAGATGCATCAGTGTACACCTTAAACTTTTCTCCTTCATGTGGTAGAGCTAAGACTGGGGCAGTAGTCAAGTGATCCTTGAGAGCTTGGAAGCTTCGTTCACAATCCTCGCTCCATTCATAGTGCATCTCCTTGCGAGTTAGCCTAGTGAGTGGTACGGCTATCTTGGGGAAATCCTTGATGAATCGTAGATAGTAGCCCGCAAGACCCAAGAAACTACGGACCTCGCTAGCATTGGTCGGTCTTTCCCAATTCCTTACAGCTTCAACCTTTGATGGATCTACGGATAAACCATCTTTTGATATAACATGCCCTAAGAAAGCTATTTCTCTTAACCAAAATTCACATTTGCTGAGCTTTGCGTATAGCTGATTTATCCTCAACATCTGTAATGCCATCCTTAAATGTTCCTCATGCTCTCCCTTGGTCTTGGAGTAAATTAATATATCATCAATGAAAACCACCACGAATTGATCTAGATAAGGTCTGAATATACTATTCATCAACTGCATAAAGGCAGCAGGGGCATTTGTTAGTCCGAAAGGCATAACAATAAACTCATAATGGCCATACCTGCTTCTGAATGCGGTCTTATGAATGTCCTCATCCTTGATCCTTAGTTGGTGATACCCTGACCTGAGATCAATCTTTGAGAAATACTTGGATCCAGATATTTGATCAAATAACTCATCGATTCTTGGCAGTGGATACTTGTTCTTGATAGTGAGATGGTTCAACTATCGATAGTCGATGCATAACCTCATGGATCCATCTTTCTTCTTTACAAATAGCACAGGTGCTCCCCACGGGGAAGTGCTTGGTCTAATAAATCCCTTCTTGAGAAGTTCTATCAATTGCCCCTTCAGCTCCTTGAGTTCGGCAGGGGACATCCTATATGGTGCCTTAGAAACTGGTCCAGCACCAGGGACTAAATCGATGGTGAAGGCCACTTCTCTTTGTGGGGGTAATCCAGGCAATTCCTCCAGAAATACGTCTGGAAATTCTTGCACAACAGGGATGTCTTCTAGTTTAGTTTCCTTAGTCTCCTTAATGGTGACAAAAGCAAGGAAAGATACACATCCTTCCCTTATTAGCTTGCTAGCTCGGAGAGCTGAAATAAGAGGTGACTTGCTCCGACTCTTAGGGCTAGAATATACTAGTTCTGGAAAGTCCTTGAAAGTAACTTTGCTGTTACGGCAATCCACAGTTGCCTGATACCTAGATAACCAATCTGTTCCTAATATGACATCGTATTCCTTTAGGTCTAAACATATGAGATTGATAGGAAGATTTCTTCCTTTTACTGAGACTTCACTGTTTTGATAATGGTGAATAATATCGGTTTCGTTTCCGAGAGGAGTAGATAAAAATATTTTCATCCATTCCGGTTCCATAGGCAGTGGGTTAGCAAACTTTTTGGAGATAAAAGAATGTGATGCACCCGTATCAAATAAGACATGTGCAGACTTGGAACAAACTTTCAGTGTACCTTCTACTAGTCCGCCTTCGTCTTCCTCGGTCTCCTTAATGGCGTGGAGACGAGCATTCTTTATTACCGGGCGCTTTCCGTCACCGGCTTGACCATTGAGTAGGGGACAGTCGGGAATCCGATGATCACGGCTCCCACAATGGAGACATGCTCCAAGTTTCCTCCAACATTCTTCGGCCTTGTGCCCGGCCTTATCACAGTGCTTCCATACCACCTTAGCAGGTGTAGTGGTGATGGAGAAAGGTTTGGTCTTTTTGAACTTTTGCTCCTGGGAGGGAATGCCTCCATTACTTGGCCTCTTCTTGAAATTAGGTTTGAAGGTGCCGGAGCTAGTAACATTCTCCTTCTTGTCTTTCCCACGGATCCTATCAGATAGTTCCGTGGCATCTTCTAGTAATTGCGCTCGTCGAACCATCTCCGAATAGACTTGTATGTCCACCGGTGCCAGTTGTGTGATATATTGGGGCCTGAGCCCATTAAGGAATCTTCGAGCTTTCATCTTCTCAGTACTAACTAAGTGTTTAGCGTACCGAGACAGCCTAGAGAACTGCGCTTCATATTCAGCCAACGACAAAGATCGTTGCTTAAGTGCGGCGAATTCAGCGGCTTTCTTCTCTTGAACTCGATCTGAGAAATATTTATTGTTGAAATGTTCAACGAACTCCTCCCAAGTAACTTGTCCTTGATCTAATGTGGCTTCTACCGCCTCCCACCAGCATCGGGCATCTCTTTCTAATTAAAATGTGGCTAACAGGACCTTCTCTTGGTCCGAGCATTGCATGACTCTAAAAACACGTTTCGTCTCTCGGATCCAGTGTTCGGCATCATCTGGATCAGTGGATCCCATGAACTTAGGAGGGTTCATGTTCTTGAAGCTTTGGTGGAGATTTCCTGCTCCACGATGTGCACCTCCTTGTGCCACTTGTTGAAGTGCCTGGGTCATGTCTTGGAGAGTGCGTTGCATGTTGCGCCATTGAGCACGTTCGGCATCCATTGTCCTACAATTATAATAGCTATTAGTATGTGATTGCGTTCAAAGGCTTTTAATTCTATGCTGACTTTAGCCCTTGGTTCTACCCAATCTCACTGGTTAGAGGTTCAGACTTATCCTTGGACTTGGGTTTCCTAGGAATTGAATACCCTAGGCTCTGATACCACAAAAACTGTCACGCCCCGAGCGCAGAAGATACCCGTAGATGCGTGACGAGTTTATATCAATCATGTCAATCAGAGTAGTAGTGTATTCGACACAAAGACAGAGTGCGCAAATATAAAGATAACCCAATATATTTATTCCTTTCATAAGAATATGTCTATTACAAACCCTTGCAAATACTAGACTCAATAAAAGAAAGGTACATTTCTAACTCAACAAAAATATAGAGAAGACAGGACTGATGGACGCTTGAATAGCTCTAACTCTTTCACTCTTGACCTTCCTCGTCAGTTTGGGTCTCGTCATCGGACTTACCTGAAAAGTAGGGAAAACACTGAGTGAGCGAACGCTCAGTAGGAAATTATATCTCAAGAGCTAGCAATGGGTTTAAGTAATTACATCTTTTCATGAATGCACTATAGCTATGTATGCTCGCGTAAAACGACAAGACATGGAGTATATCAACAAGATAACAAGGTGAACTATTCATGAACTTTCAAGTAATAGATGTCAGGATGTTCAAGCAAGTAATTTCATCATGTCATGTCGAGAACTTGGCTATCACGTTTCAAGCAAGCAAGTATATAAATTACCCTTTTTCGGGTCAAGCAAGTCTTGGCATGTCAAGTTGAGTCAAGTACGAGATTTATGTGGAATGTCCAATCAAGCTAGTCATGCACTTCGGTATAATGCCAATACCATTATCATTACAACTCCCATGGGCACTAGTACTTTTGGGTGCTCCTCCCAGGACCAGATCGGGCCCTATATGCGCAGGCATTGATCATGTATTTTGACATCCACTTGGTGTATAGCCAATATGGAGTTTTCAAGGATAAAGAACTTGTATGAACCTAGAGGTAGATAGCATTTCAAGGATTTGAACATGACCATAATGACGACAATAATGGTGAAATCACGAGTATCGATAAAACTAGGAGAAATTGGTTCCCTAACTTGGGTACCATGACAAGTAAGTGCCCGCAAGTAGACGGTCACTCTTGTAATATAGAATTGAGGTCCACAAGAACATCATAATAATATTGATATAGAATTGGGGTCCACAAGAACATCTCAATAAAGACATGCTTTCCCCATTTATTTAGATACTACTCATATTATACACATAGCATAACATGAGGGCCGGTATACCATGTTTCTCATAGAGTGACATGGCAAAAAAATAGTGTGATAGGTTTTTATGGTACAACCAGCTCAGTCGGCTTTGAGGGAATCCAAAGCTCGAGGAGTCTTACGGAGGTCTCTATGACTAACTCGCTAGTCCAAAGGAATGGAGTGTCCAATGGAGAGCTTGTATGTCACTGAGAGTTAGTGGGTAAACGATAAAACATCATGAAACATGTGACTATATTCACGGACTGAAATATAGTGCCGATATATATATATAATATACATATGAAACCCTCGGTTAACAGTAACAGTGTAAAATAGTATCACAGGAAAATAGCGACTTAATCTAAGTCATTAATCATGGAATTAACGCCTTACATAGGGGCGTTTATTTATAAATTGACGGCTTGTTCAGCAGTCGTCCACTCTGTATTTCTATTTTTGCAGAATTTAGATAATATGGAATTTTTAATAAAAACGCGCCCTGGACAGGGGCGTTACTTTTCAATTAGCGCCCTGCTCTGGGGCGTTACTTTTATAAGAGACATCTTGCATCATGTCGTTATTTCAAGATTTTACCAGATTTCAGATAATAAAATTTCAGGGAACAATTTCATGGTCAAGACCAGAAAAATAGCAGGATTCGATAGGTGTGATCATGCATTAATTTAGATTCATGATTTCATAGTTATAGAATTTTAAACATGGATAATTATTAATTACATGAAATTGACGACTACTGGGTAGGGCGTCAAAACAAGAATTAGCGCCCTTGTCTGGGTCGCTTATTTAAAATCCCTCAGAAAACATTTGGAAACGCAGTAAAACTATATGTATGAGATCATGGATGAGTTTATTTCATAATTTATACTAGTTTAGGCTACGTTCTTGAGAAAACCTACCTGATGAATGTTCTGGTGAAGAAAGTTGAAGAGAGAATGATACTCTGTTCTAAACAGAGTGTCCTGAGAACAGCTACTCCCTCTTTCACAGTGAACGGAAGAAGAGGACGTCGATGAAGAACCTCACGTCCTTCAGCTAGGCAGAAGGGTTACTACTTACGGCAGACTTCCTGCAGTAAAGACGATGAAGAATCATTAATATTCTTCATGATTATGACCGAAGGCAGGGAAGAACATTACCTGTTCTTTACGTATGCAGCAGCAGAGCTTCCTTCAGCCAAATAGCTTATTAGGGTTCGACAGGAAGGGTTATTTATAGGATTTGGGAATCCTAATAGAGTTAGAATTTGATTGGAAACATAAGTTTCCATGATAGAGTCCTTACTATAATCAATCGAACTCGTAGTTATCCAGAAACTTGCTCTGGATAGTCTCCTGGGTCGAACGAAACTCGAACTGAATCAACGCCTTGTCATAGGGCGTTAATTTAAATTGACGCCTTGCTGAACGTCATTTCTTATGTGAAACGCGCCCAAGGAGAGGGCGTTTAATTACCCCTTCCTTGTATTCGTTTTAGTTTGACGCCCTTGGGTATATGCGTCACTTTTTAATTCACGCCTTAGGGAAAGGCGTTACTTTTTGAATTAGCGCCTTTTTAAGAGGCGTTATTTATTCTTTTAGGCTTTTATCATCTATCTGCTTAACTTTTATCTTAAGTTGATTTATTTTTAAAAAAAATCTGTATTTTATCAGGGTTGCTACATAAGGGATTCTAAAGGAAACATTCTTCTAGCTTTTTCTCATTACTATGGTCCCAGCTCAAGTATTATCGTTGAAGCTAGAGCTCTCCTCGATGGCCTTAAATACCTTTCCACCATCAATACACATCCTGCGTTGATTGAATGTGACTCCAAGGTTATGGTGCAAGCTGTTAGTAAACAGATTAATTGTCCATGGGCCATTCTTTCCTATATCAGAGAAATTTGGGATATGCTCTCACATAGGGATTCCTTACTTCACATATACAGAGAAGCCAATAATGTTGTAGATTCTTTAGCTTCACTAGCATGCCTGAATAAATGTAATCTTTTCTTTTCTTATCATGAGCTCCCCAAAAATGTTCAGGGTGCAGCCCGACTGGATAAGCTAGGTTTGCCTAGCGTCCGAATCTTGTAATTTTCTTCATTTTTCGTTCTCTCATTAATAAAATTAACTTCCTAGTGGTATGTTGGGAATGCTCCGTTTTGGGCTCATTCTCCAAAATACTCCTAGGTAGGGTTTTCCAAAAAAAAAAGTCATCCAATTTAGGATGCCGGCATCTATACTATCCCATCCATCTGCAACAACATGGGATATGAATTGAAGAATGGTGTTCTTGTTCGCACACTTCCGTCAAAGAAAGGTAAAGCCCCGGCAGCAGGGTCTGAGCAGAATGAAGGTGAAGATCATGAAGAACCCATCAGCAAAACTGCCAGAACCAGAGTGTCACAGGCTACATCTTCAGCAGATACATCAATGAACGCCAAATTTGATGAATTAGCTGATGAAGTGTGTAATGTTAAAGAATCTGTGGATGCCCTCACACGGGAAGTCAAAGAACTCAAGCTTCATCATGATACTTATCTTCAGAAGTTCACTGCCATGGCCGACTCCATTGACTCACTCCATACTACCATTGGCATTCAAAACTCCAAGTTTGACGATCTCTCTGATTTTCTCCGACGTCCACGCACACCTCCTACCTCTCCTTGAGGCTTTGATCTCTAGCACCCTACTTCTAATGACCAAGCTAATTAACTTTTCCCCCCTTACTACTCCTTTTTGTTGATGACAAAGGGGGAGATGAAATGTGCTATATGTGTGGATGTTATGGTTGCGTGTCTTGTTATGTGGACATTTTGTGGTTTGTGTTTATTTTGTGGACAGGGTTGTCTTGTTTATTTTGTGGACTTGTGTTTATTTTGTGGAATGATCACCGATGCTTCTATTCTGATGCTATCTCAATTTATGATTGGAAATGCACTTTTGGATGTTTGATGGATGATTCATCATTAATGCTACATGGTATTTTAATTTGTGGTTAGAATGCATCATATTCCAGACTGTGTTATCAAATGGTCTACAGGATGCCATTCGATTGTTAAGCATGGCTTCACGCCTAGAATGCTAGATGTGAGAAGATGTTCATTGAAACCTTTTTATCTGTCAACACCTTTTTGTCTAATTGCACATAGTATTTGTCATCATCAAAAAGGGGGAGATTGTTGAACCCCGTGCATAACCATGTATAAAGGATTTTTGATGATGAACTAAATACCATGTGATTGTGTTCCATGTTAACATCTTGCATATGTAGTTTATGGATCTCAAATGAACTGAGCGAATTCTATTTGATTGAATGGCTAGTGTATGACACGGTCAATTGATTTGATGAACTTAACTAACATGTGCTTTGATATGTTTACAAGAGTTAGTGAGAAAGGAAATTCTCCGAACAAATTGGGTGAAATTCTTCTAACTCCTCCTTAGTTGATTTGGATAGGATTCAAGCTATTGTGATAGCTAACATGTGGTTTGAAGAAACTTAGTCTAGATATTGAGTGATTGATGAGAGTTAGAGACTAATCTTAATGAAAGCAAATGAGAACTGAATACTGACCTTAAGTGTGTAACTTTGACAGGGACTTTCAATGGAGACCAAATGTCAAGATCAAGTGGCGGTCATTCAACTGAAACATTAAAATAGTAAGTTTCTTTGATTGAATGGTTGAAGGAGGATTCTTGTGTAGTTTGGATGAACAAACCCCAAGGTAATTCTCTATCCATAACTATTTGGCTTATCTGTGATTTTTGGGGTAGAGTTGCTTTTTTTCTTCCATACATGTAGATGTTTTTAATATCTCATGTCTTTAGGATCACCCCTTTGTGAGTTCTATTGAGTTTGCATTATGTCAGGAAAAGTGTCGACCCCATGGGTCGACACTTTGTCCAAGGGTCTGGTGTTTTAAGCCGGCCCTCTTAGGTCTTCGAACTTGGGGATAAAAAGTTGACCCACAGGGTCGACCTTTTTATCGCGAGGTTTTGTCTGGGTTCATGTTTCAGAACCTTGGACATAAGTGTCGACCCACAAGGTCGACACTTATTCCGGGGCTTTCTGCTGTGGCCTTTTATTATTGCCACAGGTGGAAAGTGTCAACCCCATGGGTCGACACTTTCTTCGCTGGGTTCTGTTTGGGCCTTTGTTCTATCTTGCCCGATTGTGAGTGTCGACCTTAGGGGTCGACACTTTCCGGCAACCGAGAAAAATGCCGGTTCACGCGGCGGCCGAAGCCCTAGCTCGATCCCCTCTTTTTATGCCCTATTGTGATTGGTCCTTGGGGGATAATATCCTCCACGTGGCCGCCCATTCCTCTTGGGTATATATCATATGAGATAGGGTTTCCATTCAAGAAGGAGAGAGGATCTAATGCATATATGATTTGGGGTCTTTTGCAGGGTATGCAGCCGCAAGGGAAAGAAGCTTCCTCCCATGATGTTCTGAGTTCGATTGAAGGGAAGAGAAGCTTGCAATCAACCTTCATGCAGTAAGTTTTATGAAGTACCATGAGGATATCATCTCTCCATCACCCATGGTCTTGATCGTGAGTCAAGAGAAGTGAAAGGGGCTTGAACAATCTGCGTCCATTCTTCCGATCTGAACCAGAGAAGCTTTGAGAAGACATCTTCTTCAATCTGTTCATCCCCAGAAGTCATCAAGGAGCCATGTTTCACCATTTACGATCAAGAGTTTGCTCAACTCAATATTCATCCCTGTTTAGAGTTATTCATGCTTGTTTATGTCTAGTGAGCTTACATATGTATATCGTAGTTCATCTTTTAAACTGAAGAATATTGTGTGTGTGTGTTCGGAGCGGGGTCTCCGAGTGTGGAATCACTGTTGGGGTGCGTCTCCGTCATGGTGTGTGTGTGTGGTGCTGAGCACTGTGTTGAGGGTTCACCCTCGTGTATGTGCTGCTCTATAGCGTGTTGAGCGTCGAGCTCGTGTATGTGTGGTTTGCTGCCGTCGAGCAGCGTGTGGTGTATTGGGGTTCATCTCCGTGTGCTACCTCGTGTAGCATTTTAGTGAAGCCTCACCGAGGTGGTGAGGGGTGGACGTAGGGTACCTGTCTTGGTCCCGAACCACCTAAAAAATCTTTGTGCATGTGTGCTTGGTTGAGTGTTTGTTCCTTATCTTCTACCACCATTCACAGGATGGATTATTGATTATCTTGCACATTGATGCTAAATTTGTTAACGTATACTGCTAGTTCAAATTGCCATCTCTCCATGTGTGATCATGTCACTTGCATGTTCGGTGAGGTTTGATTGAGAAGCCTTCAAGTCTTTTTAATTGGCTATAATTTTTAGAGAGAGATCTATTCACCCCCCTCTAGATCCGTGCCACTACACTGTGGGACCCAACAGTTCGATTGGGTAACGGAGTATGGCGTGGTCACCCTGCCAGAGCTGAAGAGGCCGGAGGACCTGAAGAAGAAGGACAGTCCAAGATTCAGCCCCTACCACCAGATGCTGGGGCATCCAATCGAAGACTGCTATGTTTTCAAGGATATCATCGAAGGGATGGTGAAGAAAAATGAAATAGAATTAGGAGAGTACAAAGTGGACCCTCCTCAGCCACATGAAGCCCCTCTTAGAAGAGCAGGAGTCAGCATGATCTCCCTATATCAGGCATTGCCCAAGGAGATCTCTGAAGCAAGTACGCGGAGCACTTATGAAACTCATTTCTTGGAGCCCGCGAAAGAACAGCAGGGATGGCAGCAGGTCCCTACGAAGCAAAGAAAGAAGAGGGCACCCCGCCCTAAAGTGGGGGCACATATCCGTGGTGTTAAACCATGACCTACTCCGCCGGTGGCAGCACCTGTGTGGACCACTCCATCTGCAGTCATCAAGGTACATACACGCAATCGGAGGAGACAGACTCGACTGCTGGTGGTCAAGGAAACTAGTCCTGGGATCCGCCAACTACAAGACCTTATTGAAGGGCTGGATGAGTATGTGCAGCCCGAATTGAAACCCTTGCTGGTGCGAGACCATGTCCCATGGCAAGAACTGGAGCAGCTCTCACTCGAGCAAACGGAAGAAGCTGATGCAACATCCAATAAGGAGGGCAGTCTGTTCTGGGGGCAGGCGCCTGCTGAAGCAAGGAAGAAGCTGAAGCAAAAGAAGAAGAAGATAAAGGCCGCCAAGGTCGATAAAGTGCATGTTGTCTCCTGCAATACTCTATCAACACTCTTCAACCTGCCCGGAGAGGAGGAAGAAGAGGACATTTGCTTCACGCCCCCTATCGGGGGAGGCAGGGCCGAGGCCGCAACTGCCACACATGCTACCCGGTCAGGCCGGAAATGGGGGCGCCAGTTGCCACCCAACCACAACATCATGTTCAGGGGAGAGCAGCCCTACAAGACACCTCCATCGGAGATCAAGGGAGTCTAGATCCCTCTTCCGCCAGGTCTATATAAAAATAGTGGGGGCAAGGCAATCCCTTCATTTCTTGAATTCATGAAGATGTCTAAGGGGAAGCTTCCTTGCCAGGAGGCTAACACTACACCCGGGGAAGTTCACCCGCAGCCAACACAATCAGCCGAAGCTCCAAATGCAGATGGAGCTTGCCCCGCAGTAGCTAATGAAGAGCACCAAGGATCCAGTGCTAGCCAGAAAGGCGCCGAGTCCGAGGCAGATGAAGCAGGTCCGTCAAGGGCCGCAACTCAAGACTCTCCCAAGCCCAGGTGGGTTGAGGAGATGAAGATTTCATATGTTCGAGCTGGGAGCCGCATAATGAAGCTACTCAAGAAGCTCCCTGCTTGATTTACAATCTGGGAGATCCTCTCTTTGAGTGAAGAGACTCGACAGGCGATCATCATTGCTCTGCAGATGCCTGCTCATTTTGAGACCTGCTTGGCCGAAGCAATGTTGGAAGCTAGCATGACCTTCACTCCAGAGGATATGATTTGTAATGTCCCAGATCTTTATTGGGTCTTTCGGATCCTTTTCGGAGAGTTTCGGATCGCTTTTGTAGCTCCCGAGTTGAGTTTTACGATCCGTGTGGGTCTTTCTCTCGTACTAGTTACGGAACCCTGCGGTGAGTTTATTTCTCAATTCATCGACTCGTGGACGATACAGTGGCGATGTACTCTTCGAGCCGATTATTTTGACTATTTTTGCGTATTTTTATGAGTTCGGGCCAAAAATCAATTTTTTCATAAATTAGGAAAATTTCCTAATTTCTTTCTATAAATTCAACTCCACCATCTCTCCTACTCATTTTCAATTTCACGCTATCTCACTCCGTTCTCTCCCGTCTCTGGTCCGTTCGGCGCGGGGCGCACACCGTTGCGGAGCTGGCTGAGGCGTGGACGTGCTCGAGTGATCGGTTCGCGAGAAGGAGCAGCGGATGGAGCGTGGCGGGCGCGATCCCTCGGTGGATTCCGAGTGGGCATCGTTCGTGATTCGGTGGTTTTCAACATAGTTTAGTCCCTTCGGGGCACGGTTTCTTCGGTGGAGGTAGGGAGATGGATCGCCACTTCCTTCTGCACGTTTTCCCTACTTCTGTGCGTTGTTTGGTGCTCGATCGGGCGAGATCGGGCCGGTTTAGTGAAAACCGTAGTTTTTGGGGTTTTATGGGTTCGTCAGAAAACGGCAACCATTCTCGTCGTAGTTAGTGTCAAAATGACCGCTGGGATGTCTGGATCCCATTCATGTCAGTTCCGTGTCGATCGGTTGTCATTCGGGGCCGATAGGAGTCCGGGAACCTCGGTGACCCATTTAGGGTCGATTTGTCTAAATCGCCCCGATCTCTCGTTTTAGGGCTTGCATGTGGGCTTTTGAGCCTCCTAGAGTTATTTTTCATCGTCTAGATCTATTTCCCTTGCACTTCAGAGTGAATGGGGCGTGGAACGGCCCGATTTGACGTTTCCACTGTTTTCCCGCTGTGACTGGTGTAGCGGTCGTTTCAGAGACCGTCACATGTCCCTGACGGTCCTACGACGGACCGTCACAACGTCTGGGCGTTTTTGGTTGTCACGCCCCGAGCGCGGAAGATACCCGTAGATGCGTGACGAGTTTATATCAATCATGTCAATCAGAGTAGTAGTGTATTCGACACAAAGACAGAGTGCGCAAATATAAAGATAACCCAATCCATTTATTCCTTTAATAAGAATGTGTCTATTACAAACCCTTGCAAATACTAACTAAAATAAAGGAAAAATACAAGGTTGACTCAAGAAAATATGAAAAAGACTAGATAACACGGGAGAAGCTCTATCTCTTTCACTCTTGATTTTCCCCATCTGTTTGAGTTCCCTCATCGTCGGACTTACCTGAAAAGTAGGGAAACACTAAGTAAGCGAACGCTCAGTAGAAAATTATATCTCAAGAACTAGCAATGGGTTTAAGTAATTACATCTTTCATGAATGCACTATAGCTATGCATGCTCGCATAAAACGACAAGATAGAGAGAGTGTATAACAATAAGATAGCGACGAGAACTAGTCATGAACTTTCAAGAACTTATATCAAAAGATATCAAGATATTCAAGCAAGTGTATTCATCATGTCATGTTGGAATTTAGCTATCACGTTCAAGCACGCAAGTATGCAATTACCCTTTTTCGGGTCACGCAAGTCATGTAATATCAAGTCAAGTACAAGTACAAGATTTGTGGAATGTTCAATCAAGCTAGTCATGCACTTCGGTATAATGCCAATACCGTGATCAATCAACTCCCATGGGCACAAGTACTTTCGGGTGCTCCTCCCAGGACCAGATCGGGCCCTATATGCACAGGCATTAATCATGTATTTTAACATCCACTTTTGTATATAGCCAATATAGAATTTCAAGGATAAAGCTTGTAGACACGTAGGATAGACTTTGATAGAATAGAGTCCAAAATATGACACTTGACATAGATAGGCGATAATAACGGTACAATCACGATTATCGATAAAAAACTAGGTGAAATTGGTTCCCTAACTTGGGTACCATGACAAACAAGTATGGACATTCTTTATATAGAATTGAGGTTCACAAGAACATCAAGTTTAATATAGAGATGGGGTCTACAAGAACATCATAACAATGTTGATATAGAATTGGGGTTTACAAGAACATCATAACAATGTCATGCTTTACCCCGTTCATTAAGATAATTCTCATATCATACACATGGCATGACATGAGGGCCGGTATACCATGTTTCTTTAGAGTGACATGGCAATCAAATAATGTAATGGGTTTTTATGGTACAACCTGCTCAGTCGGCCTTGAGGGAATCCAAGGCTCGAGGAGTCTTATGGAGGTCTCTATGACTAACTCGCTAGTCCAAAGGAACGGAATGTCCAATGGAGAGCTTGTATGTCACTGAGAGTTAAGGGGGTAACGTTAAAACATCATGAAACGTGGGACTATATTCACGGAGTGGAAATATAGTGCCAATATATATATACATAAGTATGAAACCCTCGGATAACAGAAACAGTGAAAAAATAGTTTTACAGGAAAATATCAACTTTAGTTAAGTCATTAATCACGTAATTAACGCCTTACATAAGGGCGTTTCTTGAGCTTTTGACGACTCGTGAAGCAGTCGTCCAAACTATATTTCAATTTTTACAGAATTTCAATATTTCAGAATTTTAACCAAAACGCGCCCTGGACAGGGGCGTTACCTCTCAATTAGTGCCCTGGTCTGGGGCGTCAGTTCAGTAGGAGACGACCTAGACAAGGTCGTGAATTCAAGAATTTACCAATTTTCAGATAATAAAATTTCAGGAAAAAGGGTACATGATCATGACAGGAAAAATAGCAGGATTTCACAGGTATACTCATGCAATATATTAGATTCATGGTTACATAGATATTAAATTTTAAACGTGGGTATTTATTAATTACATGCAATTGACGACTTCTGGGCAGGGCGTCAAAACAATAATTAGCGCCCTAGTGTGGGTCGCTTCTTTAAATTAGCGCCCTTATCAAGGGCGTTTCTTTTTTAAAATTACATAGAAAACATCTGAAACCACAATAAAACTATATGCATGCACGACCGATGATATTATTAAGATCTTAAGCTAGTTTGGGCTACGATCTTGAGAAAACCTACCTGATGGGTAATCTGGATGAAGTTATGTGAAGGTTTTGATAAGAACCGATGCTCTGTTCTAAACAGAGCCTCCTGAAGCAACTAGAACAGCACCCAGAAGATGGTTGCTTCCGAACTTAATCAAACGGCAGCACACCGAAGAGGATGCAGTGACGATAAGAGTTTGCTGAGAAGAGGAAAAACTCTTCTTCTTTACTGGTTGAAGAAGATGCAGTCGACAAGGATGATGCCGATGAGGAACCTTTAGTTCTTCAGCACGTTGGAAAACTCGATAGGGTAACCTACAACAAAGATGAAGAACATTAATATTAATATTCTTCGTAACTATGACTGGAGGCAAGGGAAGAACATTACCTGTTCTTTACGGTTGATAGCAGCAGCACGAAAGTTAGATCGCCAAAGTAGCGATCTAGGTGAATTAGGAGGGTATTTATAGGGTTTTTAGAATCCTAAGGGGGTTAGTATTGTATTGGAAGTAATATTTCCCCATTAGAGTTCTTTCTATAATCAATCTCCCTCGTAGTTATCCAGAAACTTGCTCTGGATAGTCTCCTGGGTCGAACGAAACTCGAACTGAATTGGCGTCTTAAGTGAGGGCGTTGAATTTAAATTGATGCCTTTGCCTATATCGTTTCTTGTGAAAAACACGCCCAGGTCGAGGGCGTTACATTTACTTCCCTTTTTTTCTTATTTTGGCCGTTTGATAATTGACACCTTGTTGTTTGGGCGTCCCTTTTTAATTAGCGCCTTATCTAGAGGCGTTTCTTAATGAAGTAGCGCCTTGACCAAAGGCGTTATTTCCATTCTGTCGTTGTATTTATTCTTTTTGATGTTTCTCATTCATTTATTTAATACTTTATCAAATTTGATTAATTTTGGGTTTTTATTTCCTTTTATTTTTTTCCAGGGTTGCTACACCCTCCCCCACTTAAAAGAATTTGGTCCCCAAATTCAATAGTATATATATGTGGAGAGTGTAGAGTATATACCTTAAAATAATTTTGGGAATCGTTTCCTCATGGATTCCTTGGTCTCCCATGTGGCTTCATGATCGGAACTCTTACTCCATTGTACCTTTAGCATGGGAATAACCTTATTCCTTAGGGTACGTACTTCACGATCTAGTATCTTCATGGGCTTCTGCTCATATGTGAGATCCTTTTGGATCACTAAGTATCCATGATCAATAATATGCGATGGATCGTACACATACTTCTTCAACATAGATATGTGGAATACATTATGCACTTCAGACAATTAAGGAGGCAACGCGATGCGATAAGCAACCTCGCCAACTCTTTCCAGTATTTCAAAAGGTCCGATGAATCTTGGTGTAAGCTTGCCCTTAACACCAAATCTCCGTATTCCACGTCCAGGCGATATCTTTAGAAATACATGATCTCCGACTTGGAATTCGAGATTTCTTCTTCTTGTATCAGCATAAGTCTTTTGTCTAGACTGAGCTACTTGCAGTCTTTCTCTAATCAACTGTATCTTCTCGGTGGTATCCCTTACCATATCTGGACCTAATAGTTATTTTTCTCCAACTTCGTCCCAGCATAAGGGTGATCGGCAACTCCTTCTGTATAAGGCTTCGAAAGGTGCCATTTGTATACTTGCCTGGTAGCTATTATTGTATGCAAATTCAACTAGAGACAAGTGATCATGCTAGCTTCTTCCAAAATCAATGATGCATGCCCTAAGCATATCTTCGACCACCTGATTAGTTCTCTCGGTCTGACCATCCGTTTGAGGATGAAAAGCTGTACTAAAGTTAAGTCTCGATCCCAACGAATATTGTAGTCCTTTCCAAAAATGCGAAGTAAAACGGGGATCTCTGTCCGACACAATCGAGACAGGGATACCATGTAATCTGACTATCTCTTTTATGTATAATGCAGCCAGAACATCAACTGACCATCGACTCTTGATTGGTAAGAAGTGCGCCGATTTAGTCAATCGGTCAATAATAACCCATATTCCATCATGTCCTCCTTTTGATTTAGATAAACCCATGATGAAATCTATACTAATATTCTCCCACTTCCATTTGGGAATATCTAGAGGATGTAATTTTCCAGCAGGCTTTTGGTGTTCCGCCTTGACCCGTTGGCATGTGAGACAGCGTGATACATAGTCTGCTATTTCCCTTTTCATGTTGGGCCACCAAAAATTCCTCTTCACATCTTGGTACATTTTGGTCGATCCTGGATGGATCGTGTATCTTGATCTATGAGCTTCATCTAAGATCTTCTTCTTTAACTCGGGACAATCCGGTATGCAAGTTCTATTCCTGAACATTAATCTTCCTTCACAAGTTATTTAGAAATCAGATTGTCCTTCCAGTTTGCCTTTGATCTCTACTAATATTGGGTCATTATCTTGAAGCGCTCGTATTTCAGATAATAGGTCTGGATGAATACTTATATGAGATAATGTGACACATTGAAAGTCTGTGTCCATGCTTATATTGAGTTCAGAGAATTGCTCCATCAATTTCCATTCTTGAATCATACAATTGGCTAACAGTGCTCTCGGCTTTTGACTAAGGGCATCTGCTACATGGTTACCATTTCCGGGATGATATTGTATATTGAAGTCGAAGTCCTTGAGATATTCTAGCCAACGTCTTTGCCTCATATTTAGTTCCTTTTGTGAAAAGAGATACTTGAGACTCTTGTGATCAGAGTATACAGTAAACTGTACTCCATAAAGATAATGTCTCCATATTTTGAGTGCAAATACCACCGCGGCCAATTCTAAGTCATGGACGGGGTAGTTCTCTTGCTTCTTCAATTGACGAGAAGAATAAGCTATAACCTTTCCTTGTTGCATTTGAACACATCCGAGGCCAATGCCAGAAGCATCAGTGTATACCTCGAATTTCTCCTTCAATTGGTAGAGCTAAGACCGGAGCTGTAGTTAGATGATCCTTGAGATTTTGGAAGCTTCTTTCACATTTCTCACTCCATTCAAAACGGATCTCCTTGCGAGTTAACCTTGTAACTGGCACGGCGATCTTAGAGAAATCCTTGATGAATCGCCTGTAATAGCCGGCAAGACCTAAGAAACTTCAGATCTCGCTAGCATTGGTCGGTCTTTCCCAATTCCTTACAGCATCAACCTTTGATGGATCTACGGATAAACCGTCCTTTGATATAACATGCCCCAAGAAAGCTACTTCTCTTAACCAAAATTCACATTTGCTGAGCTTTGCATATAGCTGATTTGTCCTCAATATCTGTAATGCAATCCTTAAATGTTCCTCATGCTCTCCCTTGGTCTTGGAGTAAATCAATATATCATCAATGAAAACCACCACGAATTGATCTAGATAAGATCTGAATATACTATTCATCAACTGCATAAAGGCAGCAGGGGCATTTGTTAGTCCAAAAGGCATAACGACAAATTCATAATGGCCATACCTGCTTCTGAATGCAGTCTTATGAATGTCATCATCCTTGATTTTTAGTTGATGATATCCCGACCTGAGATCAATCTTTGAAAAATACATGGATCCAGATATTTGATCAAATAATTCATCGATCCTTGGCAGTGGATATTTATTCTTGATAGTGAGATGATTCAACTGTCGATAATCGATGCATAACCTCATGGATCCATCCTTCTTCTTTACAAATAGCACAGGTGCTCCCCATGGGGAAGTGCTTGGTCTAATAAATCCCTTCTTGAGAAGTTCCATTAATTGCTCCTTTAACTCCTTGAGTTCAACAGGGGACATTCTATAAGGTGCCTTAGAAATTGGACCAGCACCAGGGACTAAGTCGATGGTGAAGGCCACTTCTCTTTGTGGGGGTAATCCAGGCAATTCCTCCGAAAATACGTCCGGAAATTCTTGCACAACGGGGATGTCTTCTAGTTTAGTTTCCTTAGTCTCCTTAATGGTGACAAATGCAAGAAAAGATACACATCTTTTCCTTATTAGCTTGCTAGCTCGGAGAGCTAAAATAAGAGGTGACTTGCTCCAACTCTTAGGGCTAGAATAGACTAGTTCTGGAAAGTCCTTGAAAGTAACTTTACTGTTACGGCAATCCACAGTTGCCTGATACCTAGATAACCAATCTGCTCCCAATATGACATCGTATTCCTTTAGGTCTAAACATATGAGATTGATAGGAAGATTTCTTCCTTTTATTAAGACTTCACAGTTTTGATAATGGTGAGTAATATCGGTTTCGTTTCCGAGAGGAGTAGATAAAAATATTTTCATCCATTCCGGTTCCATAGGCAGTGGGTTAGCAAACTTTTTGGAGATAAAAGAATGTGATGCACCCGTATCAAATAAGACATGTGCAGACTTGGAACAAACTTTCAGTGTACCTTCTACTAGTCCACCTTCGTCTTCTTCGGTCTCCTTAATCGCATGGAGACGAGCATTCTTGGTTACCGGGCGCTTTCCATCACCGGCTTGATCGTTGAGTAGGGGACAGTCGGGAATCCGATGATCACGGCTCCCACAACGGAGACATGCTCCAAGTTTCTTCCAACATTCTTCGGCCTTGTGCCCGGCCTTATCACAGTGCTTACATACCACCTTAGCAGGTGTAGTGGTGATGGAGAAAGGTTTGGTCTTTTTGAACTTTTGCTCCTGGGAGGGAATGCCTCCATTACTTGGCCTCTTCTTGAAATTAGGTTTGAAGGTGCCGGAGCTAGTAACATTCTCCTTCTTGTCTTTCCCACGGATCCTATCAGATAGTTTCGTGGCATCTTCTAGTAATTGTGCTCGTCGAACCATCTCCGAATAGACTTGTATGTCCATCGGTGCCAGTTGTGTGATATATTGGGGCCTGAGCCCATTAAGGAATCTTCGAGCTTTCATCTTCTCAGTACTAACTAAGTGTTTAGCGTACCGAGACAGCCTAGAGAACTGCGCTTCATATTCAGCCACCGACAAAGATCGTTGCTTAAGTGCGGCGAATTCAGCGGCTTTCTTCTCTTGAACTCGATCTGAGAAATATTTATTGTTGAAATGTTCAACGAACTCCTCCCAAGTAACTTGTCCTTGATCTAATGTGGCTTCTACCGACTCCCACCAGCATCGGGCATCTCTTTCTAATTGAAATGTGGCTAGCAGGACCTTCTCTTGGTCCGAGCATTGCATGACTCTAAAAACACGTTCTGTCTCTCAGATCCAGTGTTCGACATCATCTGGATCAGTGGATCCCACGAACTTAGGAGGGTTCATGTTCTTGAAGCTTTGGTGGAGATTTCCTACTCCACGATGTGCACCTCCTTGTGCCACTTGTTGAAGTGCCTGGGTCATGCCTTGGAGAGTGCGTTGCATGTTGCGCCATTGAGCACGTTCAGCAGCCATTGTCCTACAATTATAATAGCTATTAGTATGTGATAGCGTTCAAAGGCTTTTAATTCTATGCTGACTTTAGCCCTTGGTTCTACCCAATCTCACTGGTTAGAGGTTCAGACTTATCCTTGGACTTGGGTTTCCTAGGAATTCAATACCCTAGGCTCTGATACCATGAAAACTGTCACGCCCTGAGCGCGGAAGATACCCGTAGATGCGTGACGAGTTTATATCAATCATGTCAATCAGAGTAGTAGTATATTCGACACAAAGACAGAGTGCGCAAATATAAAGATAACCCAATCCATTTATTCCTTTAATAAGAATGTGTCTATTACAAACCCTTGCAAATACTAACTAAAATAAAGGAAAAATACAAGGTTGACTCAAGAAAATATGAAAAAGACTAGATAACACGGGAGAAGCTCTATCTCTTTCACTCTTGATTTTCCCCATCCATTTGAGTTCCCTCATCGTCGGACTTACCTGAAAAGTAGGGAAACACTAAGTGAGCGAACGCTCAGTAGGAAATTATATCTCAAGAACTAACAATAGGTTTAAGTAATTACATCTTTCATGAATGCACTATAACTATGCATGCTCGCATAAAACGACAAGATAGAGAGAGTGTATAACAATAAGATAGCGACGAGAACTAGTCATGAACTTTCAAGAACTTATATCAAAAGATATCAAGATATTCAAGCAAGTGTATTCATCATGTCATGTTGGAATTTGGCTATCACGTTCAAGCACGCAAGTATGCAATTACCCTTTTTCGGGTCACGCAAGTCATGTAATATCAAGTCAAGTACAAGTACAAGATTTGTGGAATGTTCAATCAATCTAGTCATGCACTTTGGTATAATGCCAATACCGTGATCAATCAACTCCCATGGGCACAAGTACTTTCGGGTGCTCCTCCCAGGACCAGATCGGGCCCTATATGCGCAGGCATTAATCATGTATTTTAACATCCACTTTTGTATATAGCCAATATAGAATTTCAAGGATATAGCTTGTAGACACGTAGGATAGACTTTGATAGAATAGAGTCCAAAATATGACACTTGACATAGATAGGCGATAATAATAGTACAATCACGATTATCGATAAAAAACTAGGTGGAATTGGTTCCCTAACCTGGGTACCATGACAAACAAGTATGGACATTCTTTATATAGAATTGAGGTTCACAAGAACATCAAGTTTAATATAGAATTGGGGTCTACAAGAACATCATAACAATGTTGATATAGAAGTGGGGTTTACAAGAACATCATAACAATGTCATGCTTTATCCCGTTCATTAAGATAATTCTCATATCATACACATGGCATGACATGAGGGCCGGTATACCATGTTTCTTTAGAGTGACATGGCAATCAAATAATGTAATGGGTTTTTATGGTACAACCTGCTCAGTCGGCCTTGAGGGAATCCAAGGCTCGAGGAGTCTTATGGAGGTCTCTATGACTAACTCGCTAGTCCAAAGGAACGGAATGTCTAATGGAGAGCTTGTATGTCACTGAGAGTTAAGGGGGTAACGTTAAAACATCATGAAACGTGGGACTATATTCACGGAGTGGAAATATAGTGCCAATATATATATACATAAGTATGAAACCCTCGGATAATAGAAACAGTGAAAAAATAGTTTTACAGGAAAATATCGACTTTAGTTAAGTCATTAATCACGTAATTAACGCCTTACATAAGGGCGTTTCTTGAGCTTTTGACGACTCATGAAGCAGTCGTCCAAACTATATTTCAATTTTTACAGAATTTCAATATTTCAGAATTTTAACCAAAACGCGCCCTGGACAGGGGCGTTACCTCTCAATTAGTGCCCTGGTCTGGGGCGTCAGTTTAGTAGGAGACGACCTAGACAAGGTCGTGAATTCAAGAATTTATCAATTTTCAGATAATAAAATTTCAGGAAAAAGGGTACATGATCATGACAGGAAAAATAGCAAGATTTCACAGGTATACTCATGCAATATATTAGATTCATGGTTACATAGATATTAAGTTTTAAACGTGGGTATTTATTAATTACATGCAATTGACGACTTCTGGGCAGGGCGTCAAAACAATAATTAGCGCCCTAGTGTGGGTCGCTTCTTTAAATTAGCGCCCTTGTCAAGGGCGTTTCTTTTTTGAAATTACATAGAAAACATCTGAAACCACAATAAAACTATATGCATGCATGACCGATGATATTATTAAGATCTTAAGCTAGTTTGGGCTACGATCTTGAGAAAACCTACCTGATGGGTAATCTGGATGAAGTTATGTGAAGGTTTTGATAAGAACCGATGCTCTGTTCTAAACAGAGCCTCCTGAAGCAACTAGAACAGCACCCAGAAGATGGTTGCTTCCGAACTTAATCAAACGGCAGCACACCGAAGAGGATGCAGTGACGATAAGAGTTTGCTGAGAAGAGGAAAAACTCTTCTTCTTTACTGGTTGAAGAAGATGCAGTCGACAAGGATGATGCCGATGAGGAACCTTTAGTTCTTCAGCACGTTGGAAAACTCGACAGGGTAACCTACAACAAAGATGAAGAACATTAATATTAATATTCTTCGTAACTATGACTGGAGGCAAGGGAAGAACATTACCTGTTCTTTACGGTTGATAGTAGCAGCACGAAAGTTAGATCGCCAAAGTAGCGATCTAGGTGAATTCGGAGGGTATTTATAGGGTTTTTAGAATCCTAAGGGGGTTAGTATTGTATTGGAAGTAATATTTCCCCATTAGAGTTCTTTCTATAATCAATCTCCCTCGTAGTTATCCAGAAACTTGCTCTGGATAGTCTCCTGGGTCGAACGAAACTCGAACTGAATTGGCGTCTTAAGTGAGGGCGTTGAATTTAAATTGACGCCTTTGCCTATGTCGTTTCTTGTGAAAAACACGCCCAGGTCGAGGGCGTTACATTTACTTCCCTTTTTTTCTTATTTTGGCCGTTTGATAATTGACGCCTTGTTGTTTGGGCGTCCCTTTTTAATTAGCGCCTTATCTAGAGGCGTTTCTTAATGAAGTAGCGCCTTGACCAAAGGCGTTATTTCCATTCTGTCGTTGTATTTATTCTTTTTGATGTTTCTCATTCATTTATTTAATACTTTATCAAATTTGATTAATTTTGGGTTTTTATTTCCTTTTATTTTTTTCCAGGGTTGCTACATTGGTTCTTTGTGGTTTTGGGAGTGTGACGGCCCAGGGGAGGCGCGTCACAGCTCTCTGACGCGTTCGGGGTAATGCGTCACGCCTGTTTTGTTGTCTAGCATTTTGGGTGAGTCGGTTCCCCTGACACGCCCGCCCTGGTGCGTCAGGTTTGTGTAACGCGCCTGCCCTAGGCCGTTACACTCTGTTTTAGTTGTTTTGGGTGGCTGTGTCGGCTGTCTCTAACGGCCTTGCCCCCTTGCGTCACAGTGCTGTAACGCATCCGCTGTGGACCGTTACGTGCTGTTTGTCCGAGTTTCAGTTTTGGGTCAGTTGGCGTAACGCGCCTGTCCCCACGCGTTAGGTGGTTGTAATGCGTCTTCGCTAGTGCGTTAGGCCGTTGTAACGCGCCAGCCCTGGTGCGTTACGTGGCTCGCGTTGTGTTTTCGTGCCTGTTGGCTCTGACGCGCCTGCCCCGGTGCGTCAGGCCCGTGTAACGCGCCTGTGCTAGGCCGTTACAGTCCTGTTGTGGGCCCATTCTAGGTAACGTTAGGGGTTATTTTGTGGCGTGTCTGTGTGTGTGTCTATCTATGTTAGGGTGATGTCTGTCACTCCCGTGGTCTGGCCGCTTTCCCCATGGACATCGGTCGATGCTCCTATGAAGGCTAAGACTACGTTTCCGAGTCTGTCGGCAGTTTCCTGTGCTGCCTTTGGTGTTTGAGGTACGGGTGACAGTGCATGTTCGACTGTCTGTACTTCAGCGTCGCGTTTCGAGCTTCTTCCTTGCGTCGCCCTAGACGTGCAGCAGTCGAAAGGTGACCCCGATATACGGTTTGTAAGATAGTTTTTGTCGGCTCCTGCGGTTACCGTAGCATCCTACGGGGGGGAGAAAACTAGCTAGAGGCCTGGCTCTAGGCAGGAACCAGTGTGTGCACACGTGGTCAGGGGCTGAGGACTGACGCCGACGGGCGTGACCCTGACTAGTACTTGTACCTGTGGTTCCACGTGGGTCTGCGACTCGGCCTTGTCTGTGTTGGTCACACTTGGCGGGTGGTCGGGACACTTGTGGTGTGTGTTCTGGTGCAGTGTAAGACGTTAGTGGACGCATCTGGCCGTTCTCCCGGTGCGGGGGTTTTCCGTCGTGTGGCGCGCGACTCCCGTGCTCTTCCTGTGTCGTGACCTGTCCGGGTTGGCCTTTCCGTGGCTGTACTCGAGGTCTGTGCCTATCTAGGTCTTTTCTAGACTTTCTTTTGCATGCCTGTTGTAGGTGTAGGTTGGGGCATTTATGCTTGGCTTTTCCCCTTTTTCCTCGTTGCTCCTTACTTTTCTTTCCCTTTCTAGGCCTGCTTGCCTGTTCGGGTTATTCCCCTCGTCCTTACCTGTTCCCTACTCCTGCTTCCTTTTCTTTTACAGCTTTCTAGTGTTGTTTCTTGCTGTTGTTCCGTGTTACTGCGTGTTTTTCAGTGGGGATCCGTGTGACTGATGCTCGCTCGACAGTCGTTGTTAAAATTGCCGTGCCACACAAATTTATAACCGCACTCACTCACTTATGGATTTGAAAACATGAGTATAATGGTAAGTACGGGTCGATCCCACGGGGAAGGAATTTGGTTATTTTTCTTAGTTGGAAAATATTCTTGTGTTTTGAAAAATCAATTGTTGGATTTTGGAGTGCGATTATGAAAACTTAAATTGGAAAACATAACAGAATTCAAGTGAAAATAGGGGTTGGAAGAAAATGCATAACTTCAAATATAGACAGAATGAGAAGAAGTGTAAAACATGAAAGTTGTAGAGAATTGAAAAAGGAAGAACTTTTATGAAGAACATAGAAACAGAAAATGAAAGGAAGATAAGGAAAAACTTGAAAAACTATGACCTATTGGTTCGGATGAACAGTAATTGACAGAAAACCAGCACCTTGAAAACTTAATTCTAAAGCTCAAAAGAAGACGAATTTGACAAAGTGCAAGAAGAATAAAACTTAGATATACAAGAGAGGAACAACTCTTATGAAGAACTCAGAGTTATTTGAGGACTAGAAATACTTCAAAATGAATGAATGGAAGAAGGTATCACCACGGATGAACAGTAAATGCACAGGACAGCACTTAAGAAAACGGACCAGAACTCTATGAAATAGGAAGAATTTGAGGAAATGATAAACAGAGAAGTTGAAGAAGACTTGTAAATAAACAACTTTTGTGAAGAAAGCAAATTGAAATAAAGACTAAAACCATGTGAAATAAGGCTAAGAATAGGCTGAATTCAAAAATGAAACTTTTATTGAAATAAGAACAACTTACAACTTTGACTTCAAAAGTTTTGAAAATACAACTTGATGCACTCAACAACTTCAGAAATGTAAAGAACAACTTACATTACAAGTGACCAAAGCTAGCTCTCCCTCCCTTGCAACCTTGCCATCTTGCTAATTCTACTTGCTAACTAACTTGCTAACTCTTCATTCAAGACCAATGCACCCTTTATATAGGGGTTACAAAAACACTCCAAACAAGTGTACCCAATTTTAGCCTAAAATGGTAGGCAGGTAGGTTCTGCCCACTTTGCCATTTTTTTCGGAATTTTCTGAATTTGTTTGGTATTTTTTTTTGGCCTTTTCTTCTCTCTTTCTCTCATTTTCTCTCTCTGCCGGCGCGTTGCGCCGACCGGCCGACCGGTTAGGCGGCCGGCGCCGTGGGCCCGCCGTGCGCCCGCCGTGCTGCTGCCCCCCGCGTCTGCTGCCGCGTGTGAGCACGCGGGCGCGTGCGCCCGTTGACCTGCCGACCTCGTCACGACGCGTGGCGCTTCCACCTGCCACGACCCGAGCGAACGCGGCTGAGCCGCGTGTCACGCCCGCCACGACCCCCCCCGCCTTCGCCCTCTGTCGCATCGTCGCCCGTGCCCGGGCGGCGAAGGCGGGAAGGGGCGGGGGGGGGGGGGCGGGTTTTGAATCTTTTTTTTTCATTTTTTTTAATTTTATTATATAATATATATATATATATATCTATAAATAGTTAGAAAATGCTAAAAAATAGTAAATCAATTTATTTTTTTTTATAAAATTTTTTCTTTTCTTTTTGAACAAGTCCTTGGGCTTTTGGCCCATTCAAAATAATATTTTGATTTTCTTTATTTTCTTTTTTCGTGGAGCTTTCTCGTACTACGTGCCTGCATAAATACAAAAAATGTAATTAAAATTTATTTAATTTTAGAAAAATAAACATTTGATACAAAATCAACAATAAGTGTGAGAAGTGTATATTTAATATCAATTAAGCTCATAAAAATGCATATACTCATGAATTAAATGATAAAAATACATACTAATCACACCCCCCAACTTACTCATTGCTAGTCCCTTAGCAATGCACATAATGAAAAATTTAGGACTAACAAGAGTTTAAAGATATTCAGGCCTCATTTCCAGTTCATCTTTTATAGAGTTAACTAAAGATCAGGACTCTAGAGTAATTACCACAGACTAGCCTTATGTCGGAAATTCAGGTACATGATCAAGAATCTAATCAAAATTCAGTAGCACTTGTGCATGTGTAATGCTAAGTCCACAGTGAAGACAATTGCATCCTCCACTTGCTATTCTGAACAAATGCCTTTCAATTCTGCACTTCTTACTTAGAGCGTTCAATGCACACGAGCTTTTTGTCTGCCTTATTGATATGTCCCTTTTGGGATCACTATATATATATATTTTTTCTTTTTCTTTTTCCCTATTTTTTTCTTTACACACATGATGTTGCACTACCCTTCACTGTTTTACGCGAACCTCAACACGTCTTAGGTGAAATAGGCCCGGTTCCACAGATCCAAGTTCCCTTTTCCTTTTGACGCGAACCTCAACACGTCTCAGGTAAAGTAGGCCCGGTTACTCAGAATTGGAGCATTTTTCATGGTGTGTGTGTTTTTTTTTTCTCATACTTTTGTATGGCAGAAAGCTTCAACATATCTCTTCTTCAGAAAATGCAGAATATCAGACAGCCTGTCTAAAATAACAGAAGGCTTGTCCTTCTTGTTTCATTAGCGTGCATCGTGATTTTATTTTTTCGAAAGTGCATCTGAACTTTAAAGAGATTCTTAAATCAGTTTTCCATGGCTAGAGCAAATAAATTATCCAGCATCCTTTTCTCAGTTGTTTCTATTCAGAATCACTTTTCATGCGACATGAATCAAGAAATTCAACTCGTGGAAAACTGTTGTTGAACATGACAATTCAAGAAAGTAAGAAAAAAAAAATTTGTTGAAAATTTTTGAAATTTTTGACATGCATTTATCATGCATTTATTTATCATGCATTTATCTCCCCCCCCAACTTAAATGACATTGTCCTCAATGGCATAAACAGTAGAAAGATCAGAGGACATGTAAAGAGATAATATAGTTGGGATGGAAGGATATAACCTGATGGGTCGGGCGAAGTGATGAGAGATTCATTGCGTTGTGGCCTGAGAACTGTAAAAGAAACACACTAAAACAAAACATCAAATCACAAAAACCGTGGGTGGCCTCCCAAGAAGCCATTTATTTGTACACCAAACCGTGAAAATGTTGGGCTACCTCCCAAAAAGCGCTAAATTTAACGTCTTCAGCCAGACGCACTGTAGCTCAACAACCAACGCGTGGCATTCAGAATGAGCCACCACGTGATCTTGTCTTCCTTCAAATTCCAGCCCTTAATCCATTGAAAGACAAGAGTAGACATGTACGGACCGGGGCTAGAAAGAGGCAGGACTCGCACATGATTGTTTGTAACACTAATCTTGTGTGCGATCCAGTTTTCAGCTTTAGAGATCAAAAAATGATCTATGGCCAATAATTTGTCAAGATCAAGGTATAACCCTTGCATAATATCAATCCATCGGTCCCTTTTACCTGTATCGTCCCTCCTGATGACCTCTTTATTGACTACTGCCTCCTTGGGAATTTGGTCATCAAACGGTGGCTTAGGGATAAGAGTGTCATGATTAGCCACAGTCTTCCCAGTAACAGCCTCATGTGTTAGAAGGGTACTAATCAACTTGTCTTCCTGATGGGGAGTTAAATCAAAAGTGAATATTGTTGGTCCATCCCCCTCAGGTCCCAGAATGTCATATTGAAGAGGCTCATCTGGCAGGGGTAGCACGAGCCCAGAATCAAATTGATCCAATGATTCAAACATGAGGGGATCGGGCTCAATGGGTAGATCAAATTTGAAAGTTTCTAATAAAACCCCTTTATCACACTCATCATTTAATAGAAAATTGTGAATCAAATTTCCCAATAATGAAGTGGGAAGATCAAATGTAAATTGTTCCAGCTCGGCCCCTTCATCAAAGGTAAGATCAAATGGGATTTTTCAAAGACGGAGCTTTCATTATACTCATCACTCACCTGAAGATTCTCAATCAAATTTTCCAAAAATGGGGTTGATAGATGAAATATAAACGTTTCGAACAAGGCCCCATCATCAAGTTCTTCCAAGGGAGGAGAAGATTCAGAATTAAGTTCCACTAAATCAACATGATTATTAATCATAAAGCAATCCTCCTCGACATGTAGATCCTCAATTAAGTTATTTGGGCCACTAATTTTCTCAGTGATATTCTCAATCTCAAAACATTCATAGAATGGGGTGATGATATCAATAGGATCATTTGAATTCTTTAATTCATCCCCTAATTCCGTCCCTTCCTTCATCATGGTATGGCTTGCGCACTCCCCCTCACTCCCAATAATGATATCTTGAGCCAAAATGCCAGGCATCGGATCATCATCATCATCATCATTCACGTATCGAGGGGGTTGGTTGAATATTGACGAAGGGTCATGGTAAGTAGACTGAGAGTACACGCTTTGAGCTTCAAAGTAGTGGCCCGGTGAATCACCCTTAGTATTGACATTGAGTCCGAAATCGGGGTGAGATGAGTTGAGATGAAGTTGGGTATACATGGGCTGCTCGTGAATTGCTTGGGGTAGAGGTGTAGACAAATGGGTTTGGATTGTTGAATCCATCTAAGGCAAATTTGTGTGATTACTCCAGCCAAGATTATCATTATCTGCAACATGCTTGAGCTGAGAGAATCCTAGGGAATTTTGGACCTGTGCTTGGATGACGGGAGAGAGTCGGGCTATAGTAGGGCATTCACTCACATGGTGAGTGAGACTGGCACAGAATTCACACACTTCCATGAAAGTGTGGATTGGATTTTCCACCTGTTTGACATGTCCTACAAGTTGTTGATGAGATGAGATAGAGACACGATTGATTGAATTTTCACTCAAAATCTCAAATAGATCATATGCCTCATCTTCACTTTTGCTTAAAAATGCCCCTCCACAATATATATCCACCATCTGCCTATCAAAATTGGATAACCCCTCATAAAATGTAAAGATAATTTGCCATCTGGGCAACCCATGATGTGGACATTGACTCACTAGCTCCTTTAATCTCACCCAAGATTCATGAAGTTGCTCTCCCGGACGTTGAGTAAATCCTGTAATCGCCCTTCTCATCATGTTGGTTTGGCCTATGGGGTAAAATTTTTTTAAAAATTCTGACTGCATATCTTCCCAAGTCCTGATAATCTTTCGAAAACTCCTTAACCAACATTTTGCTTTATCTTTTAACGAGAATGAAAATAAAATTAATTTAAGGGCATCATCATTAAAATTCTGAATTTTGATCAGTGAGCAAACTTCTAGAAAATCATCTAGATGCCTATAAGGATTTTCATTGAGATTCCCATAAAAAGATGGGAGCATCTGGATGAGACTAGGGCGAATCTCATATTGATCAACGTGAATATCGGGGAGTTGAATACAGGTGGAGGGCGTGTAAGAAGAAGGATAAAAATGCTCCTTCATAGGCGTGGGTTTCTCTCCAAGATGAATGGCCATAAAATGAATTTTTTACATTTTTTTTAAGTATTTCAAATTATATATTTTTTTCAATTTTTCAAAACTTTTTTATGCAAACACAAACAAGTTAACACAAATTATCCTAATGACCTAGATGCGACTCAGACCTCCAAATGTGGTTTCACAAAGTGATTAAAATGAACTTAAATTCACCCTCAGTATGTCCACCGGCCAGGTAAGGGGTGGGGAAGTGGGAGGTTCCCCCTACTTTCGTAGGGACCTTATTATACAAAACCACAATCCCGCTTAAGGCGTTTGCCATCCGACCGTCTTGCCTTAGACACCAGTTTTCATAAGAGGATAAACCTAAATATCACAGGAATCACAGTGTGATCCTAGGGCCAACGTCTACTGGCTTTTATTAAGGCCTAGGTAATGCAGAGATGCAAGGAAATTGTGGTTTTCGGGCTAAGGGAGGGTGATGAAATCCCCACCTTATCTTGTTAGGGGTGTTGCCCTTAAAGTATTTTGCAATGAAATGCACACCACAATTTCAAACAAGGGGTTCTTTATGCAAAAATGAATGCCAGACTGGGATCAGTAGAACGTACCTTGCCCCTCGCGATCTTCAAAATGCAATGCAGAAATTAAACAAAGACAAATTCTAAGCTAAATGATGCATGACCTAGAGCATGAAAGTGTAGTTTCTACTCTTGCAATGAGGTCTTTTATTTGGTACAAATGAAGATTTTTTTTGTTTTTATTTTTAGTAATGAACCTAACTAACCAGCATGAAAATTTTTCTTTTGTTTTGATTGTTTTTTATTTTTATAGAGTTTTCAAGAAATTTTCAGATTTTTGTAAAAATTTTTCAGAAAGTGGAAAGATAGAACCTGTTTCTTGATTTCAGCCCTTTAGCACTGCTGCCGAGCTTTCAACGACGTTTCATATCCTTGGAATTTCAGATTCGATCTTCCTCTTTCTTTGATTTTCAAATTTTTTTTTAGTTTTCCTGCACAAGTAAAGAAAGCAAAAATCAATATACAAATATACAAAGTAAACACAAGAGTATCCAACTATGAAAAGTATCTCCATCCCCGGCAACGGCGCCAAAAATTTGATGCTCGCTCGACAGTCGTTGTTAAAATTGCCGTGCCACACAAATTTATAACCGCACTCACTCACTTATGGATTTGAAAACATGAGTATAATGGTAAGTACGGGTCGATCCCACGGGAAGGAATTTGGTTATTTTTCTTAGTTGGAAAATATTCTTGTGTTTTGAAAAATCAATTGTTGGATTTTGGAGTGCGATTATGAAAACTTAAATTGGAAAACATAACAGAATTCAAGTGAAAATAGGGGTTGGAAGAAAATGCATAACTTCAAATATAGACAGAATGAGAAGAAGTGTAAAACATGAAAGTTGTAGAGAATTGAAAAAGGAAGAACTTTTATGAAGAACACAGAAACAGAAAATGAAAGGAAGATAAGGAAAAACTTGAAAAACTATGACCTATTGGTTCGGATGAACAGTAATTGACAGAAAACCAGCACCTTGAAAACTTAATTCTAAAGCTCAAAAGAAGAGGAATTTGACAAAGTGCAAGAAGAATAAAACTTAGATATATAAGAGAAGAACAACTCTTATGAAGAACTCAGAGTTATTTGAGGACTAGAAAGACTTCAAAATGAATGAATGGAAGAAGGTATCACCACGGATGAACAGTAAATGCACAGGACAGCACTTAAGAAAACGAACCAGAACTCTATGAAATAGGAAGAATTTGAGGAAATGATAAACAGAGAAGTTGAAGAAGACTTGTAAATAAACAACTTTTATGAAGAAAGCAAATTGAAATAAAGATTACAACCATGCGAAATAAGGCTAAGAATAGGCTGAATTCAAAAATGAAACTTTTATTGAAATAAGAACAACTTACAACTTTGACTTCAAAAGTTTTGAAAATACAACTTGATGCACTCAACAACTTCAGAAATGTAAAGAACAACTTACATTACAAGTGACCAAAGCTAGCTCTCCCTCCCTTGCAACCTTGCCATCTTGCTAATTCTACTTGCTAACTAACTTGCTAACTCTTCATTCAAGACCAATGCACCCTTTATATAGGGGTTACAAAAACACTCCAAACAAGTGTACCCAATTTTAGCCTAAAATGGTAGGCAGGTAGGTTCTGCCCACTTTGCCATTTTTTTCGAATTTTTCTGAATTTGTTTGGCATTTATTTGGCCTTTTCTTCTCTCTTTCTCTCATTTTCTCTCTCTACTGGCGCGTTGCACCGACCGGCTGACCGGTTAGGCGGCCGGCCCGTGGGCCCGCCGTGCGCCGAACCCGCCTCCGCGCCGCCGCGTGTCGCACGTGGGCGCGTGCGCCCGCGCCTCCGTCGCTGTCGCACGCCTGCGCCCGCCACGAGCCGCTCCGCCTGCCTGCGCGTGCCACGAGCCCCCCCTCCGCCTTCTTTGCGTGCCACGAGCCCCCCCTCCGCCTTCGCCCTCCCGGCATCGTCGCCCGTGCCCGGGCGGCGAAGGCGGGAAGGGCGGGGCGGGGGCGAGTTTTGAATTTTTTTTTCATTTTTTAATTTTATTATATATATATATATATATATATAGCTATATATATATCTATAAATAGTTAGAAAATGCTAAAAAAATAGTAAATCAATTTATTTTTTTTTCTAAAATTTTTTCTTTTCTTTTTGAACAAGTCCTTGGGCTTTTGGCCCATTCAAAATAATATTTTGATTTTCTTTATTTTCTTTTTTCGTGGAGCTTTTCTCGTACTACGTGCCTACATAAATACAAAAAATATAATTAAAATTTATTTAATTTCAGAAAAATAAACATTTGATACAAAATCAACAATAAGTGTGAGAAGTGTATATTTAATATCAATTAAGCTCATAAAAATGCATATACTCATGAATTAAATGATAAAAATACACACTAATCAGTGACCCCTACTGAGCCAGTGACACGAGGCTCACCCCTACTTTTCAGGTGGGGTGATGTGTTCGTTCTGCTTCCGCGGGTCCTGGAGTTCGAGTTGTAGCTGCCAGCTGGTACCCCCGTCGGGCTTCCCCTGACTTTTCGGTACGTCTTTTCTTTCTGTTGACTGTACTGCTAGACTGCTGTCTTTAGCTTTGGACTTGACTCTGGTATATAATTGTTTAAAATCTGTTAATAAAAATGTAAGTTTATTTCTGCTACTTTAGCAAACCGATCGAAGGAAATTTAATTGCTTGCTGCTATATCTGTCAGTTCAATGTACTACACGACAATCCTTTTTCCCTTCGGAGCTTTACCGCTCGTGGGAGGCCTCACAGATTCCAAGTGGTATCAGGTGTATTCGGTAGTCCTACCGGGTATATCTGGTATCGGGAATTCGGGTCATCACATGCTGCTACCTACCATCAGCCACAACAGGCCGTTGTACATGAAGGGGCACCTGAACGGAAGGGAGCTGAACAGAATTCTGGTCGATCCTGGTGCAACTGTCAATATTTTACCCTACAGAATCTACGAGAGGCACCACTTCAATGTGCATCTCGAGAAGGTCGGGGATATGCACATCGCCGGCTTCAATCAAAAATGTGAAGTGTCGATGGGGGTGGCGGAGTTCACACTTACCCTGGTGGATTTCACTACGACGGTGCAGTTCCATGTCATCGACTCCTGCACCTCGTGCAAGGCGCTTCTTGGCTGCCCATGGCTGCATGAAAACATGGTGGTGCCCTCTACGCTCCACCAATGTATCAAATACAGCTTCCAAGGGAAAGAGGAAAGGATATTTACTGACCTCTACCCGTTCGAGGTATTTGAATGTCACTTGGCGGACGCCAACCTATATGCGGGGCCTTCTCAGAAGACTTCTGAAGCTAAGACCCCTACGGGGGCATCAAGAGGTGCATCCGACGACAATTGGTACCCACCGCCGCCGCGCAGATACGTCAAGCCCAAGGCGATCTCTCATATCACAGCATCCAGGGACGTGGGCAGAACAGCACCCCCAGTATTATACTCCGAAGCTAATGAAGTTCAGGTCAGTCGGCAGCACGACCACATTGGAGTCCCGGACAACCTCACCAAGCCAATTCCCGGCCTCGATGACCCCACTGTCGAGCCTTTCAAAACTTGGGAGGTGACACAGATAGATGGACCCAGCAGCTTGTTCTACACGGCTAAAGAGCACCCTACTCGGGAAGATACAGACTGCTGCCTCCCCGAAGATATAAGCAATCCGACAGTCCCCATCAAGGGTCTGGCATTCACAACCAGTCGGATGGCTAGGATGTTCCAAAAGCAACACATCCCCTCCGATCAATCTCATAAAAACAAAGATGCTTTCCAGAAAATGTGGTACCCCGCAAGTCTGGATAAGGAAATGAGACGCGTCTCTCAGCACCCGGGGTTGGGCTTCACCCTGGAAGAATACTACTACAGTGGGTGATACGAGGTGGACACCATCTCTGCCTTCTACCCTGCTAAAGATAGCCCACTGGGGGCAACCTTTGATGAATACCCAGCGGAAGCTGAATGTGCTGAGCCGGCTCAAACCGGAGATCAAGAAGCAGAGACCGTGATTCCTTGCCGATGCTGGGAGCAGGTCTGTCCTGGAGAGACGACCCTTCAAGCCAAATTTGATATGGCTAGCAACAGCAAAGCCGAAGATGTTGAAGAAGCAGGGACCTCTCCCTTCATTAGAGTCCTACTGATGATGACCTCAGCACCTCTTGTGCCAATCAGGGAAGCCTTGACCAGCTCCGATCAAGAGGTATATCCTATCAAGAAAGGGAAGGCCACTTCTATTGAAGACATGGCTGCCCCAGAGGCCTCGCCCTCTATGACAAGGCTGAGATGCTATTCCAGCCCAACAACGAGCAACCACCAGTCTACCACGGCTACAACCCCGTCTACAAGGGCTGAAGCTACTCTCTCGCCCTTGGAGACTGCAATGGCAATGGATTTGCTGAGAGAGCAATATGCATGGCCGCTATTAAATGAAGCAGAGGACTTTCGAGAAGCTCTGATGATGTCAAATGAGGATGTCGAGGTCCTCGACCCCGAGGATGGTATTCCAGATTTCGTTGACCTCCAGCCGGCACCTCCGGAGATAGAAGACGGAGGCCAAGCTACAGTCGATGAGCTGATAGATGTTAACTTGGGAAATGAGGTAGATCCCATGCCTACCTTTCTCAGTGCCCAACTATCGCCAGAGGAACGAGAGCTGTACATCCATCTGCTGCAAGAGTACTGAGATTGCTTCACCTGGACTTATAAAGAAATGCCAGGTCTGAACCCCGCGGTTTCGCAACACGAGCTGGCAATCAGCCTTGAGGCCGAGCCAGTGAAGCAACCACCACGGCGCATGAGGCCGGAGCTCATCACTCAAATTTGTACAGAAGTCGACAAGCTCATTGACGTGGGGTTCGTCGAAGAAAATCAGTACACCACATGGCTGGCGAATATCATCCCCGTGAAGAAGAAGAATGGACAGATCCGGATATGTGTTGACTTCCGAGATCTGAATAAAGCATGTCCCAAGGATGACTTTCCGGTGCTAATAACGGAAGTCATGATTGATGCTACAACCGGCCATGAGGCCCTATCATTCATGGACGGGTCATCCGGCTACAATCAGATATGGATCGCGGAGCATGACCGGGTCCGTACCGCCTTCCGAACCCCTAAAGGTATCTATCACTACAAGAGGATGCCATTCGGACTGAAGAATGCTGGCACAACTTATCAACGCGCAATGACCAGAATATTTGATGAATTGCCCTACCATAAGGTCGAGTGCTACATAGATGATATGGTGGTCAAGACCAGAAGAAAAGAAGACCATCTACAAGACCTCCGAATCATTTTTCAGAGGCTAAGGAGAAGATGAACCCTATGAAATGCGCGTTCGGAGTGTCGAGCGGAAAATTCTTGGGCTTCATTGTCAGATATCGGGGAATCAAGATAGACCCCGTAAAGATCAGAGCAATTCAGGAGCTACTTGCACCAAGGAACCTCTCTGAGCTGAGATCACTGCAAGGCCGTTTGGCTTATATCCGACGCTTCATTTCCAATTTGTCAAGGCGATGCCATCCTTTCCACAAATTGATGATGAAGGATGTTCCCTTTTACTGGGACGAAGATTGCCAGACAGCCTTTGACAAGCTGAAAGACTATCTGAAGACTCCTCCAGTGGTGGGCGCACCGGTGAAAGGTCGGCGGCTGATATTATATATAGCAGCCACACACAACTCTCTGGGGGCAATGCTAGCCCAGAACAATGAAGAAGGGAAAGAACAAGCCCTCTACTACCTCAGTCGGAGACTGGTCAGGACTGAGGAGAAATATACTTATATTGAGAAGACCTATCTATCACTGGTTTTCGCAGTCAAGAAGCTTCGACATTTTATGTTGTCGCATGAAATCAGCCTGGTATCCAAAGAGGACCCGCTGAAATATATTATGTCCCAACCGGCACTCAAAGGTCGCTTAGGCAAATGGGCGGTCATCCTTATGGAGTTTGACATCTCCTATGTGCCGCGAAAGGCTGTCAAGGGCCAAGCTATTACAGACTTCTTTGTCGAACATCCGGTATCGGAAGACTGTCCGCTAGAATCGGAGCTTCCTGAAGACGAAACCCTAGAAGCCGCTCAAGTGCAACCCTCCTTGTGGCAGCTATATTTTGATGGCGCTTCCAGAATTGACACCTCGGCCACTGGGTCACCCAGGGTCAGAGCAGGAGCAGGCATAGTCCTGAAGTCTCCAGAAGGGGAAGTTGTGCACACATCTTGCTCAATAAACAAGCCATTGTTGGCACCCAAAATATGATTGTCGGCGACCAAGCCATAAGGACGAATGACCCGACCTGCTGAAGCACGGAAGCCGATAAAGATCAACATATGGAAGATTTCTCAAGCTGCCAGAGCCTCGAATCACCCCGTATGGACACGTGGACTTCACCTCAGGAGAGCCGAGACAAACTCACAACCAACTGGCAGTGCGATCAAGCCTGCCCAATGAACCGGCATCGACTCTGTCGTGCCGCATACACTACACCCGTTGTCTGATCAAGGATGACGGTCTACCCAGTGGCTTCCCGCCTTATGAAAGGCTCTCCTGAACATGAAGGAGTCCCCCTGGTTCCCCGAGACGGAGGACCGAAAGTTCTGACGGTAGAAGATCCCGATCACCCGGCACGGGTACGGCTTCCCGCCAAGACGGGCCCGTTAGTGGCCAAATGATCACCCAGCTCAGGCGGAACTATCCCTGGTGTTACACCGCCCCCTAAGGAGCTTTGGGCACGAGCCAGACCGAGCCAGCAGCACGAATCATAGAGCCAAAGGCCGTGTCAGCGGAAAGCCCGTATGATCAAATCAAAGCTATCTGGAGTCTCGGGAATGGCCGTACGTCAGCCTTGGAGCTTCTACAAGACATCTCGTCGAGGTTTCGATAAGCATTGGCAGGATGAACGTTCACGGTGACTCCCGGAATCATCCCCGGACTCATCGACTGGCTCGAAGCGCACGAGGAGCATTAGCCCGGCGCGCCCCTCACTTGATGCCCTTTATCCCGGCGCGCTGAACCCCATCCAGGGCCTGGCTATTCCGGCGCGCAAAGACCCATGAAGCCCTTCCCGGCTCGCAGTTCTTCACGCCGTATGAGGCTTGGGGCTCGATCATGTATATATACAGATGGCTATTCGAAAGAAAGAGGGGAGGAGGAAAGAAAGAAAGGCAGAAGAGGGGGAAAACAGAAGGAAAAAGAAGAGAGTCTTTCAGGACAGGCCTTCCGAGGGGAGAGAGAGCTTTCTTGGAAGAGGAGTTTCTATCTGAGCGTCCTTCGATGGCTGTCTTCCTCTGTTCTGGTTGAAGTCCTCCGGAGTCGGAGAAGGAGAAGCGGGCCGATACTCTATTTTGAGAACAGGTGGGCGCCGGCGTCTATCTCTCTCTGCTTTTCGTGAATTTTCCTCTTTCGGGGTTTCCGTCTACCAACTGTAAGCAAGAGAGGGGAGGGATGGCAATGATATGAGCTGACCCCTCCCCTCCTCTGCGATTTCTTCACTCTACTGTATTTTCTTCTGCAAACGATGAACGGCGACCGAGCAATGATGCCGGCGCCGGACTCTTAACGTGTAAACGATGGCCCATTCCCGTTTCTGGGATGGCAATGTGTATATGAATGTCTGGACCAGTAGGTCGAATGAATGATTTGAAACTTCTGTCTCCTTCTCTATCTACATCGATGTGTATGATTAAGGTCTTCCGCGCGTTTTCTCTGATTCTGGTCTCCCCGAAGCCCCGATCATGCCCCGAAGCGCCGTGGGCTACAGAAACACCCCTCCCCGGGGTTTTTCCTTTCAATCGTGCTCGTGTCTGATTTAAGGGTCTCCGCATCCTCTCCGTGGACAGAGCTATGCTTCTGCGTATGCTTCTTTCCACCGTGCTGTCGAGGGTCTAACTCCCATTGACTCTTCCCTTCCTGTTGCCCTGTGGCTCGCGAGGTGGGAGTCATTCTTGGGATTGCAAGATGCATCGACTGAACATTGCGCCATAACTGTTCGAGCATATGCCTCTATGTTTGGCTCGTCCCGCCTATGCATTGACTACCGCGCCTCTACATCATAGTCATGTGAACCGTTCCGAGATTCTTTTATTTCGTTTCAATCACCCGGGGAGGGGGACATCCCCCATTGCTTCACATAAACTGCTGGATGATTGAGGGCTCTACCCCTCGATGGTAGAGGCTTCCTCAAGATCATAGCATACAGTGACAAAGGGGTTCTAGCCCAATAAGCTCAGCCCCGACAACCTGAGACCCAATCGAGGCCAAGAGACGTATGCTCCTCGCAGGCTAGCCCTCGGAGCTCCATTCTCCTAATGGTCAATTCCTCCACGGGATGTGCCGTAAGCTGTGGGTTGTCCACCCCTCACAGGCTAGTCCTCGGGGTGCTGCTCCCATCATCAGCGGCTTCGTCCCTCTGTCTCTTCACCCACGGAGTCTTGGTGCCCCTCGCAGGCTAGTCCTCGGGGTATCCTATCCGATGGGATTTTGCTGGATGCCACTGTGCAGACCGGCGGTTTAGGGGCTTACTCCATGAGTGAGTATGACCCCGATTCTCCCCTGCAACTCTTCTTGTTCAGGGGAGATGCTGTCAAATTTTGGACAGACTCAGCATAACTAAAGCTATAATGAGATGCTCGTTCTGGACTTAATTGACTCAGTGCTCGAGTATGAACCTCGCACTGACTCAATGCATCATTTCCAGAGGGTCCTAGACTTCAATCAAATGATTAGTTGGTCCAAATAACTCCATAACTTTCAATAAAAACTCAAATAAACTCAAAGGGTTTCAGAAATGCTTAAAAACAAGCTAAAACGGTGTGGTCTTAGCCGGCGCGCCTTAATACGGCGCCCCCCCCCCCCCCCCCCCCCGCGCCGTATTAACTTGTGACTCATGTTTCTTCTTCTTTTCCTGGGTCAATTCCCGGCGCGCCTTTAACCGGCGTGCCCCGTGCCTTGCGCGCCGTGTTAACGGGTTTTAGGGCCGCGCCAGATTAACGCTTCACCTACGCTTTACCACGCCAGATTAACCCTTTTTACCTACGCTTTACCATGCCGTGGAAGCTATCTCTCACGCCGTTTCACGTTTTTATGTCGTTCTAATCTCTCGTTCGCTCTCAGGGCAATCTTGGCCTCCCATGGTCGATATTGACTACCCTAATTAGCGGTAGATTAAGTAAGGCAAGGGCTGTTCATGCCCCGAATAACGTCTTTACCATGTTGACTATCATGTGTGTGAACACTTTGCTTTCGTCATCACCCTTGTGCTATCATTTCCCTCTCTTCTGAAGGGGATCAATGAATGTGATTAAGCATTGTTTACTGTCATAATTCTGTTTCCATGCTCAGTATAGTTATCATCATCATGCCTGCATGCTTGCATAGACCCTCGGGTACATCGAATGGCGTTGACGGAAGTTTGGGTTACGCCCGATCGAAAGTTTCCGCTATGCGCGATGGTGGTCTTCGGACCTACGTCCTCTGCCACGTACCCAAGGTCTCTAATTTAATGAATTATGTCCCCCCTTGCATGATAAATAAATCGCATGTGATCTTGTCGTGCTCATAACGTTGCATCCTTTATTCCGGCCTCGAAAGCCTACTATCTCGGCAATTAATCAAAGGTGTTCCCTCCCCGTGGGGGATGTAATTAACGCCATAACCTTTATGGTATGGCGGACTGCCGGTCCCGACCGAACCTCACTTTCGCCCGACACGGGTCAGAATGAGCGCATAATAAACTTGTCACTCACGTGACTGGCACGCCCGCGTCCTCAATCAGTCAGTTAATTACCAGTTAGTTAATCGGTTGGTCGACACGTGAAATAATAAATAAGATAAAAAAAAGACACGCAAACAAGTCTGGCACGCCCGGTGGGACTGGTGTCACCTTTCATCTCTTTGTCGAGATATTTCGGCTTCGAGGCCCTTTCAAAGGCTACTGATCGTTGGCTTGTTTGTCTTTACAGGCGTACGATGACAACCAATGGATTAACTGGCGTTGGCTTCGGTCCTTCGATCGTTGCTGGACATGCACAAGGGTACCTGGCAATACCCATGGAGTTCGGTAGCTTCCCTGCCGCTGTCGGCTTCCCCAACTTCTTGGGGTTAGCCTTTGTTGATATGCTGGAAGTTGAAGCCTCGGCACCTGTCGAGGAAGCCGTGGAAAAAATGGAGCCTCTGAAGGCTCCCTGCTGCAACGACTCATCCAAGAGTCCGGCCCCGACCGCTAGCTGTTTGGTGCACCACATCATACGTGGGACTCGCCCCAATATCGTCAACAAGCACCCTGGAGGACGTCAATGTCGCCAAGCTCAAAGGAGTGCTGATGTGATCACCGGGACTCTATCTCAGTCTGGGAAGTCTATGATGGTCGGCGGCATGCGCGTCTTCCTCAACAGATGCAATACACGGGTGGCTCCGGATCGAGTCATCCCCACCATCCCTGTCCACAATGCATACCAGGCCCTCGCTGGAAGGAGGGCAGAAAGAGAAGAAACCAGCCACTATGGCCAAGGAAGAACGGCCCCCAGGCCGAGGAAGGTCAAACAGGTGTGGGTTCTCAAGCGGACCCAACCTGCCCACCAGCTGACTCCCATCCACCGCCTTCCTATGTATGACGGGGCGGAAGAGAGAAGAGAAAGGGGCTTGCCCCCGAAGAAGGAAGAAGAAGTGGTTGCTGACCCTCCGCGCCGCGAAAGTTTTCGGGCTGCTGCCCGTCAAGACAACGTCCCAGCTGCGGGATGAAAATTCCAACAACCTGCCGACAGAGCTCGGCTAGCCTATATCCCTCCTGCGGGAGGTCGACAACTATCCCCTGTATTACATCTAGAACGGGGTCAAGAAGAGACCTGTTTGGTCAGAAACTATTTTCGAGGGTTAGGCAACCCCTCATTTGGGCAACAGCGACTGATGCAGACAGTCACCACTGATGAAGATTATTGCCCATCAATGGCAGATGAAGAGGGTATGGGAGAAAGAATGATGGTGTCGTCAGTCGACGACAATGGATATGATAACGACTTCGAGATCGAAGCCGATGAAGCTGTCCCCGAGCGGGAAGAAAGAAGAAGAGTTTCTGTGTTCGAGAGGCTGACCTTCCAGCAGGAAACTAGAAGGAGGGTCCATCAACAGAGGAGAAGGATGCGGGTCTTCACCTGCAATATGGCTGGTATATCCAAGCGATATGGGGAGCTTCCCGAAGACCCCCGAGAATTGGCTCAGCTGGCCGCACGGCCGGGGCCGAGTACTCGCAGAACAGAGGCAGCAAGGGAGCTCCTGATGATGACTAAAGGAAAACAGTCCCAGGTCTACCACCAGTGGGATGACAAGGCCCCCGTCCTGACAGCTAATGTAGTGATGGCAGAGGAAGAAGACGACGTCCCCCTTGACATCCTGCCCGAGGGTACGTCTGGGGATACAGTAGAAGTTATCCCCACTATAGCCACTATAGACCCATCGGTCTTGATATTACTTCAACAATATCGGCAAGAGATAGACTTGCTGAAGAAGCAGCTGATGGAGAAAACTGAACAATCCTCAGCTTCCAAGCCACCCGAAGTCCAGGGTGAATCATTTCGGGGAGCAGTCCGTCGTGACGGCCCTCCACCACTCTACACACTACCCCAGTCGTCAGAGCCAAGCATGGCGACGATGCAACAGCGGCCACCACAGCTCCAGCCGCTGCTACCTCCGGTGCTCCCTCAAGCGCACCAGACACCTCCGCTGCTGCGTCCTCCACAGGCGACCACCCTGGTCACCCCCTACCTGCAGTCGGCCCACTTCTATCCGGAGCCAGTTGACCCCACGGTCATGAACCGGATGATGGTGGAGAGGATGATCGAGCTGAAGCTTGCAGAGAAAAGTGAAGGCGACTATATCACATTTGATGCCTATCGGGTGCCCTACCCACAACACCATGCGGCTAAATGACTTCTCCCGGGGGTCAACAAGCCACCTAAGTTTGACAAATTCAACGGGAAGGGGTCCCCGAAGGAGCACATTGCATATTACATGACCGTCATTGGTGATCTGGCCACCGACGAGTCATATTTGTTGAAGTTCTTTGGGTCCTCGCTGACACGGCTCGCATTTGAATGGTATTCTAGCCTCTCAGCCGGGTCGATCAACGATTGGCCAGATATGCAGAAGAAGTTCAGGGAAAGATTCCATGTCACAGAGAGGGAGGTCACAGTGGCCAAACTCTATTCAACAAGGCAGAGGGCCGATGAGACAGCCCTCGATTATATCAAGAGGTGGAGGAACCTCGGAATGAGGTGCAAGCGGCCCCCGCATCAGGAGGATGCTGTGCAAATATGCAAACAAATTCTTAGAAGGGAGGTTTTGGAAAATATGATCGGAATGGAAATACGGTCGTTCGACCGGCTGAATAATGTCGTGGCCGAAGTGGAAGCTTTCCTGGCCAGACCTACCCCTACATCTGCTGCCAGCATGACCCAGAAGGGCAAGGCAGTGGACCGGCGTTCGTCGCCTAAAGAAGCAAACGCTCTTGATATAAAGGCGTTCGAACAACAGAAAAGTGAAGGCAAGAAGGGAGTCACCCCACAACCTGCAGAAGCCCCAGATGGCAAAGAAGGTCCTTCGCTGAGGGACAAAATGAAGAAGGCCTTTTCCTTTCCAAAAGACAAGACCCGACTTCTGTTCGACTGGGTAACAGAATACAGCATGGTCACCCTGCCTGAGCCAAGGAGGCCGGAGGACCTAAAAAGAAAAGACAATCCAAGATTCTGTCCCTACCACCAGATGTTGGGACATCCAATCGAAGACTGCTATGTTTTCAAAGACATCATCGAAGGGATGGTGAAGAAGAATGAAATTGAGCTGGGAGAGTACAAAGTGGACCCTCCTCAGCCACATGAAGCCCCTCGGAGAAGGGCATCGGTCAACATGATCTCCCTCTACCAGGCATTGCCCGAGGAGATCTCTGAAGCAAGCACACGAAACACCTACGAAGCTCATTTCTTGGAGCCCGCGAAAGAACAGCAGGGGTGGCAGCAGATCCCTGTGAAACACAAGAAGAAGAGGGCACCTCCTTGCGTTCAGTTGGACGTCTCCAAAAATCTCCCCTCGAGGGTATACATTGGCCACGGTAGCTCTGGTTATTGGCAACCCATTTCATACGCAGAACCCCCACTTTACTACTCTGCCTGCCATCGCTTGGGCCACCTTGCTCCCAAATGCAAAAAGGCACCACTCAATCCAACAGTTGATGTGGCCTCGCGGCCAGCTCGTCCGGGGGGTTCAGTCCCTCCATCATCTTCGCTACCGCTACATGCCGCTCTGCCACAGCCACTTCATCCACCTGCTCTAGGACGACTTCATCCCTCTCCAGTCTTGGCTCCACAGCCTTGCTCCATGGAACAAGAGATCGTGGCACACTACAAGGCTTACAAGGACTATTCCCCTCCTTTGCTCCATGGCGCAGAGTGTGGCCCGCCGGGTAATTCCATCCGCACCATCGAGGGTCCTCCCACTTGTGTTGCACTAAGCTCCACCTTGGTGGATGGGGCCGTCCATCCTCCACTCCCTCCTGTTGGGTTGCAACAGCCCATGCTACATGATGGTGTTTACCATTCCACTCTTGTTAACTCTGCTGTTCAGCAGCATTTTGTGGTCTCCAAGGGCCGTCCGTGAGCAGAGGCCTACCCGCCTCAGGCCACCACCAAACGCTCCTTCGAGGCATCTCCCCATGGCGCTGTACATAGCAACTCCTTTGTGGATGGGAACGTACACTCCCCACTACCTGCTGTCGGCATGCAACAGCACCTGCTACATTATGCACCTTTTAATTCCACTCTAGTGGACCCTGGCGTTCAGCAACCACCTGTGGCCTCCCATGCTTGTCCGATAGCTGTGGAAGAACAATCTCTGGGCGCTCCACGGTGCATGACTTTTCATGTCAATCCTCCTTCTGGGAGCTTTCCCAACCCCTCTCCCTTTGTTGGCCTAGGAGGGGCCGAGCAGCAGCATCAGAGGGCCCACCCCAATCCACCACTCCCTTGCCCATCTTCAATCCACTTGCTTGCGGCCCCGACTGCCTCAATGGCCGCTCCACCCTTTTGCCAGCTACAGCAGTCTTCCGTTGGGCCACGGTCGCCTCTTCTTGCTGTACCAGCACATGGAGGCTTCCCTCTCACTCCTCTAGATGGCAATCTGGGTGGTGTCGGACACCATTGTCACAAGGATGACCACCCACCTGCAGGCGCCCCGCCTATGGGTGCCTCGTCGCATGTGGATGATGCTACGACTGTGGGTACCCTGACGCTTGTGGTTGCCTCCGGTTCTGCAGGTGATGGTGTCCTCCAACCGGGCCCCTCCTTTGTCCCTCATCCTCACGAGCAAGATGGAGCTTTGGCCTTGGGCCTCCTCCCCACCTTTGGCGCAGCTCATTACTCACGGGTTCACCCTCCCACCTCTGTTATTCATTCCCTTCATTCTACCCCCCAAGGATCTGCTATCCACTAGAAAGTTTCAGCCTTGACCCCCTCCCTAGACGCTACCATGCCCCCTGTGGTTCATAGCTCTCATCAGCTAGCTCCCCCTTCGATGGATCCTCAGCCCATCGGTGACCTTGCTCCTACGCCAATTCTTGCCTCTTCTTATTCCCCTGTTGAGCAGCAAGCCCCTGGTGATCCTGAGGTCCTCGGCGTTGGTTTTTTGCCAGCACCGAATGCCTTCCCGTCTGCAGTTTATCAATCTCAAGGTTCCCAGATCGCTGCGGATTACGCTCATCATGCGCACCTTGGAAGTCTAGTGAGCCCCCTGGGAGGTGGTCTGTTGTGCCCCTGTGGTTATTTGAGTTTCATATGGTCACTTGGGTCATTCGACATCATTCTATGGTCATATGTGTTCTGTGATATTCTTAGTTTTGATAATGGCTAAACACTATTCGTCATTGTTGCTTTTCACTCTTATATGACTGACATATGTTCCGTTGTGTTTATGACAGATATGCACATGAAAGCTCAATGTTGCGCCCTCGCACGTGGATCGACCTGCGCGGTCAGGTCGCGGGGGTTTCCGGGGGCGGAGCCCCCGGAACAAAATTTAGAAATGCTCAAAGCATATTCTATGTTGATTTCAATCCCAAAATACATGAAATTGATGAGGACATGAATATCTTGACTTATGAACATGTTTCATTGGTCTAACACTTCATTTTTGCAGGTATAGGTATTTCCGGTCGACCTACACACCTTGGCCGGTCGACCAGATTTGCCAGAGCCTAAGAATTCCACGTTTTACAGGTTTCGGTCGACCGCCCCTGCCTTTCCGGTCGACCGGTTCTTCCAGAAACGAAACACTCCAGGAATTACAGATTTCGGTCGACCGCCCCTACTTTTTCGGTCGACCGGTTTTCCCAGAACTGAAATGTTGACATTGTTACAGGTTTCGGTCGACCGCCCCCAGGCGTCCGGTCGACCGGTTTTGCCAGAGCCGAAACGTTCTGGCTGTAGCAGGTTCCGGTCGACCGGCCCATGAATTCCGGTCGACCGCCAGCCCCGAGCCTTCATTTTTGACTTTGTTTCCAACTTCGAAAAGGGCCATTCAACCTTGATTTCTTTAATCCAAATGTCACCTAATCACCCACAAATTATGGATCTGGTCTGAGGCTTGTCTATAGACCATTCAAGGTCTATAAAACCAACACATGAGGGGATGAAAACCCTAATGCTTCAAGCCTTCAAGGGAGCCCATTTTCGAGCTACTGTAGCACCTCCGTGAACAGTGTTTCGGGAGGAAGTTCTTCATCCATCCAAGGTGATTCAAGCTCAGATCTGAAGCCAAGCAATCTCCTACAAAGCAAGAAGCAATCAAGGGCAAGAAGGGTGATCAAAGAAAGCTAGAAGGAGTATACTTCAAGAAGGAAATCAAGATACTTCGGGAAGAAGCTCTTCATCAAATCTTCATCCATCCTCTTCATCATCTCAAGGGGATCCATTGAAGCTCACTCTCAAGGGAGATCATCTTCATCCATTCAAGTTCTTTCAACCTCATTCAAGTTCAAAGAGAAGATCAAGAGAGAAGAATTGAAGGAAGAGGTACTGTTCACGTGAATAGTACTCCGTGAAGAACATTCATCCAATCAAGGGTGAATCAAGAAGATTGAGTTGAAGCCAAGAGGATCCTTGTTGCTGATCAACATTTCATACAAGGGCCAATTCATTTCTACTCATAACTCAATTTCTTGTCTTAGTTCATTCACATTTGTTTTCCTTTCAATATTGATTAAACATTGAAGTTGTGATTCGTCCCTACCGTTGGTTAGTAGGAAGGCAATCGGAGGTGTTTCTGATCTGCGGTGTTGACGTCTCTACCGTTGGTTAGTAGGAAGGCAATCGGTGGTTTCCGATTTACGGGTTGGTGCGCTGCACAAGTGAAGCCTCACCGGGTTTTGGTGAGGGGTGGACGTAGGGCTGAGGATTCAGTCCGAACCACCTTAAAAATCCTGTCTAGTGTGGTTTGCTTGTGTGATTGATTCGTTCTAGATGCATGCTTAGGATCGAATTATTATATATCTTGCTTATCTTGCTAAGTGAATCATAGCAATTCTTGGAAGCTAGTTTCTATTCCGCTGTAATTCATTTTAACTAGCTGTTTAGAGGGCCGCATTGCGAAAAGTGGGGCTGATCTATTCACCCCTCCCCTCTAGATCCGCTGTCCACTACACAACATGGTCTTCGGCAGGAGCACCTAGGCCTGCTTCCTGTACTCCAAGGGACCTCCTGCTGCTCTTCCCCGAAGATGACTGCCTCTGTATTGGAGACCACTAGACCTGCTACGGATGTAGCTGGTGAGTCCTCTTCTCCTGAAGGTGTTGTTCCTATCTTAGTACCCCTTGTGGCTGCGGTCGATGATGTGGTTAGCGTTGATGACTCGCCTGCGAGTGCTGAACAAGACGCTGCACCTGAGCTCGCCTCAAGTTCTGCCACCAGCCGACAGACCTTCCCGGTGATCCATCAAGTTCTAGTTGTGCCTGGATGGGAGCCGGGCCCTCAGCCGGTTGCTTGCACGGGGGTTCATACCAACTTCGTTGGTAAGAATTCCATCCCACCTGCCCGCGCCACTAGAACTTCGACTCGCAGTGGACGGCGCCGATCGGCCTCTACTGACACTTCCCTTATCTCCGATTAATGAAGGCCCTCATATGGAATGTGCGGGGAATCCGAAATGCCCACACCATTAGCAGAGTTAAACTTCTTATCATAAGGTATGAGATTAATTTTATTGCTGTCATTGAACCTAAGGCCCCTACTTTGAAAATGGAATCCTTTAGAAAGAAGTTTCGCTTTGCTTATTGCCTGGCTGATCCATCGCCTAAAGCTCGTATTTGGGTATTCTGGCGCCCACTGTTTGTTGTATCAATGATTGCCTCCTCAGACCAGTGTGTTACTATGGCTGTTAGCTCCGTTCTCTCCAGCAAGTTCTATGTTTCTATTGTCCATGCTAGCTGCTCGCTAGTTGATAGAAGGCTTCTCTGGGATTATCTTGCTGATTTCTCCACCACCTGTGATGGTCCGTGGCTAGTTGGTGGGGATTTCAATAGCATCCTCGACCCGTCTGAGAAACGTGGGGGCAAACGGGCTTTCTCTCTATCTATGTCGGACTTTCAGGCGTGTGTCTCGGCCTCGGGCTTGCAGGATGCAAGGTTCATTGGGAGGTCTTTCACTTGGTATAATGGCCAGGCGGCCAATGGCATTTGGGCAAGGATGGATCGGGTGCTTGTTAATGGTGATTGGTCCTTATCCTGCCCTGCCATTTCCGTGCAACACCTATCCTGGGCATGCAGTGACCATGCCCCACTACTTGTTTCAGCAACTTGTGACTCTCCCCGAAGAACCTCTAGATTTTGTTTTCAGCACATGTGGATTGCTCATGAGAATTTTGCCTGTGATGCTAAAGTGGCCTGGGATGCTGCTCCTTTGTCCTCTTATCTGCTGCTCACTATGGCACTCAAACTCAAGCATATGAAAGGATTTCTCCGGGTTTGGAACAAGGATACCTTCCTAGATATCTCATCTATTGTTAAGAATGCTGAAGCAACTTTTAATGCTGCTCAAGAGGAGTATGACATGCTGCCTTCTATCACTGCACATTCAGCCCTTCTTTCAGCCAAGGAGGTCCTACATCGGGTCCTTGTCCAGGAGGAGATGTTCTGGAGGCAGCGCTCTCGTATTAAATGGCTGAAAGAAGGGGACCGCAACACCAAATTCTTTCATGCATATGCTTCTTCTCAGCTGCGTCGTACTACTATCTCTGAACTTCATGATGATGATGGGTCTATTGTGACAGGCCATGATGCTATTGCTGATTTGTTCATCTCACACTTTTCTAGGGCCTTCTCTTCTTCACCACATGCCATTCACCCTGAAGTCTTGGCTTCTATTCCCTTGGTGCTGAACCATGAGCACAACTCCATGCTATGTGTTGTGCCCTCTTTTGTTGAGATTAAAAAGGTTGTGTTCAGCATGTCACCGGATAGCGCCTCGGGTCCGGACGGCCTCACTGGCCACTTCTATCATGCTTGCTAGGATTTCATTGAGGGTGATGTTGGTGGAGCTATTCAGGCCTTCTTTTGTGGCCACCACTTGCCTAAGGGCCTCACTTCATCTCTTATTGCTTTAATTCCCAAAGTGGATGCCCCTAAGTCTTGTAAAGACTATCGGCCTATCAGCCTTTGCAACTTTTTCTACAAAATTATTTCTAGAATCATTAGTGATCGGCTAACTTCTATCCTTCCTCTTTTGATCTCTGAGGAGCAAGGAGCCTTTTTGTGCAGGGGCGTTCCATCATTGAAAATGTCTCTCTTGCTCGTGAGTTGGTTCAGCAATTGGGCAAGCCTTTTAGGGGCAGGAACATTGTGCTCAAATTGGACATGTCCAAAGCATACGATCGCCTTGAGTGGGACTTTCTTTATGCTGTACTCAGCCGGTTTGGGTTTTCGTTACAGTTCATCTCCTTGCTACAACCATTATTGTCTAATTGTTTGGTTTCTATTCTCCTCAATGGCAGTGTACACGGATATTTTAAGTCTAGTAGAGGCCTCCGTCAAGGGGATCCAATTGCCCCGGCCTTGTTCATCCTTGTAGAGGAAGCGCTCAGTCGGGGATTGTCTTCTTTATTTTCTCGCAGCCGTGGGGGATGGTATCATCCTCTTCAGAGGTGTCCCATGGTTTCTCACCTTCTATTTGCGGATGACACACTTATCTTCTCTAATGGTTCCATTCGCCATATTCGCAATCTTATGAGATTCTTGCGGAAATATGAAATCGCTTCGGGGCAGCTCATCAATGCCAACAAAAGCTCTTATATTGTCTCCAAAGACATGCCTGAGGCATCATGTAGATCCATTGCTGAGGCAACCGGTTTTTCTAGGGGCATGTTGCCCATCTCCTACCTTGGGATGTCCCTATACTCGGGACGACAACGGTCTTCCTACTTCAGCCACATTCTGTCCAAGACGGCTACTAATTTGCAGGCATGGAAGACTAAGTTCCTCTCCTCGGGTGGCAGACTTGTTCTCATTAGGCATGTACTTTCAGCCCTCCCCATTTACACTATGTCTGCCACCAATATTCCTGCCCTGTTATGAAGTCTTTCCACAGACTCCTTGCTAATTTTTTCTGGGATCATATGAGGGGTCTCCAAAGAAGCATTGGATCTCCTGAGATTCCATTTCTCAGCCCGTTGACAGTGAAGGCTTGGGGGTTCTTAACCTCCATCTTATGCAGGTTACTTTAAGGACCAAGATGTTATGGGTTGCCATCTCTACTGACTCCCTTTGGGCCAGGTTCTTTAAGGCCAAGCACTTGTATAATACACACTATTCTGAGGCTCGGTTTCCATTGATGACGGTTGCAGATCGCAAGTCATGGCAGCAGGCCGCAAGACTTGTGTTTGAGAACCATCGTGTGTTGGTCACGGCTACCTCTTCTCATACTAGTTTCTGGATGGATAGGTGGGCCGGTGCTGCTCCTCTCTACAGTTTTCTTCCCTCTCATATATGGTCCACTTTGGTTGATAAACATTGCTCAGTCCAGCAAGCCTTTGCTGATCCGTTGCATTCTCATATCGACACTGTTCGGAACTTTTGTCCTGCTGGTTGCCTTGACTATGTCTTATCTTCTCTTGATAGCAATGATCAATGGCTGTGGTGCCCCACCTCCAATGGTGCATTTTCCTCCAAATCAGCCCGTGAGCTGCTCCAAGGGTGGTCCTCATCTTGCTGGTCTGGTTTATGGTCTCCTTTGTTCCCTTTGAAATGGTCTGTTCTTGCTTGGAGAATTGTTCGTGGCTACCTCCCTACTGACGTCGCCATCCAGACTTGTGGTATTACTATATGTTCCATGTGCTCTTGCTGCCCGACGCCATCCATTGAATCAGATTTGCATCTCTTTTTCCATGGGCATGTTGCGAATGAGGTTTGGGCTGCTTTGAATGCAGTCCTTAACTTTGACAACCATGCGGTCTTGAGTGCTAATGGGGTTCTTGATTACCTTATGGATAGCCGCCTCTGTTCTTTGGCTGGTCGCATTTCAAAATGTATCTTTATGGCTGTGATTTGGGAACTTTGGCTCAGCAAGAACTCAGCCCATTATGGCGACCAGCCCATGACTCCTCAGCGTATCCTTTGTCGGGTCATGCTTCTTGTTTGCCCGATTGTTCGGTCCATCAAGTTCAAAGGAAGAGACATCTCCCCCTCACTGCGTCAAATGCTAGTTTCTTGGGGCATGGTTATTCCCCCTGCATACCCTTCCCCACCTAAGGTGATTCGATGGCTTGCCCCCCCTCCCGGATGGCTGAAACTTAATGTGGATGGTGCTTTCAAGTCCAGTTGCGGTCTTGCTGGTGGCGGGGGTATTGTTCGCACCAATAGTGGTGGTCTCTTGTTTGCCTTCGCTGCTGCCTACCAAGAGGTATCTTCCAGTCTAGAAGCCGAGGCATTAGCCCTCTGTGATGGACTTTACTTCTGCCGGTCCAAAGGTCTCTCTCTTGTCTCCATTAAGTTGGATTCCCTTGTGCTCATCCAGATTATGAAGGGTGGCTGCTCCCGGCCCTGGCGTTTGACTTATATTCTCCATGAGATTGCTGCCCTCTCTCAGGCGCTACAGGCCACCTTCACTCACATTTTTAGGGAGGCCAATCAGGTCGCAGATTCTCTTGCTGGTTTTGGTTGTTTTCTGTCTATTTCTCCTATTGTGTATGTTGCTGGGGTTGTCCTCCCCACTTGTGTAAAGGGCCCCTATCGTCTTGATAAGATAGGGTGCCCTACTATCAGGCCCTGATCTCTTGTATTCTCTTCTCCCTTCCCTTCTGTACCTTCCATTTCTCATACTCATACTTATAAAATTACCTTGGAGCGAACAACTTATTCCCTCACTGAGGGGGTGAGCGCTCTTCTACGCCCACTTTCAGGTATTGCTTTAGTTAAAAAAAAAGGAGGAAGAAGAGGAAATTGGCTTCACACCCTATGTCGGGGGAGGCAAGGCCGAGGCCGCAACTGCCGCACATGCCACCCGGTCAGGCCGAAAATGGGGGCGCCAGCCGCCACCCAACCACAATATCATGTTCAGAGGGGAGCAACCCTACAGGACACCTCCGCCGGAGGTCAAGGGAGTCCAAATCCCTCCTCCGTCAGGCCTATACAACAAGAGTGGGGGCAAGGGGGTCCCTTCATTTCTTGAATTTATGAAGATGTCCAAGGGCAAATAGCCTTGCCAGGAGGCTAACCCTACGCCCGGGACCGTTCACCCACAGCTCGCACAATCTGCTGAAGAGCCAAATACAGACGGAGCTTTCCCTACAGCAACTAACAAAGAAGACCCAGAAGTCAGCACCAGCCAGAAAGGCGCCGAATCTAAGGAAGATGAAGCAGGTCCGTCAGGGCCCACAAATCAAAACCTCCCCAAGCCCAGATGGGCCGAAGAGATGAAGCTCTCCAATGTCCGAGCCGGGAGACGAATAATGAAGCTACTCAAGAAGCTCCCTGCTTGATTTACAATCTGGGAGATCCTTTCTTTGAGTGAAGAGACTCGACAGGCGATTATTACTGCTCTGCAAACGCCTGCTCATTTCGAGACTTGCACAGCTTAAGCTGTACCAGAAGCCAGTATGACCTTCACTCCAGAAGATATGCTACTGCCTACCATCAGCCATAACATGCTGTTGTATATGAAGGGGCACCTGAATGGAAGGGAGCTGAACAGGATTCTGGTTGATCCCGGTGCAGCGGTCAACATCCTGCCATATAGAATATATGAGAGGCACCACTTTAATGTGCATCTTGAAAAAGTCAGGGATATGCGTATCGCCGGCTTCAATCAAAAATGTGAAGTGTCGATGGGAGTGGCAGAGTTCACACTGACCCTGGCAGATTTCACTACGACGGTGCAGTTTCATGTCATTGACTCTCGCACCTCTTACAAGGCACTGCTCGGCCGCCCATGGCTGCATGAAAACATGGTGGTGCCCTCCACGCTCCTCCAATGCATCAAATACAGTCTCCAAGGGAAGGAGGCAAGGATATTTGCAGACCCCCACCTGTTCGAGGTGTTTGAGTGTCATTTGGCAGATGCCTACTTATATACAAGGCCTTCCCAGAAGACCTCTGAAGCTAGGACCCCTGCGGGGGCATCCAGAAGCACATCCGGCAACAGTTGGTATCCACCACCGCCGCGCGGAAATGTCAAGCCAAAGGTGGTCTCCCATATCACAGCATCCGGGGACGTGGGCAGAACAGCACCTCCAGCATTCTACCCCGAAGCTAATGAAGTGCAGGTCAATCGGCAGCACAATTACATCGGAGTCCCAACCGGCCTCATCAAGCCAGTCCTCGGCCTCGATGACCCCACTATCGAGCCTTTCAAGACTTGGGAGGTGACACAGGAAGATGGACCAAATAGTTTGTTCTATACAGCTGAGGAGCATCCCACTCGGGAAGACACAGACTGCAGCCTCCCCGAAGATCTAAGCAACCCGCCGGTTCCTATCCAGGGTCTAGCATTTACAACTGATCGGATGGCCAGGATGTTTCAGAAGCAACACATTCCTCTCGATCAGTCTCAAAAGCACAAGGAAGCTTTCCAGAAGATATGGTATCCTGCAAATCTGGACAAGGAAATGAGACGTGTCTCTCAACATCCAGGGTTGGGCTTCACCCTGGAGGAATATTATTATAGTGGGCGGTACGAGGTGGACACTATCTCCGCCTTCTATCCTACTAAAGATAGCCCCCTGGGGCAACCTTTGATGAATACCCGGTAGAAGCTGAACATGTTGAACTGGCTCGATCCGGAAATCAAGAAATAGAGACCGCGGTCCCCTGCCGATGCTGGGAGCAGGTCCACCCTGAAGAAGCGGCCCTTCAAGCCAAATTTGATACGGCTAGCAGTAGTGAAGCCGAAGACATTGAAGAAGCAGGAGTTTCTCCCTCCAGCGGAGTCCTACTAATGACGACTTCAACACCCTTTCTGTCAATCAAGGAAGCCTGGGTCAACTCCAATCAAGGGGAACCAGTTACCAAGAAAGGAAAAGCCACTTCCACGGAAGGTATAACTGCCCCAGAAGGTGAGACCTCCTCAACTTCTGCTACAAAACCGGGATGCTGTCCAAGCCCGGCAATAAACAACTACCAGCCTGTCGCGGCTGCAACCTTATCTACAAACATTGAAGCTGCTCTCTCGTCCCTGGGAGCTGCAACGGCAGCATATTGGCTAATAAAACCATCCGCGCAGCCGCTGGCACAAGAAATAGGGAAACCTCAAGAAGCTCTGGTGGTGTCTGACGAGGAAGTCGAAGTACTCGACCCTCAAGACGGTATTCCAGATTTCATTGACCTCTAACCGGCACCTCTGGAGATAGAAGACGGAGGCCAAGCCACAGTCAATGAACTGATAGAAGTCAACTTGGGAAATGAGGAGGACCCTAGGCCTACCTTCCTCAGCGCCCAACTATCCCCAGAAGAACGGGAGCTGTACATCCAGCTGCTATTAGAGTACCGGGATTGCTTCGCCTGGACTTACAAAGAAATGCCGGGTCTAAGCCCCACTATCTCACAACATGAGCTGGCAATCAGCCCTGAGGCCGAACCGGTGAAGCAACCACCGTGACGCATGAGGCCAGAACTCATCACTCAAATTTGTACTGAAGTCGATAAGCTCATTGACGTGGGATTTGTTGAAGAAAACCAGTACACCACATGGCGGGCGAATATCGTCCCTGTGAAAAAGAAGAATGGACAGATCCGGATATGTGTCGACTTACGAGATCTAAACAAAGCCTGCCCCAAAGATGACTTCCCAGTGCCGATAATAGAAGTCATGATAGATGCTACAACCGGCCATGAGGCCCTGTCATTCATGGATGGGTCGTCCGGTTACAATCAGATTTGGATCTCGGAGCATTACCGGGTCCATACTGCTTTCCGAACCCCTAAAGCATTTATCATTACAAGAGGATGCCGTTCGGACTAAAGAATGTTGGCGCAACCTATCAGCCCGCAATGGCCAAAATCTTCGATGAGTTGCTCTACCACAAGGTCGAGTGCTACATAGATGTCCTGGTGGTCAAAATCAGAAGAAAATAAGATCATCTGCAAGACCTTCGGATAATCTTTCATAGGCTGAGGCAGCATGAGCTGAAGATGAATCCCATGAAATGTGCGTTCGGAGTGTCGAGCGGAAAATTCTTGGGCTTCATTGTCCGATATCGGGGAATCGAGATAGACCCCGTAAAAATCAAAGCAATTCAGGAGCTACCTCTCCTTGGTCCAGTGGCACTCTGCCCTGATCGAGCTACCCTTACCTTGGTCTAGTGGCACTCCGCCCCGATCGAGCTACCCTTATCTTGGTCTAGTGGCATTCCGCCCTTATCAAGCTAACTCTCCTTGGTCCAGTGGCATTCCACCGCGATCGAGCTACCTCTATCTTGGTGTAGTGGCATTCCGCCCTGATCAAGTTACCTCTCCTTGGTCCAGTGGCATCTCGCCCCGATCGAGCTACCTTGCCTTTGTCTAGTGGCATTCCGCCCTAGCCGAGCTACCCTTATCTTGGTCCAGTGGCACTCCGCCCTGAGCGAGCTACCCTTACCCTGGTCTAGTGGCACTCCGCCCTAGCCGAGATACCTCTCCTTGGTCCAAGGGCACCTCACCCTGATCAAGCTACTCTTATCTTGGTCCAGTGGCACTCCGCCCCGATCGAGCTACCCTTATCTTGGTCTAGTGGCATTCTGCCCTGATCGAGCTACTCTTATCTTGGTCTAGTGGAATTCCGCCTTAGCCGAGCTACCCTTATCTTGGTCTAGTGGCATTCCGCCCTAGCCAAGCTACCCTTATCTTGGTCCAGTGACACTCTGCCCTGATCGAGCTACCCTTATCTTGGTCTAGTGGCATTCCGCCCTAGCCGAGCTACCTTTCCTTGATCCAGTGGCATTCTGCCCTGATCAAGCTACCCATACCTTGGTCCAGCGGCACTCCGCCCTGATCGAGCTACCTCTCCTTGGTCCAATGGCACCCCGCCCTGATCAAGCTACCCTTATCTTGGTCCAGTGGCATTCCGCCCTGATTGAGCTACCCTTATCTTGGTCTAGTGGCATTCCGCCCTAGCCAAGCTACTCTTACCTTGGTCCAGTGGCATTCCGCCCTAGCCAAGCTACCCTTATCTTGGTCTAGTGGCATTCCACCCCGATCGAGATACCCTTATCTTGGTCTAATGGCACTCCGCCTCGATCGAGCTACCCTTATCTTGGTCTAGTGGCATTCCGCCCTGATCAAGCTACCTCTCCTTGGTCCAGTGACATTCAGCCCCGATCGAGCTACCCCTATCTTGGTCTAGTGGCATTCCGCCCTGATCAAGCTACCTCTCCTTGGTCTAGTGGCACTCCGCCCCGATCGAGTTACCCCTATCTTGGTCTAGTGGCATTCCGCCCCGATCGAGCTACCTTTCCTTGGTCCAGTGGCATTCCGCCTTGATCAAGCTACCTTTCCTTGGTCCAGTGGCATTCCGCCCTGATCAAGCTACCCTTTCCTTGGTCCAGTGGCATTCTGCCCTAGACGAGCTACCTCTCCTTGGTCCAATGGCACCCCGCCCTGATCAAGCTACCCTTATCTTGGTTTAGTGGCATTCCACCCTAATCGAGCTACCTTATCTTGGTCCAGTGGCACTCCGCCCTGATCGAGCTACCCTTACCTTGGTCTAGTGGCATTCCGCCCTAGCCAAGCTACCCTTATCTTGGTCCAGTGGCACTCCGCCCTGATCGAGCTACCCTTACCTTGGTCTAGTGGCACTCCGCCCTAGCCGAACTACCCTTATCTTGGTCTAGTGGCACTCTGCCCTGATCAAGCTACCCTTACCTTGGTCTAGTGGCACTCCGCCCTAGCCGAGTTACCCTTATCTTGGTCTAGTGGCACTCCGCCCTGATCGAGCTACCTCTCCTTGGTCCAATGGCATTCCGCCCTGATCGAGCTACCCATATCTTGGTCTAGTGGCATTCCGCCCTAGCCGACCTACCCTTATCTTGGTCTAGTGGTATTCCGCCCTAGCCAAGCTACCGTTATCTTGGTCTAGTGGCATTCCGCCCCGATCGAGCTACCCTTGTCTTGGTCTAGTGGCATTCCGCCCTGATCGAGCTACCTTTCCTTCGTCTAGTGGCACTCCGCCATGGCTGAGCTCTCAAAAGAATACACCATATGGCCGTTGCGGGCCTTACGTCCGAATCGGCAAAAGATCATTCCTTTGCGTTAGCATTCAACCATTGCTAACGAATATATCTCTCTGTTCGGCACAAGGCCCGGTGCTCCGGTCAACAGCCGTCTACTGTCAACCACGGGTCGGATATCACGCTTCGACCTGCCACCCTTCATAGAAATAAAGAAGAAAATAAAATAAAAATGGGGTTAAAAATAGAGATACCTCGCCAGACTTGCTCCTATATTAGGACGAGTGCATAAAATGGCTATAACCCAGCTGTGGCGAAAACCCGAAAGGGCGCTACAGGCAAAATCGGGTACCCCGTCACGTGAAAACCCGAGAGGATGCGTGGGCAAAAGCAAGAGGGGGCTGGCTTTGGCGAAAACCCGAAAGGGCACTTAGGTCAGTAAAGTTGTAATTTTCAAATTCCTCTTCTATTCTCCACCCAATGAAACTCCACAAGGGATAATCATCAAAAGCCCCGGAAATCCATAGAACAAACCCATGTTTGACCCTCGTCATCATCGGCGAGATCGGTCGATCTCTACCGTTAACTTGGACCTTCCATCCCTGTTAATAACCCTACCTTTGCTTCGGCATATAACCTATACTGATGAATAAACCTGTGTTCGACCCTCGTCATCATCGGCGAGATCGATCGATCTCTACCCCTTAACTTGGACCTTCCGTCGCTGTTAGTAAACCTACCTTTGTTTCAGCATATAACCTATGCTGATTAATAAACCCGTGTTCGACCCTCGTCATCATCGGCGAGATCGGTCGATCTCTACCCCTTAACTTGGACCTTCCGTCCCTGTTAGTAAACCTACCTTTGTTTCGGCATATAACCTATGCTGATTAATAAACCCGTGTTCGACCCTCATTATCTTCGGGTCGACCTCTACTCTTAACTCGGATCCTACATCCTTGTTAATAAACCATGTCCTTTGCTTCGGCATTTAACCAGTGTCGACGAATTAAACTCGGGACCAATCCTTGTCAGCATTGACAAGGCCGGTCAGCATTCTAGCAGTCCAGTTCTTCCGTACTTCGAATTAAAAATCAAAAAAAAAGAAAGAAAAGAAAAATGACTTGCTCCTATATCACGACAAGTGCAAAAAAGGCTATAACCCAGCTATGGTGAAAACCCGAAAGGGCGTCGCAGGCAAAATCGGGTACCCCGCCACGTGAAAACCCGAGCGGGCGCATGGGCAAAAGCAAGAGGGGGCTGGCTTCGACGAAAACCCGAAAGGGCGCTTAGGTCAGTAATATGAATAAAAAAAAGAGAAAAGAAAAATTATAAATCAATGATGAATAGTGATGATCCATCCTCCGTCCTGAAGACCCTTCACAGCGTCGAGGCGGAGCCTTCATCCGATATCCCACCTACATGCATCTAATGTCTACCCTTTTCGACCCTTGTCATCATCGGGAAGATCGGTCGCCACCCTGTCTGGTTTCTGCCACCATCGGCAAGACCGTCTACCCTTTTCGACCCTTGTCATCATCGGCAAGATCGGTCGCCACTCTTATCCGATTTTTGTCATCATCGGCAAGACCGTCTACCCTTTTTGACCCTTGTCATCATCGGCAAGATCGGTCGCTACCCCTTTCCGATTTTTATCATCATCGGCAAGACCATCTACCTTTTCGACCCTTGTCATCATCGGCAAGATCGGTCGCCACCCTATCCGATTTTTGTCATCATCGGCAAGACCGTCTACCCTTTTTCGACCCTTGTCACCATCGACAAGATCGGTCGCTACCCCTATCCGGTTCTTGTCACCATCGGCAAGACCGTCTACCCTTTTCGACCCTTGTCACCATCGGTAAGATCGGTCGCTACCCTATCCGGTTCTTGTCACCATCGACAAGATCGTCTACCCTTTTCGACCCTTGTCATCATCGACAAGATCAATCGCTACCCCTTTCCGATTTTTGTCATCATCGGCAAGACCGTCTACCCCTTTTCAACCCTTGTCACCATCGATAAGGTCGTTCGATATCTGTTGCGGTCTTCGTCGCCCATATACCCTTTTGGGGTCCTCCGGACTCTCGACTGGCATAGGTCATTGATTAGTCCCGAGAATAGTCACGACGCGGTGGAGCGAACACCTCACCCTTTGCTAAAGGCGTGAGCGCTCTCCTGCCCTAGTGACTCACACACTCGGACTAGAATTGACCGGCGAATGGAAATGGAAAAGAAAAGAATAACGACAGGATGGAGACTTCTTTCAAACAGCGAGACGGAGACTTTTCATTCCTCTGAAATAAAAAGATACATGTTACGCGGGGCATTCCCGAGAATACATGAAGTTCATCAAAAAGGGGGCAAATAGAAAAGGACTACGGCAGAGGGCGTCAGAAGATGTCCTCCAGCGCCGGAATACCCAGGGAAGGATGACGGGTCAGTTCTTGCAGCTTGAACTCAGTGGCCTCCAGCTGGGATAGTCTCTCTTCGAGGGAAGCAGCTTGTCCCTCGGCCATCTCTGCCTCCTCCACCCTCTGGATCTCCAGGTGTGCTACCTCCTGAAGCTCAGCCTCTGCCCTTGAAAGTTCGGCATGTAATTCCGCTATGCGGGCCGTAATGAAGCTTCGGTGCTGTGAAGAGGCATCGGCGTCGTCCCTCATCCTCGCCGCAGTCCCTTTCTGGGAAATGAGAGCTGTCCGGCATTCAGCCCGCTCCAATGTTACGGCCGCTAACTGGTCAACGGCCTTCCGGCCTAGAAATTCCCTCCGATTTACATACTTCAGGAGCAAGATCACCCGTGGAGTCCAGTCATCCATGGGGCAACCAAAGGCCAACATCGAGCGGGATAGATGCTCTATCAAGCCCCTCAACTGAACATAAGTTAGATCTCTGCTGGCCGTTACGGTCTGCTGGAGGGTCCCTAGAAACTTCCACACAAAGTCACTCGAGGATTGGAGATCGAGCGGCGATGTCTCAGGTAGTTCAAATTACACTCTGCTATCCACAGTCGCCCAGATATCGTCGCCCATCCCAGAAGATGATGATGGCATGAGCTGCAGTCCACTGCTGTGGGAAACAACCACGCTGGCCGATACGGTGGCTGGAGCCTCAATGATAACAATTTCCTTGCCGGCCCCCTGGGATGGAGGTGCAACGGGAATATCAAGAGCCAGGGACGTATGTTCTTCGATGATCTCTCCGGCTTCTATTTCGGAGGGGCCACCCTTCTCCGGAGCTGATTCTTGTGTGACTTCTAAAGGCTGAAAGTCCGCAACTGCTGCCAAACTATCAACCCTCACCAGTGCTCCGGGTCCAGCTGGAGTCATTGCCGTTGCATAGTCCTTAGGGTATCGCAGCGCGATAGGCCGCAGGACGGATGGAAGAGTTGCATGACCCGCGCCTAGAGCCGGGAGTGGTATCTGCACCGTCATGGTTGGCAGTACCACCTCAGTCTGCACAAGAAATATATACATCAAGAGGCTGAAAGGAAAAGGGAGGAAGGGCGGCATACACAGACCATGGATGAGTCCTTACCTCGGCCGGTACTAAGCTTAAATCTCTAAAAGCAACTTCTCCGACGCCAGCCTCTCCGCTTATAAGCGAGCTTGACGGTCCAAGACCACTCCATGATAACCGGGGCAGGCTGAAAGTCAGATGATCGCTTTCATAGGCCGAGGACGCCCTAGCATCCTCCGTCTCTATGTCAACAGGTGGGAACTCCTCATCACTGGAGCCGCCACCATAATCAACCTGTTCAGAGGAGGAGGATCCTTCTCCTCTTTTGGGACGCTCCACCATCAGAGCAGGAGCCTCACCAGCAGAAGCATCGCCCTCAGCAGGAACTTCCCCCGTGCTCTCCACACAAGAAGCAACGGTGGGTGGGATCTCGAGGATAGGTTCACCCTGCCCCTGGATAGTCGCTTCCTCTGCACTCTCCGAGCCCGAAAGCAATGACGGTTGTATATCAACTAAAAATTACGGTGAGAAAAGGTCAAGCCGACTGAAGACATGAAAACTCATGGTGGCATCGCAATTAAACTATGAATTACCTTCCATCTTCTGCCTGGGTGTTGGAGAAGGTAGATCTCTCTCTACGGGAGCAGTGGGGATTTCCTCTGCCACTTCCCTAGCCGCAACGTCTACCGGTGCCTCCAGCCCGACGACCGCGGCAACTGTGTTGGCAATCGTCAGCATGAGCTAGCCGAGGCAGTCAAAGTGGACTAATGAACTATGAAGAAAAAAAGAGCTTACCTTCAACTTCTGGCCTCTGTGTGCGAGAAGCTTCAAACTCTTCGAAGGATACAACCGAAGGAAGAACGGTTGCTGATTCTCTTTCTGCGGCCTTCTTTCGGCGCGCCCGTGTCACTCGGGTCACCACCGCCTTCGCCTTCCCAACGGCCTCTCTCAACTGAGATCGAGTCCGCTTTCTCGAATCGCCAGGAGGCAGTGGCGTCGTAGTCGGGGCCGGCTCGGGAACTTCGAAATATGCTGGCTTCTGGGCCTTTATTATCAACTCCCTAATGTGCCGGGTCTCCTCCGAAGTCGGTCGGACTGCACATGCACACAGGTGAGAATGATGCACCACAATGAAAGAAAGAAGCTGGCCGAAGGGCCTGAATGAAGAAACGGAACATACTTGCCGGCCCCGTATAGAAGGGGAAGAGAGGCCAATAATATAGCGATGGCGTTTTGTCTCTCGAAGCTGCCTCGCGAATAAGCCAGCATAAATCTCCGATCTTTTCACTCGGCTCGGCCAGCAGTGCCAGGTCCTCATGACCACGAGAAGATGGGAGATAATATAGGCTCAGGTGGTCCAGCCCCCATCTGTCAGCATATTTGAAAGAGATATGAAGAGGTCGGTCCAAGATGGCTTCGTTGGGACCACCCACTGAAAGACCATGTGAGCGAAGAAGCGCAAATAGCCAGGGGGTGTTGTCGTATAAGGCATCCCGCATGTCTTCCTTGCGGATGAAGGTCCGATAGGGGTACAACCTATCCACCTCGGGACGCCAGTCGGCCACAGCCGAGATAGGCTCCTCTACTGGCAGAGGGAGTTGCTGAAGAATCACCCTCTCGCTGCTTACCCGACATAAACCCCGAAGGGTTTTCACATAATCATCTTTGTTGATCGGGGGCAACTTCGGTTCAACTTTCGTCTTGTGACCTTTTACAACCTTGCGGGCCTCTAGATAGGCCTTCACTTCTGTATTGGTCTAGGACTTCAACTTCTTCAAATAAGAAGATTCAATGTCAAGAACCAGCTCTGGCTGGGAATCCAGGAACCTGTGCTCTGCCACGGCCCAGCACTCTCGTCGGGAGCTCCTATAAAATCCCGTCTGCGCGTTCCACCACTTGATACATTCAGGTGTGACGCGTGGGAAACGGGCAGGGGTTGGCACCCTGAAAGAAACATCCTCCCGGCGATGGAAGAAGTCCCACCATATCCGGGCATCATCATTTGAAACCTGCCCGGCCCTGTGCCTGTTAGGCAATGCAAACTGTGAAGAAGAATGTGGGATGTGCTGGTCGTAGCCAAAGTTCCGACTGAAGCGGAATGGGTAGTATGGCTCCAACCATAGAATGCCGCTCTTGCGGAATACAAGGACACTCGGCCTGATAGCCAGCGCCCAATCAACCAACTCCGGCACAAGAATAGGCCTTGTACATTTGGCCCTGGAAAGCGGATGAATATACTCCTCAGTCTCGAAGAGCTTACACTGCCTCGTCCTGTTCACCAGCGGGCTAGAGTGGGCAGCTAAGCTCCAAAAATGATGGACCCCGGGCGAATCCGTGGGAATACGGGCCAATTTTCCCCGAATGACGTAGAGTTGCTTCGCTAGTAAAGATGGCTCGGCGCTTGCGAACTCTATCATCCGCGGAACAAGAGGAACCGCCTGTAACGCCCGAGTTGCCGCCTCCGGGAACAGGGTACAAACCCAAGCATTAAAAAAATGTAACGGACCGACCGTCCGAAGACTTCTGGGGAGACGCGTCTTGTGCAGGTCCCCCAACATCTTGTAAATAAGGCATAAAGCCACCAGACAAAGAGATAGCTTGGTACTCCAAGCCATGAGACAGGCTGGATAAATGGCCTCTGCCCTAATCATGCTCTCATCACCTTGCGGAAGAGCGAAAGAACAGAGCCAGTAAACTAGATATGCAGCACAGTGGGTGACTGCGTCAACACCAGTAGGGTTTGGGTTCTCCCCCTGCCCTCCTCTCGAAGAAGATGATGAAGCGGCCTGGCGTCGCACCCTCTTCTTCTGCTTCTGAGCCACTGGCGCTATCGGGGGAAAGTCTTCGTACTTATTCTTCCCATTGAAGAAATATTGAAGCCAGGTGCCCATCCGCACCCTTCGCTTCTCTCCTGGCTTCCGAGCTTCCCTCGTGTCGTGCGACGAATGAAAGAGGGTGCGGTACGCCTTCATCAGATATCGATAGGCGTAACCCGCCAGATACCGACCATCACCGTCAGTCTGATCTTTCAGCCAGTCGGGCCAACAAACCTCTTCATACGGTTCCCCATCGATGGGTAAGCCACTAAGCTGCGAGAGGCTCCAGAGGTCCAGAGAGGTCTCTCCCTCCGAAGTATAGAAAGTGTTATATTCGGGGCAGAACACCTCGATCATGCCGCAGCACAGGCCTCGGGAAATGGGGTAACGGTATCTTGAAGCATACACGCTATGATATGCGCCAGCCCTGGTCAGAATTGGAGCATAATGATGCAGCACATAGTCTGTGAACTCCACTGCTCCAGGCCTGAATGCGTGGGCGTCGGTGGCCCTCAGCTCGGCAAACCACCCCACAGATATCTGGTGCTTGAAGCGGACCGCCAAGCAATCCAGCAAGAATGATTCTTCTCTATACCCCCACTTCAGCGGGGCAAGAAATAAGCCAAAGATCGGCTTCTCCCGGTCTACTCTGCCCACGGAATCATTCCATCGAGTGGGTACAAATTCAGGGGCCCTGGTCAGCAGCCCGTCTTCTGGAGCCAAATCTTGCAATCCCAGCACGACGCTCCATTTCCTGACCTCCCCGGGGAGATAAATGGGTCTTCCCCGCACCACGTAGTCCGTCAGACTGTCTCTCTCCACCAGCAGGGCCTGCTCAACTTTTAGGACAACGAACACGTCCCTCTTCCCTTGAAGGTTGAAGCGTTGGAGAAGGGACATCAGGTGTTTGTCTTTGGGATAGTCCCTCCTGGCGACACCTTCCCTGTCATAATGAAAGGAGTCGCCCCCAAGAATGAGGAGATGGCTGGTATCCACAGTGTCTGTCTCCGAATCTGAAGATTCCGCAACCACGGCCACTTGACCGTGCCCCCGATCAAGGGAATTGACGTTCGCCCACGTCACCACGGCACGAGAAGAAGAGCCGGATGCCATAATAGCTGTAAAGAAGCACATCAAACGATAAGCAAAAGTCATAAAATAGCTGATCAAAGGCAGACTTCTGACAAAATTTTGGCAGAGTCTCCCCAGCACGGGAGATTGCCAAAGGAAAGCGGGAATGCGTCCACTAATGGGACGGCCCCTAAAAGGCAGCCATCGGCATTACACCGAGGCCAAAGGAACACCAGGGGAAATAGCTCCGAGGGCAAGCCCTGCTAGAAGCCTCCCGAGGCCCAAAGAAAGGGTTCAAAACCCAAATGGACAGCATATCGCTCACCCCGAAGGAAAGAACCACCGCCGCTCTCGCCCTTAGCTCACTCGGCACCAGAGGGAGAGAAGAAAGGGAGGAGAGAGAAAGAAAATCGTCAAATGAGAGGCGATGAAGAAAAAATGAGGAAGAAAGAAGTAAATAGGGGGAGTCTCCCCATTTTAAGATTAAAAAGCCCGTAAGCGAAAGGCGCGCCGGGAATAGGCGCGCCGGATCAACAACCCTCAGCGCCAAGGCCACGCCGGATCAACGTACGAGTAGCGTGGGCGCGCCGGATTACCCGCGCCGTATTAACATCTAAACGGTGCCGGGTTAACCTCCATGCCGAATTAAAGGCCATCCCAGGCTCCTGTCAACCGAAGAGGGAATCGTTCTGGGTGAAATTCATCCGTTGGCCCTTCTGCACTCATGCCTTGCTCGCAACACCAACGTCTGGGGGGCATTTGTTGGCACCCAAAATATGATCGTCGGCGACCAAGCCATAAGGACAAATGACCCGGCCCGCTGAAGCACGGAAGCTGATAAAGATCAACATATGGAAGATTTCTCAAGCTGCCAGAGCCTCGAATCACCCCGTATGGACACGGGGACTTCACCTCAGGAGAGCCGAGACAAACTCACAACCAACCGGCAGTGCGATCAAGCCTGCCCAATGAACCGGCATCGACTCTGTCGTGCCGCATACACTACACCCGTTGTCCGATCAAGGATGACGGTCTACCCAGTGGCTTCCCCCCTTATGAAAGGCTCTCCTGAAGATGAAGGAGTCCCCCTGGTTCCCCGAGACGGAGGACCGAAAGCTCTGACGGCAGAAGATCCCGATCACCCGGCACGGGTACGGCTTCCTGCCAAGACAGGCCCGTTAGTGGCCAAATGATCACCCAGCTCAGGCGGAACTATCCCTGGTGTTACACCGCCCCCTAAGGAGCTTTGGGCACGAGCCAGACCGAGCCAGCAGCACGAATCATAGAGCCAAAGGCCGTGTCAGCAGAAAGCCCGTATGATCAAATCAAAGCTATCTGGAGTCTCGGGAATGGCCGTACGTCAGCCTTGGAGCTTCTACAAGACATCTCGTCGAGGTTTCGATAAGCATTGGCAGGATGAACGTTCACGGTGACTCACGGAATCATCCCCGGACTCATCGACTGGCTCGAAGCGCACGAGGAGCATTAGACCGACGCGCCCCTCACTTGATGCCCTTTATCTCGGCACCCTGAACCCCATCCAGGGCCCGGCTATTCCGGCGCGCAAAGACCCATGAAGCCCTTCCCGGCACACAGTTCTTCACGCCGTATGAGGCTTGGGGCTCGATCATGTATATATACAGATGGCTATTCGAAAGAAAGAGGGGAGGAGGATAGAAAGAAAGGCAGAAGAGGGGGCAGACAGAAGGAAAAAGAAGAGTGTCTTTCAGGAGAGGACTTCCGAGGGGAGAGAGAGCTTTCTTGGAAGAGGAGTTTCTGTCCGAGCGTCCTTCGACGGCCGTCTTCCTCTGTTCTGGTTGAAGTCCTCCGGAGTCGGAGAAGGAGAAGCGGGCCGATACTCTGTTTTGAGAACAGGTGGGCGCCGGCGTCTATCTCTCTCTGCTTTTCGTGAATTTTCCTCTTTCGGGGTTTCCGTCTACCAACTATAAGCAAGAGAGGGGAGGGATGGCAATGATATGAGCCGACCCCTCCCCTCCTCTGCGATTTCTTCTCTTTACTATATTTTCTTCTGCAAATGATGAACGGCGACTGAGCAATGATGCCGGCGCCAGACTCTTAACATGTAAACGATGGCCCATTCCCGTTTTTGGGATGGCAATGTGTATATGAATGTCTGGACCAACAGGTCGAATGAATGATTTGAAACTTCTGTGTCCTTCTCTATCTACATCGATGTGTATGATTAAGGTCTTCCGCGCGTTTTCTCTGATTCTGGTCTCCCCGAAGCCCCGATCATGCCCCGAAGCACCGTGGGCTACAGAAACACCCCTCCCCAGGGTTTTCCCTTTCGACCGTGCTCGTGTCTGATTTAAGGGTCTCCGCATCCCCTCCGTGGATAGAGCTATGCTTCTGCGTATGCTTCTTTCCACCGTGCTGTCGAGGGTCTAACTCCCAGTGACTCTTCCCTTCCTGTTGCCCTGTGGCTCGCGAGGTGGGAGTCGTTCTTGGGATTGCAAGATGCATCGACTGAACAATACGCCGTAACTGTTTGAGCATATGCCTCTATGTTTGGCTCGTCCCGCCTGTTCATTGACTACCCCCCCTCTACATCATAGTCATGTGAACCGTTCCGAGATTCTTTTATTTCGTTTCAATCACCCGGGGAGGGGGACATCCCCCGTTGCTTCACATAAACTGCTGGATGATTGAGGGCTCTACCCCTCGATGGTAGAGGCTTCCTCAAGATCATAGCATACAGTGACAAAGGGGTTCTAGCCCAGTAAGCTCAGCCCCGACAACCTGAGACCCAATCGAGGCCAAGAGACATATGCTCCTCGCAGGCTTGCCCTCGGAGCTCCATTCTCCTAATGGTCAATTCCTCCATGGGATGTGTCGTAAGCTGTGGGTTGTCCACCCCTCGCAGGCTAGTCCTCGGGGTGCTGCTCCCATCATCGACGGCTTCGTCCCTCTGTCTCTTCACCCACGGAGTCTTGGTGCCCCTCGCAGGCTAGTCCTCGAGGTATCCTATCCGATGGGATTTTGCTGGATGCCACTGTGCAGACCGGCGGTTTAGGGGCCTACTCCACGAGTGAGTATGACCCCGATTCTCCCCTGCAACTCTTCATGTTCAGGGGAGATGCTGTCAAATTTTGGACATACTCAGCATAACTAAAGCTATAATGAGATTCTCGTTCTAGACTCAATTGACTCAGTGCTCAAGTATGAACCTCGCACTGACTCAATGCATCATTTCCAGAGGATCCTGGACTTCAATCAAACGATTAGTTGGTCCAAATAACTTCATAACTTTCAATAAAAACTCAAATAAACTCAAAGGGTTTCATAAATGCTTAAAAACAAGCTAAAACGGTGTGGTCTTAGCCGGCGCGCCTTAATACCCCCCCCCACGCCGTATTAACTTGTGACTCATGTTTCTTCTTCTTTTCCTAGGTCAATTCCCGGTGCGCCTTTAACCGGCGCGCCCCGTGCCTTGCGCGCCGTGTTAACGGGTTTTAGGGCCGCGCCGGATTAACGCGTCACCTACGCTTTACCACGCCGGATTAACCCTTTTTACCTACGCTTTACCGCGCCATGAAAGCTATCTCTCGCGCCGTTTCACATTTTTATGTCGTTCTAATCTCTCGTTCGCTCTCAGGGCAATCCTGGCCTCCCATGGTCGATATTGACTACCCTAATTAGTGGTAGATTAAGTAAGGCAAGGGCTATTCATGCCCCGAATAACCTCTTTACCATGTTGACTATCATGTGTGTGAACACTTTGCTTTCGTCATCACCCTTGTGCTATCGTTTCCCTCTCTTCTGACGGGGATCAATGAATGTGATTAAGCATTGTTTACTGTTATAATTATCATCATCATGCCTGCATGCTTGCATAGACCCTCGGGTACATCGAATGGCATTGACGGAAGGTCGGGTTACGCCCGATCGGAAGTTTCCGCTATGCGCGATGGTGTTCTTCGGACCTACGTCCTCCGCCACGTACCCAAGGTCTCTAATTTAATGAATTATGTCCCCCCTTGCATGATAAATAAATCGCATGTGATCCTGTCGTGCTCATAACGCTGCATCCTTTATTCCGGCCTCGACAGCCCACTATCTCGGTAATTAATCAAAGGTGTTCCCTCCTCGTGGGGGATGTAATTAACGCCATAACCTTTATGGTATGGCGGACTGCCGGTCCCGACCGAACCTCACTTTCGCCCGACACGGGTCAGAATGAGCGCATAATAAACTCGTCACTCATGTGACTGGCACGCCCGCGTCGTCAATCAGTCAGTTAATTACCAGTTAGTTAATCGGTTGATCGACACGTGAAATAATAAATAAGATAAAAAAAGACACGCAAACAGCCATGCACAAATAATGAAGCAGAGCATGAAGCCCTGATAATCGGATTGCAGATTGCACTGTCCATGGGGATTCAGATGCTGGAAGTATTCAGAGACTCCATGCTAGTTATAAAATAGTTGGAAGGAGAGTTCGATGTACGGAAACAAGAGCTCCTCCCCTACCATCAGCTGGCAACCCGCCTGATGTCAAGATTCTACTTCATCAGCATCAAGCATGTCAACTGAGTACAGAACGCTCAGGCGGACGCCCTCGCTAAATTGGATAGTTCTTTGGCAGTCCCGCCAGACACAAGCCTGAACATAACAGTGATCAACCGCCGGCAGGTCTCCAGTATGACAGAGGTCTTGGTCGACGAACAAGAGAATGAGGTGGCAGCCGTTGAAGAGGTTCAACAGCCCGATTGGTGAGAACATCTCCTACGATGGTTCCAGCACCAGCAGCTCCCAAAAGAGAAAGAACAAAGAATGAAACTCCTGAGGGTCAAAGACTCTTACGAGATGAGAAACAGAACCCTGTTCCGGATAATGGCGGATGCCCGAAGAAAAGTTCTACTTCGTTGCTTGTCTTCAGGAGAAGCTAGGCAGGTGATGCAAGAAGTCCATGCAGGTTCGGCTGGAGCGCATCAGGCCGGCCCGAAGATGAAAATTGAGATAAAGAAATTGGATTACTATTGGCCCACCATATTTGATGACACTGCAAGTTCACCAAGGCTTGTCAGAAATGTCAAGAGCACACTAATGTGTCAAGAAGACCTCCAGTACCACTACATCCTACCTTACCAAGTTGGCCATTTGCTCAGTGGGGCACGGACGTGGTAGGGCCACTGCCAGCATCGTCATCAGGGTGCCAATACATCTTAGCGGCTACATATTACTTCTCCAGATGGGCGGAAGCAGTTGCGCTAAGAGATGTAACAGGAGAACTGGTCGCAAGATTCTTCCGGCAGAATATTATATTCCAGTTCGGGATTCCCAGCCGAATCATCTCTGACAATGGCAGCCATTTCAGAAACCAGAAGGTTTACTGGCTAGCTGACAAATACAAGATTGACTGGAGGACATCGTCCCCCTACAACCCTCAGGCCAATGGACTTGCAGAAACCTTCAACAAAACACTATGCACGTTGCTGGCAAAGACTGTCAAGTCTAATAAAAAAGACTGGGAAGAAAAGATGTACGAGGCACTCTGGGCCTATCGTACCGTCTATAAAACCACAACCGGTTGTTCGCCATTCTCCCTCGTGTATGGGTCAGAGGCTGTGGTGCCGATTGAATTAGAAGTCCCCTCGCTACGAGTCGCCATCCAGCATGGACTAGTCAGCGGTGACCAAACTAATGCAGAAAGAAGACTCAAAGAGCTCGCTGAGCTCGCTGATCTCGAAGGAAAGCGTCTCTGTGCGCAACAAAGCATTCAACTCTACCAAGCTCGCATGACCCGTGCTTTCGATAAGCTGGTCAAAGAGCGAGAATTCAAGAAAGGAGACCTAGTGATGGTCAAAAGAAGAGAAGTAATGGCCTCCAACCCCAAAGGGAAGTTGGTTGAGAACTGGGTCGGACCATACGTAGTCCACCGAGTATACGAAGGGGGTGCCTACATCCTGGTAGACCACAAAGAAGTCGTCCAGTTCTCTCCCCTCAATGGAAAGCATATAAAGCTGTATCACACGGCGCAACCGACATCCCCTGAGTGATCGGAATACTTCACCTTGGTCTAGTGGCACTCCGCCCTAACCGAGCTACCTTCACCTTGGTCTAGTGGTGCTCCGCCCTAACCGAGCTACTTCACCTTGGTCTAGTCGCACCCCGCCCTGACCGAGCTATCTTCACCTTGGCCTAGTGGCACTCCGCCCTGACCGAGCTACCTTCACCTTGGTCTAGTGGCACTCCGCCCTGACCGAGCTACCTTCACCTTGGTCTAGTGACACTCTGCCCTAACCGAGCTACCTTCACCTTGGTCTAGTGGCACTCTGCCCTAACCGAGCTACCTTCACCTTGGTCTAGTGGCACTCCGCTCTAACCGAGCTACCTTCACCTTGGTCTAGTGGCGCTCCGCCCTAACCGAGCTACTTCACCTTGGTCTAGTGGCACTCTTCCCTAACCGAGCTATCTTCACCTTGGTCTAGTGGCACTCTGCCGTGACCGAGCTACCTTCACCTTGGTCCAGTGCCACTCCGCCCTGACCGAGCTACCTTCACCTTGGGTCGGACCATACGTAGTCCACCGAGTATACGAAGGGGGTGCCTACATCCTGGTAGACCACAAAGGAGTCGTCCAGTTCTCTCCCCTCAATGGAAAGCATATAAAGCTGTATCACACGGTGCAACCGACATCTCCTGAGTGATCGGAATACTTCACCTTGGTCTAGTGGCACTCCGCCCTGACCGAGCTACCTTCACCTTGGTCTAGTGGTGCTCCGCCCTAACCGAGCTACTTCACCTTGGTCTAGTCGCACCCCGCCCTGACCGAGCTATCTTCACCTTGGCCTAGTGGCACTCCGCCCTGACCGAGCTACCTTCACCTTGGTCTAGTGGCACTCCGCCCTAACCGAGCTACCTTCACCTTGGTCTAGTGGCACTCTGCCCTAACCGAGCTACCTTCACCTTGGTCTAGTGGCACTCTGCCCTAACCGAGCTACCTTCACCTTGGTCTAGTGGCACTCCGCCCTAACCGAGCTACCTTCACCTTGGTCTAGTGGCGCTCCGCCCTAACCGAGCTACTTCACCTTGGTTTAGTGGCACTCTTCCCTAACCGAGCTATCTTCACCTTGGTCTAGTGGCACTCTGCCGTGACCGAGCTACCTTCACCTTGGTCCAGTGCCACTCCGCCCTGACCGAGCTACCTTCACCTTGGGTCGGACCATACGTAGTCCACCGAGTATACGAAGGGGGTGCCTACATCCTGGTAGACCACAAAGGAGTCGTCCAGTTCTCTCCCCTCAATGGAAAGCATATAAAGCTGTATCACACGGTGCAACCGACATCCCCTGAGTGATCAGAATACTTCACCTTGGTCTAGTGGCACTCCGCCCTGACCGAGCTACCTTCACCTTGGTCTAGTGGTGCTCCGCCCTAACCGAGCTACTTCACCTTGGTCTAGTCGCACCCCGCCCTGACCGAGCTATCTTCACCTTGGCCTAGTGGCACTCCGCCCTGACCGAGCTACCTTCACCTTGGTCTAGTGGCACTCCGCCCTGACCGAGCTACCTTCACCTTGGTCTAGTGGCACTCTGCCCTAACCGAGCTACCTTCACCTTGGTCTAGTGGCACTATGCCCTAACCGAGCTACCTTCACCTTGGTCTAGTGACGCTCCGCCCTAACCGAGCTACTTCACCTTGGTCTAGTGGCACTCTTCCCTAACCGAGCTATCTTCACCTTGGTCTAGTGGCACTCTGCCGTGACCGAGCTACCTTCACCTTGGTCCAGTGCCACTCCGCCCTGACCGAGCTACCTTCACCTTGGTCTAGTGGCACTCCGCTGATGAGGACATCACCAGCTTTCCCCTTTGCTCGAGGATCCAGAAGCTCGCCAGCTATGCTACATCTTGTCCGCCACTATATTTCGAGTCATATGATGTAATTTTCATTTTCTTATCATGTACTTTTCCTTTTATTTGAGTCCAATACCTAGGTTAGGTAGCTATTTACCTAAGTCTAGAGTCATTATGTTGGTTAATGGGCCCAATTATATGGGCTAGGCCCAGGGGCGCCCCCTTCCTCTTGGTTAAGTGTTAGTAGTCCAAAAGTCAAAGACTTATGTGAAAATGTGGGATTCTTATAAATAGGACCCCAATCCCTCAGTTGGAAGCTAATGAATTATTGAGTAAAAAAAGTTTGCCACAAGAATTGTGCCCTCCCCTCTCTTTCTAGCTCTCTCTCTCTCTATCTCTCTCTCTCTCTAAAGGGGGGCGAACCCCTCTCTCTCTCTTCCCCTCTCTCTCCAAATTTTGCCCCTCTCTCTCTCTCTTCTCCTTGCCACATCATCCTCCACCTCATCCCAACCCCTCACCTCCCCAAGGTCCACTCAATTCCCCCATTACTCACCCCAAAGCCCCAAGCATCCCTTCACCTTCCAAGACAACCTTTCCCTTTCCCAAGCCACCCCTCCATCTCCCAAGGGAGAATCCCACCTCGCCAAACACCTCTCCACATCCCCAACACACCTCTTCCCCTTCCCAAGACCACATTAACCATCCCCACATTAAACATAGTTCAAATTTCCCTCTCCCTCCAAACCTCTTGCGCCCCCCCCCTCTCTCTCACCCTCCACCCTTGGCCACAACCCCCTCCCCCTCCACCTGCTAGCTGCGACCCAGCCCTCTTCTCCAGCCTCTCCACCACCTCTATCCACCCCCATCCAAGCCACACAGCCATTAGCCCTCTCCCCATTGCAGTCCCTTCACCCCTTCCCACCATCATCAACTTCATTCACCAACCTGCTCTATCCAGTTCGCAGGCAGCAGCAGGAGCTCAACTTTCAGAAGCTTCCACGACCTCCTCTTCAGGAATCAGGTGGCAAGCCTGACATTGCTGGAATCATCTTCGAGTCTACTTTCCAACGGTGGTGGTCTCGCGGGCGTCCAAGGTCGGAGCTGTTCAGGGGAGCTGATCTCGTCCGACTGCGTGTTCTGCCCCTGTCTGAAGACCTGAAGCTGAAAGCAGAAGCCACCACGGTCCGTACGGGAATGATATGAGCACCATTTTCGGAGGGCAGAAACTATGTCCAGTTAGCTTCCATCTCCAAGAAGGAGGGACTCAATCGGCCACCGGAGCTCTCAGTTCTAATTTTCTTCGCCGGAGTGTGCAGACTGCTTTCTGTGGTTCTAAGTTCGACCAGCCCCCACTTCTCCAGCCACCACTCTCTTCTCCGACCTCGGATTGTGGCCCCGTCAACTTCTGTTCGAAGCTACTCTGACCACGATCGCGTCACCACCAGTTTCATTCCAATTGGAGTTCGGGAGCATCTGCAGCACCTTCTACAATCTACTGCACCAGTTCTGCACCAGCCAGAGACAGAACGTTGCTGTCCTGTTCCAGTCGCCGGACCGGTCAGCCCCTAGTTTCAGAGCTTCCCCAAAAATTCAGACATCATCTTCTATCAGTTAGGAAACTTTTGGCACCAGTTTCGTCAAGATTGGAGTTCTGTGGAGTCCGTGGCAGCATCATCATCGACTTCCTGTCCAGCGAACCTGAAGATTGGTAGAACCGGCGGAGTTCGGAAAGTCGAGTTTTCCTTGCATAATTTCCCACTCCGCTTGGCCGGCTGAAGGCCCCTCCCTGCGTGGAGGTAGTTTTGATTGTAATAAGCTTAACCCCCACCCCACGATCACCCTCCGGCGCGAGGAGTAGTTTTGTACTAGCAGGTCGTCGGCTGAAGCAACATCGGCGCGGCGTGCGGGTAGCCCACGCTTCCCCGCTCGCCCTCGTCTCCGACCGGGATCGGTGTCTTCACACCGATCAGGTGAGCTTCGGGTTGCCCTACTCTACTGGAATTACTTTGCTTTTTTAGTAATGCTTCTTAGTGCCGTCGGTCTGTGAGTGAGTGCCCGATCTTAAAATATCATCAATTTGAGTGCCACCGCGGAGCGAGTTGTGAGAGAGCCACTACATCCCACGCCCTTGGCGTGCTGGCCGCCCACTGAATTGGGGCATCCCAGGCCCTTAGGGGTTCAGCCCAAGCTAGTCAAATCCCCGGAAAGGCGAGGTCCATCCTCGAACCCTCACCACTATCGTCAGTCCACCTACGGACCCGGGTGTGCGCGACGCGGGTGAATCCGCTTGAGTGGGTCCGCCGTTCGGTTCGATTGCTTGCAAATTTAAGTCCGAGGGGTTGTGTCACATCAACTTGGTATCAGAGCATCATCATCCTTAGGCGTGTTGCATCAATTGGTATCAGAGCAAGTTTAAGACTTGTCTCTACGAGTCTAGTCCTAGGGCATTGGCATTTGAGTCTCCCTTGCATCATGTTTTCCATCACTCCTGTGCATGACCACCCTAGGGAGATGCCCCAAATAAATATGGACCAATTTGACACTGTCATCAACAAGATTCATAACTGTCTAGATACCCTCACCACCCGACTTGATCGGTTCGAAGCAAAAGGGAACCACGGCCCTAGAGATTGGTCACCTCGGGATGAATTTGGATGGGAAGCCAAAGGACCCATAGACTCATGGGAAGAGATGAGAATTGAGGTTAGGAAGATCTTCACTCCCCGACCTTCCCACTCCTGCCTTGATCCCACTCCCCCATTCCCTCCCAGTCAACCCAAGACCTCCCTTAGGGCCCAAACTCCACCACCCCAAATGATTCCAATTCCCTTGGAGAGTAAAACCCCCACACCCCAAAGGGATAAGAATGTGATGGATGTACATGAGGCCTCCTGGTGCGGACACCCGAGCAGTTGAGCGGCACGACACGCCGAGCCACCGGTACCGCACACGGAGCATGACTCGAGCCACCTCAGCATCCATCTGGCTCGGAGACAGCCTGGAGACTCCGCCTTGAGCCTCCCCATTTATCATATTTAGTTAAACTTTATTTGTGTGTAATTTATGTTTATGTCATTGTATTCGGTTTGCTATTTTGATTGTAAGAGGGGCTTATGTACAATTTGGACCCCGTGGGCCCCACGGGCCCCCCAGGCCCCATCCCATTGAGCCACCTCAGCCTAGGGCCCCATGTGGGGTCAGTCAACATGTCAAATGGAGGCTTCTAGAAAGGTGGGCCAAGTGGGGGACAAGTGACTTGGAAAGTCCAAGTTGGCCACCCACCCCACCTACCAATTCAACATTCCACCTCCTTGGTCCAAGGGCCGCCCCCCTCCCCTTATTTTTTATTTATTTTTTTGTGTGTGTGTCACATGCCATCCCAGCCCTTCATCTCCCACCCCTAGATCCTACGGTTGTGGATGGATGTGAGATGTAACCTATTTAAGCTTGTATTTTCCATTTTGGAAGAATTAATGCCATTTGAATTGGAAGAAAATCTTGGAGCTCCAGCTTGGTGCGCCCCCTTCTCCTCTCCCTCTCCCCCTTGGATGCTGTGAAGGCTTCCATTCTGAGGTGTGACGCCTCGTTTATCGGTTTCGACGATCGCCGCCGCCGCCACGAGCCGCCACCGAACCGCCATCGCCATCAACGGAGTTCTGCCTGTGCAGTACCACAGCAGCTTGTTCAAAATTCATAGGTCTTCCCCGAGCTCATTTGGCTACCAAATTTGGAGGAGTTGTTCCTGGGATGTTCCTCCCCACCCACAAAAATCAGGCTAGCATTCAGATCACATTTCCTATTTTTTGATTTTCTTCCACTCTTCCATTTCGGTTCTGCCCGAGTTCGGTCCAGGTTCACCTCCGCCCAGCGTTTCATGTCTTAGATCCACTTTTTGATTTTTTTTAGTTCGGCCAATTTTACTGGTGGTTCCATCCATCCACCCCTTCATGCAAAATTTTTCTCAATTTTTGATTCACCCATTCCATATTTTCTAAAAATCATTCTCAAACCCATCTATAGTTCTGTCCACCTGTTCCCAGATCCGACCATCAGTCACCCCAAAAATCATAACCAATCGCAGCAACATCCAAATCAAATTCTAAAAATAGTCCCCATTCCGTAGTTTGATTACCTACAACTTTTAAGATGAGCTTGAAGTCAGAATCCAAATGTACGTAGGCGGTCAACGAATATTTATAGGAACCTGATATGCTGATCTGAGATTTCGGGAGCTGTGGAGCAGAGAATTGAAAAATAGTTAAAGCCCATGTCCGCGCAGGTTAAGAAGAGTCCACTGGCCCTAGATTGAAGGATTTCGAATCCTCTTTCCAACGGCGCTAGTTTCATCGCATTTCGGCGACGGAGCTGATCGCAGCGGCCGTTTTCGCCGGAGCGCGCGCTCCTAAAACAGCAACATCAGCTCGTGGACAGCACTCTCTCCACTTGGGAACCGGGGCACCCGGCCTCCGGTGAGTGTCGCCGGCTGACCGTCGTCCAGGGAAGCGTGCTGCCAGGGGTCCCCATTACAGTGGGACCCACCCCGCCAGACCCGGAGGACAGGACAGCGTGTGGGCCCCACGGCCCATTGATTGCGCCGTCCGGAAAGCACGAGAACGCGGAGTTCGGCGCGTCGAGACGACATCAAGATGCTGCCCGTCAACCTGATTTGCGTGATCCCCGGGGCCCACATGTGACCTTTTACCTCCCTGCGTGGAGTGGGTTGAATCTCTTTGTACCGCTGTGAATTATGTTAACCGGGGGCCCGTAAGTCAGCCGGGGTGTCTTCGCCACGCCGGGTGCGTGGAGGTAAAGGTCTTAACTCCTTGGCGTTACATTGCTTAGCTAGTATACGGTCTTAGGCCGCTGCCGAGCAGTGTAGGTACTAGCCCGTGTGTCCATGTCACCGCTGTGAGAGTGAGAGTGACCCGTCCCGCGACTCGATCCGAGTCCGGAAGTTGAGTCGGACTACCCTTGACCTCCGCCGGTTCCTTAACCGCGCACGGTCCGCGCTTTCCCTCGCTTGGGACGACGAGTGAGCTTCCACTTCTGTTAGCGACGTTTCACCACTAGGAGCTCGTAGTGTCGGGCCTAGTGTCTCCCTGGTCTGTGTTGCTGGTCGCGTCCACATCTAGAGTCTGAGGTCCACCCCACGTAGAGTCGCCTCCCGTGTCCGTCCCGCATCAGTTTGGTATCAGAGCGAGTCGAGTCTAGGGTAGTCGTTGCATATGTCTTGCATAGTATAAGTCAAGTCTAGGATCATCATTTCAAAACAACAAAAAAAAAGTGTTTTCAAATTGCATTTCACCCAATAACTCAGTATATTAAAAGGCGTTGCCCGAACATTAGGTTATGCCTATCGGGAGGGTAGCGTACTTGCGCGAGTGATCTTCGGATCGCTTGTCTCCGCCTCGTACCGGATATTGGTTAGGTCTAAGTGCATCATTTAGTGTGTGTTTGCATTAGTCGGTGTCTTCTAGGTCGTGTGTCTCTTGCATGCCCACCCGTCGAGGTACCCAATACTCGCCACCACCACCTATGGCGGATTCCCGGGCCCGTAGCTCCGATGAGTCCTCGACGGCCGAGATGTTCCGAGCCATTATGGAACGTCTTGACACGCGTATGGATGGTCTTAGTACGCGTATGGATGGCATAGGAACGCATCTAGAAGGGCAGATGAAAGCCCTCGAGGATCGGGCCGAGAGTTCGGATCAGTCCATCCAGGGCTAGTTGGGAGAATTGCCGTCCTAGAGAGGGGCCCAGTAGCGGCGCAACCCGCGCCGACGAACGGCCAACAAGAGCCGGTGCAGCAACCCGCTGTGCCAAGGGCTCAGGTGGAGGATGTCGGGAGGCAACAGGCGCCTATAGTGGATGATTATGCTTCCGACAATGATCAGGGGGGTAACGGTCGTCGTCATCAACGACGGAATCGTGATGACGAGGATGACGACCGCATTCTTAGGGGTGTGCGTGCGGACCCTCCCACTTTTAGCGGGTCCTTGGACCCTAGGGTGTATTTAGATTGGGAGGCCGGCATGGACCGGTACTTCGAGTGGTTTGAGATGACGGACCACCGAAGAGTCCGATACGCAAAGATGAAGCTGCAAGGGCAGGCCCAAACTTATTGGATCAATGTGGAGAGCCTGCTCAACCAGCGACGTCAACCCCAAATCGGTACTTGGGATGATATGAAAATCAAATTGAGGGAGAAATACCTTCCCGCCTCATATCGCCAACGTCTTATAGACAAGTGGCAAAGCATCTCCCAAGGGAACCGATCCGTGACCGAGTACACCGCCGAGTTCGATGAGTATTACTTACGGTGTGGGGTCACGGAGAGAGCACCATGACTATATCCCGCTTTCGAAGAGGTTTGCGGCCCAATTATCAATATGAACTCTTTCGCCGCAATGCAACCACTTTGGAGCAGGCATATCAGATCGCTCTCGAATTGGAGCAGTTCGAGGCCGAGTTCGAGTCACCCCATCGGTTGGGCTCCTTTCCCCTTCGTAGTGTCGAGCCCCGTGGCTCATCTGGCACGTATCCGAGGGCCCCCATGACTCGACCTCAGGAGCCCGCTCGCCCCGAGCCCTTTGCTCCTAGGCCTCGTCCTCCACCCCCGAGGGACCTTCCTCGTCCCCAGCATCTTACGGCCCCACCCACAGCCCGTCCACCGGCACCCGCACCTCCTGCACGTCCTTTGTTGCCTACACCTCCTATCCGTCGGGAGGATAAAGGTAAAGGACCTATGATTGGGGAGCCTAGTGGATCACGGCAGCAGTGTTATCGCTGCAATGGGTTTGGCCATTTCGCCAACCAGTGTCCCACCCGCCCATCTCTTCACATTGGGGACACACAGGCCGAGGATACCACCCCTACGGGCCTCGAGTTAGTCAGCTATGAGGCAGATGAAGAGCTAGCTGACGAGTACTATGAGATGGGAGGTGAGGCCCAGGATGCCCAGCATTCGGACGATACCCACGTGGGGGTCGTCAGATGTATTCTCACCCAGCCGCAGGTCAGTGATGACTGGCGTCGGACTACTATCCTTCATGTATTCTGTAGGCTGGGAAAGCAAATTTGCAAGGTGGTCATCGATAGCGGGAGTTGTATCAATGCAATCTCCACGAACGCTGTCGCCCATCTTGGTCTCACACCCGTAGACCATCCTTGTCCCTATCAGGTATCATGGGTGGATACCACTTCCATTTCGGTCAGGCTGCGGTGCTTGGTCCCGCTGCAGCTCCACTCCTACCGTGACGAGATCTGGTGTGATGTTCTCCCCATGGAAGTGGGCAGTATCATTCTTGGTAGGCCGTGGTTATTTGACCGGGATGCCACGCTCCATGGCCGGTCGAACACCTGTACCTTCGACCACGCTGGCCAGCGGGTCACCCTCCAACCCGTTCGGCCCAGGAGCCCATCAGTCAGGGGTCCTACTGGCCCTAGTACTCCGAAGCCTTCCGTTCCCGGGCCTAGTACCCCATCCCCAGCTCGGGCTATGACCGTTACCTCTGGCCCAGGAGAGCCCTCGACGAGGAGATTGATGATGATTAGCTCCCGGGAAATGGAGCAGGAGCTTAGTCAGGGCTGTCCGGTGTTTGCCATTACGGTCCGAGCGGTGGAGCGGGACTCCGAGGGTGAGCTCCCACCCGAGGTTGTTCCCATTCTGCAGGAGTATGCTGATGTCTTTCCCGATGAGCTTCCCGAGGGACTCCCACCTATGCGGGATATTCAGCATGCCATCGACCTTGTTCCGGGCTCTTCTTTGCCCAACCTTCCTCATTATCGCATGAGTCCCACGGAGCATGCCGAGCTTAAACGGCAGGTCGATGAGTTAGTGCAGAGAGGGTCTGTTCGGGACAGCATGAGTCCATGTGCTGTACCCGCATTACTCGCCCCGAAGAAGGATGGCACGTGGAGAATGTGCATTGATAGTCGTGCCATCAACAAAATCACCGTGAAGTACAGGTTCCCTATTCCCCGCCTTGATGACATGCTGGACATGATGGCAGGTGCCACTATCTTTTCGAAGATCGATCTTAAGAGTGGCTACCATCAGGTGAGGATTAGGCCAGGTGATGAGTGGAAGACCGCATTTAAGACCAAGGACGGTCTATATGAGTGGTTGGTCATGCCTTTTGGGTTGACCAATGCCCCTAGCACTTTCATGCGGCTCATGACTCAGGTCCTTCGACCTTTCATTGGAGTCTTTGTAGTGGTGTATTTTGATGATATCCTTATCTATAGCCGCACCACAGGGGACCACTTAGACCACCTTCGGCAGGTCTGTCTACTTCTTCGGCGAGAGCAGCTGTTTGCGAACCCACAGAAGTGTGCCTTCATGACACCTCAGCTTACCTTCTTGGGTTTCATTGTGTCTAGTACGGGGGTCTCCGCCGATCCGGAGAAGGTCCGGGCCATTGTTGAGTGGCCGGAACCCCGTACCGTTCATGATGTCCGCAGCTTTCATGGTCTTGCGACGTTCTATCGTCGCTTCATCCGCGGATTTAGCTCCGTCACCGCCCCGATCACGGATTGTATCCGAAAGGACACATTTGTATGGACGAAGGCCGCATCTGCCGCCTTCAAGGACATCAAGGAGCGCATGACCCAGACACCTATCCTTCGATTGCCTGACTTCTCGAAGGTGTTTGAGGTCTCTTGTGATGCGTCGGGTGTTGGGATTGGAGGAGTTTTGAGTCAGGAGTCCCACCCGATCGCATATTTCAGCGAGAAGCTGAATGACGCGAAACTGCGATATTCCACGTATGATAAAGAATTCTACGCAGTTGTTCAGGCTCTTAGGCATTGGAGGCACTATCTTTTACATCAGGAGTTTGTCCTATACTCCGACCACGAGGCATTGAGGTACCTCCATTCGCAAAAGAAGCTTAACTCGCGTCATAGTCGTTGGGTCGAGTATCTCCAGCAGTTCACCTTTGTGCTGAAACATAAGGCTGGAGTGGAGAACAAGGTGGCTGATGCCTTGAGTCGGCGAGCATGTTTGCTTACCACCATGAGTGCCGAGGTCATAGGGTTAGAGAAGATGAAGGAGGCCTATGTTGATTGTCCTGACTTCGGTCAGATTTTTACCACCCTCCAGGCCGGACCCTCGAGAGACCTTGATGAGTATGTGCTTCAGGAGGGTTACCTCTTTCGAGGTAGCAGGCTATGTGTTCCCCGAACTTCGGTTCGAGATTTCTTAGTATGGGAACTACATGCGGGAGGTCTAGCTGGCCACTTTGGTCGGAACAAGACTATCGAGGCAGTAGAGCATCGATTTTATTGGCCGAGCTTGAAGCGCGATGTTGCTAACATCGTGGCTCAGTGCCGTACATGTGCTACGGCCAAGATGAAGAAGCAAAGCTCGGGCCTTTATACTGCCTCTCCCCGTGCCTGATGCCCCGTGGCAGGATGTCAGCATGGACTTTGTTTTGGGATTGCCACGTACCTCCAGGAAGCATGATTCGGTCTATGTGGTGGTTGACCGTTTCTCGAAGATGGCCCTCTTTATTCCTTGCTCAAAGACGTCGGATGCTTCTAGGGTAGCCCGCCTTTTCCTTACGCATGTGGTGTGCAAGTTCGGGTTGCCTCGCACTATAGTGTCTGACCGTGATGTTAGATTCACTTCCTATTTTTGGAAGACACTATGGCATATGATGGGTACTCACCTCAAGTTTTCTACTGCATATCATCCCCAGACAGATGGCCAGACCGAGGTAGTCAATAGGAGTCTGGGAGATCTTTTGAGGTGTCTAGTCAGGGACCGCATTGGGGATTGGGATCTCATTTTACCCATGGCTGAGTTTGCATACAATGATTCGGTGAATAGGTCTACCGGCATGAGTCCATTTGAGATTGTCACAGGTCGTAGGCCTAGGAAACCCGTTGACCTTGTCCCCATGCCTATCCATGCTAGAGTGTCGGAGTCGGCCGAGTCGTTTGCTAGGCATGTTAGGAGTTTGCATGACGACATCCGTCGTCACATTGAGGCCAGCAATGCACGGTACAAGGAGTTAGCCGATGCCCACCGACACCACCGAGAGTTCCACGAGGGCGAATACGTCATGATCAGGGTAAGACCTGAACGGTTTCCCTCTGGAACCGTTAAGAAGTTGCAAGCTCGCGGAGCCGGTCCCTTTAGAGTGTTGAAACGCGTTGGATCCAATGCGTATGTTGTGGACCTGCCCGAGGAATATGGTATAAGCTCTACCTTCAATGTATCGGATCTTGTTGCATATAGGGACCCAGCGGTGATCCCTAGTGAGCCTTTTGAGCCATCTCCTCCCCTTGAGAGTGATCCCACACCTGAGTGTCCACTTCCACCTCCAGCCCCTTTTTCACGGCAGCGTGAGCATATAGATCGTATACTGGACGAGCAAGTGACAGTTACCAGGAGTGGATCTTACCCGCGCTACCTAGTGCGATGGAGAGGACGGCCCGCTACTGAGGACACATGGATCACACATGGCGAGTTGCAGCGGATCGATCCGGACCTTCTGGAGCGATACAGGAGCGATGCAGACCCTTACTCGACAGGGTCGAGTTTCTCCCACCCGGGGAGAATTGGTGCGGACACCCGAGCAGTTGAGCGGCGCGACACGCCGAGCCACCGGTACCGCACACGGAGCACGACTCGAGCCACCTCAGCGTCCATCTGGCTCGGAGATAGCCTGGAGACTCCGCCTTGAGCCTCCCCATTTATCATATTTAGTTAAACTTTATTTGTGTGTAATTTGTGTTTATTTCATTGTATTCGGTTTGCTATTTTGATTGTAAGAGGGGCTTATGTACAATTTGGACCCCGTGGGCCCCACGGGCCCCCCAGGCCCCATCCCATTGAGCCACCTCAGCCTAGGGCCCCATGTGGGGTCAGTCAACATGTCAAATGGAGGCTTCTAGAAAGGTGGGCCAAGTGGGGGACAAGTGACTTGGAAAGTCCAAGTTGGCCACCCACCCCACCTACCAATTCAACATTCCACCTCCTTGGTCCAAGGGCCGCCCCCCTCCCCTTATTTTTTATTTATTTTTTTGTGTGTGTGTCACATGCCATCCCAGCCCTTCATCTCCCACCCCTAGATCCTACGGTTGTGGATGGATGTGAGATGTAACCTATTTAAGCTTGTATTTTCCATTTTGGAAGAATTAATGCCATTTGAATTGGAAGAAAATCTTGGAGCTCCAGCTTGGTGCGCCCCCTTCTCCTCTCCCTCTCCCCCTTGGATGCTGTGAAGGCTTCCATTCTGAGGTGTGACGCCTCGTTTATCGGTTCCGACGATCGCCGCCGCCGCCACCGCACCGCCATCGCCATCAACGGAGTTCTGCCTGCGCAGTACCATAGTAGCTTGTTCGAAATTCACAGGTCTTCCCCGAGACCATTTGGCTACCAAATTTGGAGGAGTTGTTCCTGGGATGTTCCTCCCCACCCACAAAAATCAGGCTAGCATTCAGATCACGTTTCCTATTTTTTGATTTTCGTCCACTCTTCCATTTCAGTTCTGCCCGAGTTCTATCCAGGTTCACCTCCGCCCAGCGTTTCATGTCTTGGATCCACTTTTTGATTTTTTTTAGTTCGTACAATTTTACTGGTGGTTCCATCCATACCCCTTCATCCACAATTTTTCTCAATTTTTGATTCACCCATTTCATATTTTCTAAAAATCGTTCTCAAACCCATCTACAGTTCTATCCACCTATTCCCAGATCCGACCACCAGTCACTCCAAAAATCATAACAAATCGCAGCCACCTCCAAATCAAATTCTAAAAATAGTCCCCGTTCTGCGGTTTGATTACCTACAACTTTTAAGATGAGCTCGAAGTCTGAATCTAACTGTACGTAGGCGGTCAATGGCCATTTACAGGAAACAGATATGCTGATCTGAGATTTCAGGAGCTGTGGAGTAGAGAATTGAAAAATATTTAAAGCCTCAGTCCGCGCAGGTTCAGAAGAGTCCACTGGCCCTAGATTGAAGGATTTCGAATCCTCTTTCCAACGGCGCTGGTTTCATCACATTCCGGCGACGAGGCTGATCGCAGCGGCCGTTTTCGCCGGAGCGCGCGCTGCTGAAACAGCAACATCAGCTCGGGGACAGCACTCTCTCCACTTGGGAACCGGGGCACCCGGCCTCCGGTGAGTGTCGCCGGCTGACCGCCGTCCAGGGAAGCATGCTGCCAGGGGTCCCCATTACAATGGGACCCACCCCGCCAGACCCGGAGGACAGGACAGCGTGAGGGCCCCATGGCCAATTGATTACGCCGTCCAGAAAGCACGAGAATGCGGAGTTCGGTGCGTCGAGATGACATCAAGATGCTACCCGTCAACCTGATTTGCGTGATCCCCGGGGCCCACATGTGACCTTTTACCTCCCTGCGTGGAGTGGGTTGAATCTCTTTGTACCGCTGTGAATTATGTTAACCGGGGGCCCGTAAGTCAGCCGGGGTGTCTTCGCCACGCCGGGTGCGTGGAGGTAAAGGTCTTAACTCCTTGGCGTTACATTGCTTAGCTAGTATACGGTCTTAGGCCGCTGCCGAGCATGTAGGTACTAGCCCGTGTGTCCATGTCACCGCTGTGAGAGTGAGAGTGACCCGTCCCGCGACTCGATCCGAGTCCGGATGTTGAGTCGGACTACCCTTGACCTCCGCCGGTTCCTTAACCGCGCACGGTCCGCACTTTCCCTCGCTTGGGAGGACGAGTGAGCTTCCACTTCTGTTAGTGACGTTTCACCACTAGGAGCTCGTAGTGTCGGGCTTAGTGTCTCCCTGGTGTGTGTTGCTGGTCGGGTCCACATCTAGAGTCTGAGGTCCACCCCACGTAGAGTCGCCTCCCGTGTCCGTCCCGCATCACCTCCCCCGAATGGGAAGAAGAATATGAGTCACAATGTCATGGGTTAGGCCGAGAAGTTCCCATCCCATGTGGAAGAAGCATCATGGCTCACTCCACCCTCACCATTCAAAGCCACGTGGACCCCATGTCCACCCCTCCACCTAGGCCCGTGACAGCCACCATTCCCCAACCCAAAGTTACTCACCCAATCCACCTTCCGCTTCCAACTCCTATCCTACCCAAACCTAGCCCCCCACTACTTCCACTCCCAACCCCAACCTAAGTCCGGCCTCACTCACCGCCCTGGGTACACCATACACCAACCTATATCATCCCGCCCTCAAAGGACCCACTCACCTCCTTGGTAGAGGAACCCATACTCGACCCCATAGGAGTGAACACTCCGGACCCAGTCCCCGCCATGGAGACCACCCATGTCCAAGAAGAAGAAGAAACTTCACATGGTGGCCTTCACCTTACACCACCCTCTCTAGTTGGGACCAAGATCATCTTCGGAGAACCCCTTGTTAGTTGGCTAAAGGAGAGCCCAATTAGAGAGATCACAACCCATGTTTTCTCCCCCATGGAACAAAACTTTCCCATAGTTCCCTTCTCCTCCTACCACACTACCATCCAATCCTCCTACCAAGTAGAAACTTTAGGAGACCTCCTTCATGGCCTAGCATGACAAGTGGAGCTGACTGGCATATTGACTGCAGTGACTGACCGACCTAGGAGCCTTAACCTCCTACACCTATGTGTCGGGTCCATCTCCTCAATTTACACTGTGGGTTGCTACACTAGCGACCTTCTTTTTCTCCTCCCCACCCCCAAATTCGAAATTCACTCTCTCTCCTCCCTATTCACCTCTAATTAAGACCCCTCCCCCTTCCCCATGCCTCCCATTTAAGTCCCCTCCAACCCCTAGGTGGAATCCCCTCCTCCTAGGCACCTCTCCCTCCTCCCAAGCAACCTTTCCCCTTCCCCATACAACCTTTCATTTTCCCAAGGGAGAATCCCTTCTCCCAAGCACCCCTTCCCCTCCCCAAGGTAACCCTTCCCATTCCCTAGGCCCCCATTAACCCCTCTATTAACCCACCATTCAAAACAAAGGAGAGATCTCTCCTCCCTCTCTCCTTCCCAACCCAAATTCGCATCTCCCCCTCCCTCCACTTGCTAGACAACCTCCCAACCCCCTTTCTGCCCTTCCCACACCATGAATCACCCCCTAACAGACCCCCACATAGTCAGGTGTCACCCCCACACCCATCCACCCCATTTCCCACCCCATCTACTCCGTCTCCCATCACCTTTCATCACCCTATCCATCTCAGTTCGCAGGTAGCAGTTGGAGCCCGACTTATAGAGACTGCCTCGGTGCTGTCCGATATCATCTGGAGGTGCACCATACATCGCCGGAAAGGTCTTCCAGTCTTCTTCGTAGGCGAGGTCGAATCGTCTCGTTCCGACTTCACTACAGATCGTGGTGCCCATTCTCGTCTGACTGCGCAACCAGGACCAGAACCTGGACTAGAGCTGCAGTGCAGAAGCTACCACGGCCACACCCCTCAACTTCTGAAGGTGCCACTTGTCCAAGAGCTGCTACCACAAGGCATCTACCATCACCAACAAGCGGCGTCCCTTTCGGCATCAGGAAGAGCCTTTTCCAATTTTTCTCTCCCGGGCGCGCAGAACAGATCGTTCTGGTCCTACCCTGACCCCCCCTCACTCAACGGATTCCTCCTCACCACCCGACATTGTCTGGTGCTCTTCTTGGTTGCTGCTCGAAGAAAACTCGTGCACGGTCGTCCTCGACTTGGTCTCGCATCAATCAAACTTCAGGAGCGGTCCTGGTGACTACATCCATCTGCTGCTGCACCCTGGGAACAGTACGAATCTGAGCGCAGGGGCCCTGTTCCAGAGCCTGCCCCAGCCAGTGACGACTTCAGGACTGCCCAAAAAAAATCACAGACGTGCCTGGATCCGTCAGCGTCGTTTCAGTGCTGGTCTTGTCGAATTTTGAGTTCGGAGGAGTGCACAGCGACGACTACACCGACCACCTGTCCTGCTGTCCCAGACCTGGGCAGATTCGGCGGGGTGCTTCATCGGCGCTAATCAAGCATAACTCCTTTCCCCGCCTGGCCGGCTTAGCGCCCCTCCCTGCATGGAGGTAGTGTTTGGTTTGTAACCTCATTTCCCCACCCCTAGTCCACCCCCTCTGTGAGGGCGTAGTGATTGTACTAGCAGGTAAGCGGCCGAAGCGTCATCGGCGCGGCGTGCGGGTAGCCCACGCTTCCCCGCTCGCCCTCGTCTCCGGCCGAGATCGGCGTCCTCACGCCGATCAGGTGAGCTTCTGGCCACTTCCTCTGCTGGTTTTGCTTTTGCTTGTCTTAGTATTGTTTCTAGTTGACCGTCGGCGGTGAGGTGAGCGCCCGATCTCAAATGCCATTGAATTGTGTGACCACCGCGGAGTGAGTTGAGAGTGTGAAACTACAACACACGCCCTCAGCGTGCCTGCCGCCCTTGAAATTGGGCATCCCTGGACCATTGGGGACCATCCTTAGCTGGCCATACCCTTGGAACCTTGAGGTCCAACCTCAGACCCTCCCCATCATCGCCGGTCCGCCTACGGACCCGGGTGTGCGCGACGTGGGTGAACCCGCTTGAGTGGGTCCACCGTTCGGTTTGGTTGCTTGCAATTCTAGGTCCGAGGGGTCGTGTCTCATCAAATTGGTATCAGAGCATCATCATCCTTAGGCGTGTCGCATCAATGCTATCCTCTCTCCCTTAGGCGTGTCGAATCATGGGAATCATGGGAATCATGGAGTGGTGTCGCATGTTGGGCTTGCTCTCTCCCGTAGTACATGTATTTATTAAACAGGCCGAAGCTTCAGTTGATGGGGACATCACCCATGATTCCCCCTGGCTCGACACCTCTCTCCCTCCCGGAGACGGGTAGGATGCGGCTCCACGACTGGATGGGTCCACCTCGACACTTGGGCTTGCTTTGTGGGTCATATTGATGTATTTTCTTCTTTTAGTTGAGTCATTTTGATGTAATTTGCCTTTGTTTTGAGTCAAGTCCCTAGGTTACTATGTTATTTACTTAAGTTTATGTCATCATGTTGGGCTAGAGTGTCGTATGGGCCCATTTAGGTGGGCCTGGCCCAGGGGCACCCCCCTCCCTTCCCCACATCTTTTGCTTATTTGCTAGTAGCACTTATTTCAGGGACTTTTTTGTAAATGTTGGGATCCCTATAAATAGGACCCCAACCCCACTTGAAATGAATTAATGAAGTATTTAAGAAAGTTTAACCACTTGAATTGTCTTCCCCCTCTCTCTCTCTATCTCTCTCTCTCTAAAGGGGGCGAACCCCTCTCTCTCTCTATCTCTCTCTCTCTAAAGGGGGCGAACCCCTCTCTCTCTCCTCCTCTCTCTCTCTCTCCCTTGGGCGAACCTGCCCGTTCACCTCCCTCCCTTGCCACATCATCCGTCACCTCAGCCCACCACCCTTTCACCTCCCCTAGAGCCATTACTCCCCTTTAGTACCTCCACATCCCAAGCAACCCTTCCCATTCCCCATACACCCCTTTCACCTTCCCAAGGGAGACTCCCTTCTCCTAGGCACCCCTTCCCATCCCGAAAGCAACCCCCTCCTATTCCCTAGACATCCATTAAACCCTCCCATTAACCCACCACCCAAATCAAGAGGAGCCCTACCCATTTCCCCAAGCCACTTGCGCCCCCATCTCCCCACCTCCTCCCCCTTGGCCATTTGCGCACCCACCCCTCTCCCTGCTAGCTCCGCCCCTGGCCTCCACCCTCACCACCCCTTCCCACCTCCCAAACCCCTCCCCACCACCAAAGCACCCATATCCCTTACCCCTCCACCAAAGAAACCCCCCCTCCACCATTTCTCTCTTCCAATCTGTGTGCAGCTGAAGACCTGCAGATCGACAGTCGGTTGCAGCACCACCTCAGACTCCACCCTGGAGCTCCTGGGGGCGTGGCCCACATCGACGGAAAGCTCTTCCTGTCTTCTTCTCAGGCGAGGTTGTTTCGTCTCAATCCGAGGTCGGAGCTGCACGGGAGAGCTGTCCTTCGCCAACTGCGCAGAACCAGTCCGGCCTGCAACCAGAAGCAACTTGCAGAAGCTCCTGCGACCACACCAGTGCTCCCCATGGCACTCCACTTGACCGGGGCAAAGATCCACCTATTCTCTGTCCAACGCAGCCAGCGGGGCCTCATTCAGAGGTCGGAACTAATTGTACCGAATTTTCTACCACCGGGACGCTGTTCAGATCAGTCAGGATCTGCTCCGACACCCTTCCACTTCTCGGACTGCTGCTCTCGGCCCCGACCTCCTCCGGTGCCATTCTTTCTTGCTGCTCGAAGAAGACTCGCCCACAGTTGTGCTCGTCTTGGTCCCACCTCGTTTGGACCTCGGGAGTGATCGTGGTGACTTCATCCGTCTGCTGTTGCATCCTGGGAGCAGTTCGAGCCTGATCGCAGGGACCCTGTTCCAGAGTCTGCCCCTGCCGGTGACGACTTCGGACCTGCCCACAAAAATTCACAGTCGTGCCTGGGTATGTCAGCGACGTTTTGGCGCATGTCTCATCAAGTTCTGAGTCCGGGGTAGTTCACAGCGGCGGCTACACCGACCCCCTGTCTTGCTATTCCAGACCCGGGCAGATTCGGCCGGGTGCTCCGTCGGCGCAATCCGAGCAACTCTCCCCTCCCCGCCTGGCCGGCTTAACGTCCCTCCCTGTGCGGAGGTAGTGTTTGATTTGTAATACAGATATCCCCACCCCAAGTCCACCCTCCTGTGTGAGGTGTAGTGCTTGTAACTATTAAACAGGGATCAAGCTTCATCAACGCAGTGTGCGGGGAACCCACACTTCCCCGCTCGCCCTCGTCTCCGAACGGGGTTGGTTTCTTCAAACCAACCAGGGTAAGTTCTGAAATTTGCTCCATTACCTGTATTTGTTCATCTAATATCCACGGAATAGCTCCGTTGAGCAAGAGAGAGAGAGCGCCCAACCCCGTGTGTTCCACTTACGAGCGGTCACCGTGGGCTGTGAGAGAGAGGGACCTAGTGCCCCAATTGGCACCCGGCCAGCCCCTTAAGCGTGGGCCTCGTACCTTCGGGAGGGCAACCCTAGCCCTGCTGGCACTCTACCAGTTAGGGTCTTGATCCATCACCTCCACTTAGCATCATCAAGTCACCCGGGCTCGTGTGTGTGCGACGGCGATTCGGCCCCAATCTAGTACTTTATTACTTTGTGATTGTGCTTGCAGAATAGGTCCAAGGACCTTTGTCCCTTTGCTGCATACCTCCTTAGTGTTTCACATCAAGTGGTATCAGAGCAAGTTTTAGACTTGTCTCTACGAGTCTAGTCCATGGGCACGCTTGTCTTAGAGTCCCCGATAGACCGTCCCATGCATTGTCCACCACCCACTGTCAATGAGTCTACGGACCAAATGATCCATCTCCCAATCATATCCCTTGCATACCTACCCAATGGAGAGCTTACGGAAATTGATTTTATTGACTTGGAGTCTGATAATTGGGTATCCCCCGATATCGTTGCCTCTCTTTCTAGGACCGGACAAATTGTGCACAACGGAGACCAAGTCTTTGTTGAATTCCATAAATGGTTCGGGAAGACCACATACTGTGATGGAGCTTGGTGTCAAATTGGTACTTTGGCGGGCCCTTGCATAATCCTAGGTAGGAGATGGTTAGATGAAAGGAATGTCGACATCGACCCAACATGTCGGACTTGCCTAGTGCATCCGCCACACCTTCCGGGAGCCTTTAAATTCAACAACCTGGTACTCTCCCATCCGCCGGAGTCCCGTCCTTGTTCACCACCCCGTGTGCATCCCACACCAGCTATCATCACCCCATCCCCAAACGACCTTCCATTAGAGAGTAAAATCTCAACACCCCAAAGGGATGAGAAAGTGATTGAAATCCATGAGGCTTCCCTAGAGTGGGAAGAAGAATATGAAGCCCAATGCCAAGGGTTGGGTCAAAAAGGCTCATCTTTATCCAAAGAGACCCCAACGAGCCTAACTAGGAACATCCTCCCCCTAGAGTTGCCAGATGGCCAACCAAGTCCCCCCACCCCTCCCTCCATGAGAATTATGATTTTAGGGGAACCCCTCATTGAGTGGCTAAAGCAAGACCTCATCCTCCACATCATGCACCCCCCTATGGAAAATCATTACCCAATTGTGTCCACCCCACCATTCCACACAACCTACCAATCGACCTACTTTGTAGGAGCCATGAGGGACTTGATTAAAGGCATACTAAGGCAAATAGAGGTGACAAACATGCTGGCCTTAGGAGCGAGTGATACGGGGTACCTTAGTTTCTCACACCCCTCTATCAGGTCCATCATCTCCATTTACACCAAGGGTCCTTGCACGAATGAGCCCTTATTGTCTCTACCCGAGCCCGAAGAGTTTTATACCACCCCCTTGCCCTCCTACCCCTTTCCCTACCTCTCTCCCCTTTGCAAGGAGCATTGCATTGGGGTCAACCAGGTTCATGACTTCCACTTCCCTATGTGCGCTAGGGACCCTAGGATTAAAGCCCACCCCCACGTCACCCACCCCCTAACCCATCTTGATCCTTTTCGCCACTTCCTATGGGCTTCCGAGTACTCATCACTCACCATCCACTCCCTCCTACCCTCACCCACCATGTCGAACCTAACCCACCCATTCCAATACTTAGCCCACACTATGAGAGCCATGACCAAGGGTGACATCCACCTAGGAAATGAAGAAGTGACTCATCCCAATATGTCCACTTTCTTGGACCCCTTCGACCCCCATAAGTGGAAACCCCCAAAGATGGGACCGTCTTGATAGGATTGCATGTGTCACAACATTTTGCATCATGTGATAAGGCTAGTCACGTCATTTGTGTCACACACACACTAGGTCCAGTGCACGACAGGTTCACATTTGGATATGCAGGTCCTCCCCCATTCATCATCCATCTTATGCATGATAGGGGTCTACATGGAAGTCCAGATCCTCCGGCATTCATTGCACCCATACCTGATAGAGCCATTTATGGATGTCCCGATCCTCCTAGTTCCATCAAAGTCTACGTAGCACCATTGCATGCTAGGTCCACATTTGGTTGTCCAGGACCCCCATTATCCACTAGTGAGTCAACATTCACAGAGCTGCATGAAGAAATCCACAAACACATCAACAAAAGCAAAGAGGTGTACAAGAAATAGGCCGATTCCCACCAACGCCACTAGGAATTTCGTGTAGGTGACTTTGTGATGGTGAGAACTGAGAGACTTTTCCCTGGGAATGTCTCCAAACTGAGGTCGCGTGGATCAGGTCCCTTCCAGGTTCTGAGGTGGATCGACACAAATGCTTACGTGTTGGACCTCCCCGAGGAGTACGGAGTAAGTTCCACATTCAATGTGACTGACTTGGTGCCATACAGGGGTCCCACGGTGACACCTAGTGAGGAAATCGAGCTTGTTCCACCCCTTGAGAGAGTCACCACCCGTAAGAAAGTTCCACCAAGCCAGAGGGGCCAACGTGAGCAAGTAGGGCGGATATTGGATGAATAGGTCACCATCACCCGGAGCAAAGCATACAAGCGATACTTCGTCAGGTGGAAGGGCCGGCCCCCTTCGGATGACTCGTGGGTGAGCAGGGAGGATCTTCAATAGCTAGACCCCGACCTCCTGGAGCGCTATCGCAGCCAAGTGGACCCTTTCTCGACAGAGTCGAGCTCTTCACAGCCCGGGGGAGTTGATGGGGACATCACCCATGATTCCCCCTGGCTCGACACCTCTCTCCCTCCCGGAGACGAGTAGGATGCGGCTCCACGGCTGGACGGGTCCACCTCGACACTTGGGCTTGCTTTGTGGGTCATATTGATGTATTTTCTCTCTCTAAGGGGTGGATTCCACTCTCTCTCTCTCTCTCTTCTCTATCTCTAATGGGGGCGAACCCCATTCTCTCTCCTCCCCACCCCCAATTTCAAAATTCTCTCTCTCTCCTCCCCATTCACCTCTGATTAAGATCCCTCCCCCTTCCCCATACACTCATTCAATCCCTCTCCAACCCCAAGGTGGAATCCCCTTCTCCTAGGCACCTCTCCATTCTCCCAAGCAACCCTTCCTCTTCCCCAAGCACCCTTCCCTCTTCCCCACACACCCCTTCACATTCCCAAGGCACCCCTTCTTATCCCCAACACAACCTTTCCCCTCCCCTAGGCCTGCATTAACTCCTCTCCATTAAGGAGATTTCAAACCACTCCCTTCTCCCACCTCCCCCTAGCCCAACCTGCACCCTCCCCCTCTCTCCCCCATCCACCTGCTAGCTGCGACCCCAGCACTCCCCACCCCTTTCCATCACCCTTAGGTCCCCCCATTCCCCTTCCCACAACTTCCATTAGCCACCCCTTGCAAGTTTCCTCCCCTTTCCCCACCCCTACATACATTCTATCCCTTCACTCAATTTTCAGGTTGCTAGGAGCTGCCAACCTGCTGGTTTCAGAGTCTGCCTCCTCACCACCTTCGAGTTCCAGGAGGCTCGCCATACATTGCCGGAAAGCTCTTCAAGTCAGCTTCGTAGGCGAGGTGATCCCGCTCCATTCCGAGTTCGGGGCTGACCGGGAGAACCTTTCTCCCCCGACCGCGCAGACCTGCTATAGCCAGCGACTAGAAGCAACTTTCAGAAGCTCCTACAGCCACACCTTGGCACCCCTTGGTGCGCCGCTTGACCGGGACGATCCTCCACCAGTCTTCTACCCAACCCAGCTGGAGGGGCATCATTTGGAGTTCAGAGCTGCTTGTACCAATTTTTCTACCACAGGGACGTCTTTCAGGTCAGTCAGGGTCTGTCCCGATACCCCTCCATCTCTCGGGCTGCAACTCTGGACCCCAACCTCCTCCAGAGCCGTTCTTTCTTGCGGATCGAAGAGGACTCAACTACGCTCGCAACTGTCCTGGTCCCACCCCAATTGGGTCCCGGGAGCGATTGTGGTGCCATCACCAATCTACTGCTACAACCAGAACTCAGTCCGAAGTAGAGCAGAGCAGCGCCGGTCCAGCGACTTTCCCGGCCAGCGACGACGACATCTGGTGCCAGAAAAATTCAGGCTTCATCCTGGTTCAGTCCCCGACATTTTGCCGCTGGTCCCGTCCACTTTCAAGTCTGAGAGCAGCCACAGCGGAGCCGACAGTGAGTACTTATCGACAGGCAGAACCGGCGGACAGAACTCCGGAAGGCGATCCGACTCCGTTCTTAGTCTCCTTTCCCTCCCCGCCTGGCCGGCTTACCGCCCCTCCTTGTGTGGAGGTAGTGTTTGATTGTATTCCAATTCTCCCCACCCCAAGCTCCCCCCTCCTGCGTGAGGCGTAGTACATGTATTTATTAAACAGGCCAAAGCTTCAGTCGACGCAGTGTGCGGGGAACCCACACTTGCCCGCTCGCCCATCGTCTCCGAACGGGGTTGGTTTCTTCAAACCAACCGGGTAAGCTTCTGCCCTTGCTCTCCCCAGTGTTTGTTCGTTTAATATCCGTGACACTAATCCGCTGGTCGGTGAGAGAGTGCTCGACCCCGGGGCTCCCAGCTCATGTGTGGTCACCGTGGGCTATAGAGAGAGAGTGACCCAGTGCCCCCAAGGCACCTGGCCTGCCCCCTTGAACGTGGGCACCGTACCCTTGGGAGAGAAAATAATAGCCTTGCTGGCCCTCTACCAGCAAGGATCTTGCTCCACCACCTCGACTCGGCATCACCGAGTCACCACGGGAAGCGGGTGTGCACGGTGGATAGGCGATTTCCGACAACCTCAAATCTTACGATTGTGTTTGCGAATTAGGCCCAAGGGACCATATTTACTTGCTGCATTCCTCCCTAGTTGTGTCACATCAATTTGGTCTCTCTCTCTCTGTGTGTGTGTGGAGATAGTGTTTGATTGTATTCCAATTCTCCCCACCCCAAGCTCCCCCCTCCTGCGTGAGGCGTAGTACATGTATTTATTAAACAGGCCGAAGCTTCAGTCGACGCATGATTCCCATGATTCCAATCATCCTTAGGCGTGTCGAATCATGGAGTGGTGTCGCATCATTCATTCATTGGTTGCTTCTTTTACTCCTCCCTACACCCGATAAGCCCGATGCTATCCACAAACTTGAGTTACTTATCTCGGGGAGAACATCCAGCCCTCCATTCATGGCCGACCATCCCACCAAAAACTTTGGCCCAATCATTTTACTAGAGGAGGAGGACCCACCACCATGTTGTGAGGACCAAAAGGACCTAGAGTTCCTCTCTTTAGATGACCCTTACCATGACCCCTTGGATCCCTTCCTATACCCACCCACCTTACTCACCACCAACCTTTTCCTACCCCAACCAACCTTATTGGACCAAGCCCACTCCATTTTCTTAGACCCCTTTGACCCCTATGAGTGGAAAATCTCACACCAAGTCATACACATAGAAGGAGCCATTTGGATGGGAATGCAAGTGCCACTACATTTTACATCATCTGGTAGGGCTAGTAAGCCCAGTCATCTCATACATGTCACACACACTACGGGCCCAATGCAAGACTGGCTCACATTTGGATGTGCTAGTCCTCCCTCATTCATCATTGATCATATGCATGTCAGGAGCATCTACGGGTGTCCGGGTCCCCCGGCATTCATCACCACTTTGTGTGATATGTTCCCCTACAGATACCATGGCCCTCCAACCATTGTTATGAAGCCCATGCATGATAGGGCCACTTGTGGCTGCCCCGGTCCACCTAAGTTCATCAAGGTCCACATGGCATCACAGCATGATAGGTCAATTTACGGTTGCCCCGATCCACCTTTACACACCAAACTTTTCACACCCACACCGCATCATAGTGCATGGCATATGCATACATGCAAGCAATTCGCAATGAGCGGTAAGGTTCACAAAGAGCGGATAAGAGCTCGCGAGCGCCACTTGGAATTTCAAGTAGGTGATTTGGTGATGATGGCATCGGAGTGGCTCTACCTTAGGGTCACCTCCCATTCGATGGCACGAGGACTTGGACCTTTCCCTGTTTCTAGTGGCTTTGGCAACACAGCTTGTGGATTGAATTTACCAACCCCACTTCTCACGTGGTAGACTCGGCACCCTATATGGGCACCACGGTGGATCCTAGTGAGTGTTTTGAGCCTATACCTTCCTTTAAGAGGGACACCCAGGAGAGCCACCACAAAATAGCCTTGAGAGCCCGACGTGTGCACATAGGGGCAATACTATGCAAGCAGGGTTCCATCGCTAGCAAGAGGGTGTGCCCCAGCCACCTTGAGAGGATGAAGGACCGTCCCCTGGTCGCAGATGCGGGTTGAGTTTGGAGGTTGAGGGTCGCCCTGAGCTGCTTTGGAGGACCGCTCCCCCGGTGGGCCCATACTCGACGGAGTCGAGTTCTCCGCACCCCGGGGGCATGATGAGGACATCACCAGCTTTCCTCTTTGCTCGAGGATCCAGAAGCTCGCCAGCTATGCTACATCTTGTCCGCCACTATATTTCGAGTCATATGATGTAATTTTCATTTTCTTATCATGTACTTTTCCTTTTATTTGAGTCTAATACCTAGGTTAGGTAGTTATTTATCTAAGTCTAGAGTCATTATGTTGGTTAATGGGCCCAATTATATGGGCTAGGCCCAGGGGCGCCCCCTTCCCCTTGGTTAAGTGTTAGTAGTCCAAAAGTCAAGGACTTATGTGAAAATGTGGGATTCCTATAAATAGGACCCCAATCCCTCATTTGGAAGCTAATGAATTATTGAGTAAAAAAAGTTTGCCACAAGAATTGTGCCCTCCCCTCTCTCTCTAGCTCTCTCTCTCTCTATCTCTCTCTCTCTATCTCTCTCTCTCTCTAAAGGGGGGCGAACCCCTCTCTCTCTCTTCCCCTCTCTCTCCAAATTTCGCCCCTCTCTCTCTCTCTTCTCCTTGCCACATCATCCTCCACCTCATCCCAACCCCTCACCTCCCCAAGGTCCACTCAATTCCCCCATTACTCACCCCAAAGCCCCAAGCATCCCTTCACCTTCCAAGACAACCTTTCCCTTTCCCAAGCCACCCCTCCATCTCCCAAGGGAGAATCCCACCTCCCCAAACACCTCTCCACATCCCCAACACACCTCTTCCCCTTCCCAAGACCACATTAACCATCCCCACATTAAACTAAGTTCAAATTTCCCTCTCCCTCCAAGCCTCTTGCGCCCCCCCCTCTCTCTCACCCTCCACCCTTGGCCACAACCCCCTCCCCCTCCACCTGCTAGCTGCGACCTAGCCCTCTTCTCCAGCCTCTCCACCACCTCTATCCACCCCCATCCAAGCCCCACAGCCATTAGCCCTCTCCCCATTGCAGTCCCTTCACCCCTTCCCACCAACATCAACTTCATTCACCAACCTGCTCTATCTAGTTCGCAGGCAACAGCAGGAGCTCAACTTGCAGAAGCTGCCACGACCTCCTCTTCAGGAATCAGGTGGCAAGCCTTACATTGCTGGAATCATCTTCGAGTCTACTTTCCAACGGTGGTGGTCTCACGGGCGTCCAAGGTCGGAGCTGTTCAGGGGAGCTGATCTCGTTCGACTGCGCGTTCTGCACGTGTCTGAAGACCTGAAGCTGAAAGCAGAAGCCACCACGGTCCGTACGGAAACGATCTGAGCGCCATTCTCGAAGGGCAGAAACTACGTCCCGTTAGCTTCCATCTCCAAGAAGGAGGGACTCAATCGGCCACCGGAGCTTTCAGTTCTAATTTTCTTCACCGGAGTGTGCAGACTGCTTTCAGTGGTTCCAGGTTCCACCAGTCCCCACTTCTCCGGCCACCACTCTCTTCTCCGACCTCGGATTGTGGCCCCGTCAACTTTTACTCGAAGCTACTCCGACCACGATCGCGTCACCGCCATTTCGTTCCAATTGGAGTTCCGGAGCGTCCGCAGCGCCTTCTGCAATCTACTGCACCAGTTCTGCACCAGCCAGAGACAGAACGTTGCTGTCATGTTCCAGTCGCCGGACCGGTCAGCCCCGAGTTTCAGAGCTTCCCCAAAAATTCAGACATCATCCTCTGTCAGTTAGGAAACGTTTGGCACCAGTTTCGTCAAGATTAGAGTTCTGTGGAGTCCGTGGCAGCATCATCATCGACTCCCTATCCAGCGAACCTAAAGATTGGTAGAACCGACGGAGTTCGGAAAGTCGAGTTTTCCTTGCATAATTCCCCACTCCGCTTGGCCGGTTGAAGGCCCCTCCCTGCGTGGAGGTAGTTTTAATTGTAATAAGCTTAACCCCCACCCCACGATCACCCTTCTGCGCGAGGAGTAGTTTTGTACTAGCAGGTCGTCGGCTGAAGCAACATCGGCACGGCGTGCGGGTAGCCCACGCTTCCCCGCTCGCCCTCGTCTCCGACCGGGATCGGTGTCTTCACACTGATCAGGTGAGCTTCGGGTTACCCTACTCTACTGGAATTACTTTGCTTGTTTAGTAATGCTTCTTAGTGCCGTCGATCGGTGAGTGAGTGCCCGATCTCAAAATATCATCAATTTGAGTGCCACCGCGGAGCGAGTTGTGAGAGAGCCACTACATCCCACGCCCTTGGCGTGCTGGCCGCCCACGGAATTGGGGCATCCCAGGCCCTTAGGGGTTCAGCCCAAGCTAGTCAAATCCCCGGAAAGGCGAGGTCCATCCTCGAACCCTCACCACTATCGCCAGTCCACCTACGAACCCGGGTGTGCGCGACGCGGGTGAATCCGCTTGAGTGGGTCTGCCGTTCAGTTCGATTGCTTGCAAATTTAAGTCCGAGGGGTTGTGTCACATCATCCGCCCTCGCCAAACTACCCTAACCCCGGTCTAGCGGCACTCTGCCCTAGCCAAACTCGCATAAAATCAACATCTTTGCCATTACGGGCCCTATGCCCGAATCGGCACCAATCTACTCTTTGCGTTAGCATTGTCTCCTTGCTGACGAATAAACCCTTTTCTGGCGCAAGACTTCGTGTCCTAGCCGACCTTTATATATCTTTGCCATTTCGGGCCTTACGCCCGAATCGGCTCAAAATCTATCCTTTGCATTAGCATTTACCCTCTTGCTGACGAACAAAGCCATTTTCTGGCGCAAGACTTCGTGTCCTAGTCAACCTTTATACATCCTTGCCATTATGGGCCTTACGCCCGAATCGGCTCCAATCTATCCTTTGCGTTAGCATTACCTTCTTGCTGATGAGTAAACCCCTTTTCTGGCGCAAGACTTCGTGTCCTAGCCAACCTTTATACATCTTTGCCATTACGGGCCTTACGTCTAAATCGGCTCAAATCTATCCTTTGCATCAGCATTACCTTCTTGCTGACGAATAAACCCTCTGTCCTCGGCACAAGACTTTGTGTCCTAGCCGACTCTTATACAGCATTGCCATTGCGGGCTTTACGCCCGAATCGGCACAAATCTATCCCTTGTGTCAGCATTGCCTTCGTGCTGACGAGTAAACCCTCTTTCTTGGCACGAGACTTCATGTCCTAGCCGACTCTCTCAACGTCCTTCTGTTATATGAGCAAAAAAGAAAAGACAAAATGGGGTTAAAATAGATATACCCCGCCGGACTTGTTCCTGTATTCGGAACAAGGGCAAAAATGGCTATCACCCGGCTGCGGCGAAAACCCGAGAGGGAGTTGCAGGCAAAATTGGGTACCCCGCCACGTGAAAACCCGAAAGGGCGCGTGGGCAAAAGCAAGAGGGGGCTGGCCTCGGCGAAAACCCAAAAGGGCGCTTAGGTCAGTAAAGTGGTAATCTAGAAAGTTCCTCTTTATTCTCCTCCTAATGAAATTCCCAAGGGATAACCATCAAAGGTCCCACCAGAGATCCCCTATGTACTAAATCCTTTTCGACCCTTGTCACCATCGGCAAGATCGGGCGCTACCCTTTTCGGCCCTTGACACCATCGGTAAGATCGGTCGCTACCCCTTTCGACCTTTGTCACCATCGACAAGACCGGCCATCCTTTTCGACCCTTGTCACCATTGACAAGATCAGTCGCTACCCTTTTCGGCCCTTGTCACCATCGGCAAGATCGGTCGCTACCTTTTTGGCCTTTGTCACCATCGACAAGACCGGCCATCCTTTTTCGACCCTTATCACCACGGCAAGATCGGTCACTACCTTTTCGGTCCTTGTCACCATTGGCAATACCGTCTACCCTTTTCGGCTCTTGTCACCATCGGCAAGACCGGCCATCCTTTTCGACCCTTGTCACCATCAGTAAGATCGGTCGCTACCCCTTTCGGCCCTTGTCACCATCGGCAAGACCAGCCATCCTTTTCGACCCTTGTCACCACCGACAAGATCGGTCGCTACCCTTTTCGGCCCCTGTCACCATCGGAAAGATCGGCCATCCTTTTTGACCCTTGTCACCATCGGCAAGATCGGTCGCCACCCTTTTTGGCCCTTGTCACCATCGGCAAGACCGGCCATCCTTTTCGACCCTTGTCACCATCGGCAAGATCGGTCGCTACCTTTTTGGTCCTTGTCACCATCGGCAAGACCGCCCATCCTTTCCACCCTTGTCACCATCGATAAGATCAGTCGCTACCTTTCGACCCTCATCACCATCGGCGAGCCAGGTCAACTATCCTTTAACTTGGACCTTCCGTCCTCATCGATAGACAAACTACCATTACTTCGACATTTGAACCATGTCGATGAATAAACCGCACTCTCAGCTTTTGTCACGCCCCGAGCCTTATATTACATCGGAAGACTAACTCGGGGAGCGCGAATAGCCGGCATGGTAAGCCTCTTGCGAGCAAGAACGATCAGAGCGCAAGACAATCACACACATAAATGGAATTGCACAATATACTCAAACTCCAACTTTATTTTAAAATAATCAAGTACAACCACTAATTCAATTTCCATTATGTACTAGACTTAAGAAATAGGAAAATTACATAGACTCAATCTAAACAATTTAGACATCCTAAGTCTTCACTCTCATCTTGACAATACTTTCATTCACTCTCGGACCCGCTACTTGTATAACCCGAATCCGAATTCGAATCACTTCCATCTCCTGAAAAGATTGAAAATAGGTAATGAGCACACTTGCCCAGTAGGTATCTTCGCATCAACATGAAGGCACTATTAAAGTAATTAACAATTTAGCTCTAAAGAATGAGGTAAAAATCATGCGAATGCGATCAATCATGCGATTAAACCAAAGTAACAAGATGATCATGTAATTTAGAATGAGAGCAAGTACGAACTAGTAAGAATGTAACAAGAACATGATATTGGCCTTTCATGAACAAGAATGTATCGAGAATATACTAGCAAGCCACATAATCATCACTCCATTATCTTTTGCTTATGAGCAAGTACTTCATGAATTTCTGTGGAATATCAAGCAAGAAAGTCATGTACAAGAATGTCATGTCGTGCCGTGGATTTTCACTTATTTATAGAGAAAGTACTCCCAGCGCAATGCGACGCCAGTAGCATCATACCCCATGTTTTATAAAATAGTATGTTTTCGACAATCAGCCGAGGGGACTAGCATAGAGCCCTTGAACACAATCAGTGCTCGATCGCATATTCAAGTATAAATCAAGTTACTTCCACGCATGTTAACAATAAAATATAGCCAAGAATGTAATAAGTTCAATAAGCTCATGATAATAATAATTCAATGAATGAATGCTTCGATAAGAATCATGAGAAATCAAGAATGACTTAAGCAAGGTTATGCTTATGGAAATAAATCGACAGCATAACGATACGTTCTTTATCTTCCATTCATTATATTAGGTTTCTTGATCAATATGATAAGTTCTAGATCATCAAGAGTCTATCTAGAACCCTGGAATATCAACCCTTGGTCAATCCTTGGGTTAAAATACTCAAGCAGTGTGACGGTCATGTACTGGGCCGTTACATGATGTGACGCTCCAGTATTGGGCCGTTACATTGGTCTGAATCCAGAACTAAGAAATCGGACTGTGGAATGCGACGGTCATATATTGGGCCGTTACTTGTGCCTGACGGTCTAACATAGAGCCGTTACATTACTGATAACCAAAAATCATCGATAGTGTAATCTAATCAATGGGCTTTAATGGTACAACCAACTCGGCGTCCTAGTGGGAATCCCAGGCTCGCGAAGAATTACGGAGGCCTTGAAACAAGATTTCCTAGTCCATTGGAAGGAATATCCAATAGAGAGGTCCTCATGTCCAAGAATAGTGTTCCTATAGTGCAAAGTGAACTAATGGATAACATACCGGAATATGTGCCATATACTTAAAGAAATGACTCTATTGATAGAGAGGATGTGTAACAATAAGAAATCATGATAAAACTCCGTCAGTACGTCTTTGGAAAGTCATGATTTAGATTCAAAACTATAGAGTTTTGGCACATAAAATTAACATAACTTAAAATAACTTAAGATACCTTAATCATGCAATTTCTATTATGAATCAGTAACTACACTTAAAGTCATGATAACATGTCCAAACTTAGATAACTGGGCTTATTTATAAATAAACTTAACTGGTTATCATTCTGCCTCGGGCTGACAGAACACAGTGTCTGACGGTCTAGGATATGCGCGTTACAGTCTTGTGACGATTTATCGAGGGGCCGTTACAGTGGTGTAACGCTCCTACTAGGGTGCATCAGAGACAATAGAACAAATAAAAGCATAACAGGTTGTGACGGTCTATCGTAAGGCCATTACATGCATGTGACTGTCTCACGTTGGTGCGTCAGAGAGCCTGCTGGCAGTAAACTAAAGTAAAGGTTCATGAAAACATTACATGTCTGGAAATCAACATATTACCACTGTCCTAATCATGAATCGATGCATAGGCCAACTATATGCAAGGGTTTAGTGAATAGACAAGATAATACCATGTCATTTCCATTTAGGGCTAAGAAATGCATGAATGTATAAAACTATGAAATCATAAAATTCTTAGTATATAATATATGAAATCAAGCACAATCAGAGGGCTTTTATTCCTAACAAGTTATTTTTACTAATCATGAGATAACCTACCTCTTCTAGAACCTTAAAACTTCGAATTTGATGCTAGGTGCTACTCTTAGTCCCTTGTACTTCTTGTGATAAATCAGCAACTTCAATCTGCTCTATTTCCTCAGCCTCTTGACCTAAGAATGTGAAATTTTAAGAGTAAGAAGATGAAACTATTGGGAACAAAAAGTTCTAAAGGATCATACTCTAATTACCTCGTTTAGTCATCCTAATGTCCTGATCTTCAGGGGACTTGCGTTCAGATTCCTGGGTTGCTAAGGTTGAATCAGTAAGTTTGGAAGCTTCTATCTCCTTGGTTGCTTGATCTCCTAGCACGAAATTTAGAGAACCATTAGTCTAAAGTATACTAAACAAAAGCTTCTATAGATCTTACCCGAATTTATGACTCCTTACCTTGATTCTTCACGAGCCAAAAGTAAGGGTCGCTCAGTTCAGAACTAGGTCCTATTTATAGGGTTTTGGCTAGGGTTTGGAGATTAGATCGATTCTAGAGTCCTTAATCTGCCAGAACCTAATACCTAAGAGTCCTTAGTAATGTTATAAGCTTCCTTAAGTCGATCTCTTGTAGATAGGATTTCAAAGTTCTAATCTTTTTACAATTTCCTCACCTTACGGAATCTGCAGGATGTAAAGGTCGTGTCTAAGTGCGTTACAGGCTGTGGCGGTCGCCCGATAGACTGTTATATGTAACGTATATAGAGTTTCAATTTGATAAAACTCTTTTATTCGTTTATCCATATAATTATCTTATATAATTAGTATTTATCCTTAAAATATGTGAATAAGCCAATTACCCTTCTAGAATATGGGCCAAACTTAATGGGCTTAGTCCATTAACCTTTTGGATAATAATTAGATAGGCTAGGTTAACTAATTAGCCTAATTGAGCCTTATAATGACTTATTAATCCAATAATCCTTCATTAATTTATTTAGGCCTTTATAATTTTCAGGAAACTATTTTAAAATTCAAAAACTATATATATAAATTCTGGGGTACTACACCCTCCCCCACTTAGAAGATTTTGGTCTCCAAATTCAATATATGGATTTCGGAGAGTGTACTTACAGTTAAATAATTCTAGAAATCTTTTCCGCATGGCTGCTTCGTTTTCCCAAGTTGCTTCGTATGGCCATGTTTTCTTCCATTGAATCTTTACCATAGGAATAACTTTATTTCTTAGTTGACGCACTTCCCGTTCTAGAATCTTTATTGGCGTTTGCTCGAACGTTATATCCTTCTGAATCTCCAGATTGTCATAAGTGATAATATGGTCAGGATCATATACATACTTCTTTAGCATAGAGACGTGAAATACGTCATGAACTCCCGCTAATTGTGGAGGTAAAGCCAGTTTGTAAGCCACTTCACCAATCCGTTCAAGAATTTCAAATGGGCCAATGAATCTTGGAGTTAGCTTTCCTTTAATGCCAAATCTTCGAATACTACGACCTGAAGAAACCTTTAAATATACATGATCTCCTACCTGAAACTCCAAGTCACGTCTTCGATTGTCAGCATAACATTTTTGCCTATCTTGTGCAATTTTCATTCTTTCTTGAATGAGCTTGATCTTCTCGGTAGAATCCCTTATAAGATCGGGGCCTAGAAATTGCTTTTCCCCTATTTCATTCCAGCAGATTGGTGATCGATAGCTTTTTCCATATATAGCTTCAAACGGTGTCATTCGTGTGCTAGCCTGATAGCTATTGTTATATGCAAACTCTACTAGAGGCAAGTGATCATGCCAACTACCTCCAAAGTCGATAGCACAAGCCCTGAGCATATCTTCTACTACCTGATTTGTTCTTTCTGTTTGACCATCTGCTTATGGATGAAAAGCTGTGCTGAAATGCAATCTAGTCCCTAGTGAATGTTGTAGACCCTTCCAGAATTATGATGTGAATCGAGGATCTCTATCGGATATAATAGTGACGGGGACACCATGTAATTTGACAATCTCCTTTATGTATAATGCTGCTAGAATATCCACAGACTATCGACTCTTTATTGGTATGAAGTGTGCGGATTTAGTCAATCGGTCTATGATTACCCATATTCCATCGTGTCCACCTCTGGTCTTGGGTAAACCCATAATAAAGTCCATCCCTATACTCTCCCATTTCCATTCGAGAATAATCAAGGGGTGTAATTTACCTGCGAGTCTAAAATGCTCTGCATTTACTTGTTGGCAGGTGAGACAGCGAGACACGAAATCAGCTATTTCTCTCTTCATATTGGGCCACCAGAAATTTCTTTTGACATCTTGATACATCTTTGTTCCTCCTGGATGAATTGTGTATTTGGAATTATGCGCTTCATCTAGGATTAGTTTCTTCGTAACCTCATGATCTGGTACACATATTCGGCCCTTAAATAACAATCTTCCGTCATTGGAAATAGAAAAATCTGGCCTTTATTCCATATTGGCTTTAATTTCCAGTAATATAGGATCATCATTTTACAGTTTGACCAGATCTTCTATCAATGTAGGTTGAGCTCGGATATTAGCTATGAAACAATCTTCTTCCTTTATGTCAATATCTAAGTTCAACTGAGCAAATTGAGGAACAAGGTTAGTTACACTTATCATAAGACTTGATAGCATACCTATTGGTTTTCTGCTGAGTGCATCTGCTATAGCATTAACCTTGCCAGGATGATATTGAATAGCAAAATCAAAGTCTTTGAGATATTCTAACCACCTCCTCTGCCTCATGTTAAGCTCCTTTTGAGAGAATAAATATTTCAGGCTTTTGTGGTCGGAGTAGACCGTGAACTTTTCTCCATAAAGATAATGACGCCAAATTTTTAAGGCGAAAATAACCGCTGCTAATTCCAGATCATGTACGGGATAGTTTTCCTCGTGATGTTTCAATTGTCTTGAAGAATAACATATTGCTTTTCCATTCTGCATGAGAACGCATCCTAAGCCAATGCCAGATGCATCCGTATACACTTCGAATCCACCACCCTCCATTGGTAGTGATAAAATAGGGTCTGTCGTAAGATGATTCTTAAGAGTTTAGAAACTCTTCTCACATTCCTCTGACCAGATAAAAGGATTTTCTTTTCTTGTGAGCCTAGTTAAAGGAACCGCAATTTTTTAGAAGTCTTTAATAAATCTCCTATAATAACCAGCTAGACCCAGAAAGCTTCTTACTTCTGATACAGTCGTTGGCCGACTCCAATTCTTGACAGCTTCTACCTTAGAAGGATCCACAGCAATACCTTCTTTTGAAATAATGTGGCCTAGGAATGAGACTTCCTTGAGCCAGAATTCACACTTATTGAGTTTGGCATAAAGCTTGTGCTCTCTAAGTGTTTGTAAAGCTATTTTCAAATGTTGTTCATGTTTCTCTTTCGTCTTGGAATATATTAAGATGTCATCAATGAAGACGACGATGAACTGGTCCAGATATGGCTAGAAGACGTTGTTCATAAGTTGCATGAATGCTGCTGGGGCATTAGTTAACCCAAATGGCATCACTACGAATTCATAGTGGCCATAACGACTTCGAAAAGCCGATTTATAAATGTCCTCTTCTTTAATTCCAAGCTGATGATAACCTGATCTGAGGTCTATCTTAGAGAAATATTCTGCTCTTGAAAGCTGATCGAAGAGCTCATCAATACGCGGCAACGGATACTTATTTTTAATTGTGAGTTGATTTAGTCTCCGGTAATCGATGCATAGCCTAAGAGAACCATCCTTCTTCTTGACAAATAGAACCGGCGCACCCCAAGGGGATGTGCTAGGTCTGATGAAGCCCTTGTCTAGTAGTTCCTGCAACTACCTTTTCAATTCCTTAAGCTCTGTGGGAGACATCCTGTAAGGGGCTATAGAAACAGGTGTTGCTCCTGGAATGAGTTCAATGGTGAAGTTCACTTCCCTCTCGGGCGGTAAACTGGGTAGTTCTGATGGAAACACGTCTGGGAACTCATTTACAATAGGGATGTCTGCTATGTTAATTTCTTTGGATTCGGTAATAATGACAGAAGCAAGAAAAGATTTACATCCTCGCGAGATAAGTTTGCAAGCGTGAAGTGAGGATATGATAGTGGGGTGTTTCTTGTACTTGATGCCAAGAAAAGAGAATCTTGGAAGACCGGACTTTCAAAAGGATATAACCCTATTTCGGCAATTGATATAAGCATCATGATCTACAAGCCAATCTACCCCTAAAATGGCATCATAACCTTTCATGTCAAGGCATACTAGGTTTGCAATGCCTGAGTAAGGCCGGCAACTGTTTGTTGCATACCATCCCAATCTACACGATGAGCCATTTGTAAAATGAGGTACCTGAGAGAAAATTAACAACTTGTTATTTCTCATGAAATTGGGAGAAATAATCTTAAAGCTAATTAATTATCTTATCCCGGGCTCTACCCAATTCTCACATGGGTATGGAAATTTCTTCCTTAGTTCATAGGTAGGGGTCCTTAAACCTTGGACTTATCCTATGACATAACTCTTCTCCCTAAGTCCTGAGACTTAGGCTCTGATACCAACTTAACTGTCACGTCCCGAGCCTTATATTACAGCGGAAGACTAACTCGGGGAGTGCGAACAGCCATCATGGTAAGCCTCTTGCGAGCAAGAACGATCAGAGCGTAAGACAATCACACACATAAATGCAATTGCACAATATACTCAAACTCCAACTTTATTTCAAAATAATCAAGTACAACCACTAATTCAATTTCCATTATGCACTAGACTCAAGAAATAGGAAAATTACATAGACTCAATCTAAACAATTTAGACTTCCTAAGTCTTCACTCTCATCTTGACAATACTTTCTTTCGCTCTCGGACCCGCTACTTGTATAACCTGAATCCGAATTCGAATCACTTCCATCTCCTGAAAAGATTGGAAATAGGTAATGAGCACACTTACCCAGTAGGTATCTTCGCATCAACATGAAGGCACTATTAAAGTAATTAACAATTTAGCTCTAAAGAATGAGGTAAAAATCATGCGAATACGATCAATCATGCGATTAAACCAAAGTAACAAGATGATCATGTATTTTAGAATGAGAGCAAGTACTAACTAGTAAGAATGTAATAAGAACATGATATTGGCCTTTCCTGAACAAGAATATATCGAGAATGTACTAGCAAGCCACATAATCATCACTCCAATATCTTTTGCTTATGAGCAAGTACTTCGTGAATTTCTGTGGAATATCAAGCAAGAATGTCATGTGCCATGGATTTTCACTTATTTATAGAGAAAGTACTCCCAGCGTAATGCGACGCCAGTAGCATCATACCCCATGGTTTATAAAATAGTATATTTCCGACAATCAGTAGAGGGGACTAGCATAGAGCCCTTGAACACAATCAGTGCTCGATCGCATCTTCAAGTATAAATCAAGTTACTTCTACGCATGTTAACAATAAAATATGGCCAAGAATGTAATAAGTTCAATAAGCTCATGATAACAATAATTCAATGAATGAATGCTTCAATAAGAATCATGAGAAATCAAGAATGACTTAAGTAAGGTTATGCTTATGGAAATAAATCGACAGCATAACGATACGTTCTTTATCTTCCATTCATTATATTAGGTTTCTTGATCAATATGATAAGTTCTAGATCATCAAGAGTCTATCTAGAACCTTGGAATATCAACCCTTGGTCAATCCTTGGGTTAAAATACTCAAGCAGTGTGACGGTCGTGTACTGGGCCGTTACATGATGTGACGCTCCAGTATTGGGCCGTTACATTGGTCTGAATCTAGAACTAAGAAATCGGACTGTGGAATGTGACGGTCGTATATTGGGCTGTTACTTGTGCCTGACGGTCTAACATAGAGCCGTTACATTACTGATAACCAAAAATCATCGATAGTGAAATCTAATCAATGGGCTTTAATGGTACAACCAACTCGACGTCCTAGTGGGAATCCCAGGCTCGCGGAGAATTACGGAGGCCTTGAAACAAGATTTCTTAGTCTATTGGAAGGAATATCTAATAGAAAGGTCCTCATGTCCAAGAATAGTGTTCCTATAGTGCAAAGTGAACTAATGGACAACATACCGGAATATGTGTCATATACTTAAAGAAATGACTCTATTGATAGAGAGGATGTGTAACAATAGGAAATCATGATAAAACTCCGTCAATACGTCTTTGGAAAATCACGATTTAGATGCAAAACTATAGAATTTTGGCACATGAAATTAACATAACTTAAAATAACGTAAGATACCTTAATCATGTAATTTCTATTATGAATCAGTAACTACACTTAAAGTCATGATAACAGGTCCAAACTTAGATAACTGGACTTATTTATAAATAAACTTAACTGGTTATCATTCTGCCTCGGGCTGACAGAACACAGTGTCTGACGGTCTAGGATATGCGCGTTATAGTCTTGTGACGATTTATCGAGGGGCAGTTACAGTGGTGTAACGCTCCTGCTAGGGTGCATCAGAGACAATAGAACAAATAAAAACATAACAGGTTGTGACGGTCTATCGTAAGGCCGTTACATGCATGTGATGGTCTCACGTTGGTGCGTTAGAGAACCTACTGGCAGTAAACTAAAGTAAAGGTTCATGAAAACATTACATGCCTGGAAATCAACATATTGCCACTGTCCTAATCATGAATCGATGCATAGGCCAACTATATGCAAGGGTTTAGTGAATAGACAATATAATACCTTTTTATTTCCATTTAGGGCTAAGAAATGCATGAATGTATAAAACTATGAAATCATGAAATTCTTAGTATATAATGCATGAAATCAAGCACAATCAGAGGGCTTTTATTCCTAACAAGTTATTTTTGCCAATCATGAGATAACCTACCTCTTCTAGAACCTTAAAACTTCGAATTTGATGCTAGGTGCTACCCTTAGTCCCTTGTACTTCTTGTGATAAATAAGCAACTTCAATCTGCTCTATTTCCTCAGCCTCTTGACCTAAGGATGTGAAATTTTGAGGGTAAGAAGATGAAACTATTGGAAACAAAAAGTTCTAAAGGATCGTACTCTAATTACCTCGTTTAGTCGTCCTAATGTCCTGATCTTCAGGGGACTTGCGTTCAGATTCTTGGGTTGCTAAGGTTGAATCAGCAACTTTGGAAGCTTCTATCTCCTTGGTTGCTTGATCTCCTAGCATGAAATTTGGAGAACCATTAGTCTAAAGTATACTAAACAAAAGCTTCTATAGATCTTACCCGAATTTATGACTCCTTACCTTGATTCTTCACGAGCCAAAAGTAAGGGTCGCTCAGTTCAGAACTAGGTCCTATTTATAAGGTTTTGGCTAGAGTTTGGAGATTAGATTGATTCTAGAGTCCTTAATCTACCAGAACCTAATCACTAAGAATGTTATAAGCTTCCCTAAGTCGATCTCTTGTAGATAGGATTTCAAAGTTCCAATCTTTTTTGTAATTTTCTCACCTTACGGAATCTGCAGGATGTAACGGTCGTATCTAGGTGCGTTACAGGCTGTGGCAGTCACCCAATAGACCGTTACATGTAACGTATATAGAGTTTTAATTTGATAAAATTCTTTTATTCGTTTATCCATATAATTATCTTATATAATCAGTATTTATCCTTAAAATATGTGAATAAGTCAATTACCCTTCTAGAATATGGGCCAAACTTAATGGGCTTAGTCCATTTACCTTTTGGATAATAATTAGATAGGCTAGGTTAACTAATTAGCCTAATTGAGCCTTATAATAACTTATTAATCCAATAATCCTTCATTAATTTATTTAGGCCTTTATAATTTCCAGGAAACTATTTTAAAATTCAAAAATTATATATATATATTCTAGGGTACTACAGCTTTTGTCACCATCGGCGAAATTAGTGGGACGAATCCGCCTACTCTACCCATGTCCCACCCTGGTCGAAGCTCGATGCCGGGAGTAGTTAATCCGCGGTGGAGCGAACACCTCACCTCTTCGCTAAAGACGTGAGCGCTCTCCTGCGCTAGTAATTTACATCCCTGGACTGAGTTAATCGGCCGGAAGGTGAAAGAAAAGAAAAGAAAGAAAGGAGTCATGATTGAAGCGACAAACAAAGACATTTCATTGATACGAGGTGTCAGAATACATCCATACTCGGGGCATTCCCCGAGATACATAAGCTCCGAAGACAAAAAGGTGAAACTAAGAAAAAGGGGAAATGGAATAAAGCTACTACAGAGGGCGCCGGAAAATGTCTTCCAATTCCAAGAGGCCCAAGGAAGGATATTGAGTCAGCTCTTGTAGCCGAGACTCGGTAGCTGTCAACTACGATAACTTTTCATCAAGATAGGCAAGCCACCCTTCAGCTAAGTCAGCTTCCTCTATAGTCCGAACCTCCAGGCACTTAGCCTCCTGCAATTCAGCTTCGGCCCTGGCAAGTTTTGCACGCAGCTCCGCTATACGCACTGTGAGGAAGGATCGGCGTTCTGAAGTGGCGCTGGCAGTATCTTTTAGTTGCCCCACGGTCCCTCTCAATGAAGTGGCAACAGCTCGGCAATCAGCCCTCTCTAATTTAACAGCCGCCAGCTGGTCGGATACCTCCTGGCTAAGGTACTCCCGCCGATTGGCGTATTCAGCAGCATTGTGACCCGTGGGGTCCAATCATCCATTGGACACCCGAATGCTAATAATGAGCGGGAGAGGTGTTCTATCAGACTCCTCAGCTGTACATAAGTCAAGCCCGGGGAAGCCGAAATGGCTCGCTGAAGATTATCCAGAGGCTTCCATACCATGTCGCTAGAAAATTGTAAACCTAGCGGCGAAGTCTCAGGAAGTTGAAAGTCAACCCTGCTGTCTACCTCAGCCCAGATATCGTCGCTTGCCCCAGAGGACGTCGACGACATGGTTTGTAGGGCACCAGCATTGGACTTGGCAATAGCAGCCAATACAACCGGAGGTGTCCCTGCTACAGCGACTTCTTTGCCTGCCCCCTGAGGTGAGCCCGTGGTTGCCGTCTCGATAGCGGAAGATACTTGCTCCTCGCGTATAGTCCCACCGGCCTCCATGAGAGGAGATTCCTCGATGGCGGCCAAAGCCTTAGAAGCAGCGGCCTCCTCTTCCACAATTTCCCCTTCCTCTACCCCAGGAAGGCCCTCTTGGATCTGAAATGGTTCGTCAACAACAACGAGCTGCTGCTGCTCCGGAGCCACAGCCGACGGCCCACACCTGACAATCATCTCCAGCGCCTCCGGGTCCGTTACCATCATATAATCCTTCGGATACCTCAGAGCTATGGGCCTCAGGACCGGAGGAAACAAGGGCGGATCTGCACTGAGAGACGGCAGAGGTACCTTCACAATTATCACCGGCGAGATGACCTCTGCCTGTCCAATAGGAGCCTGCAAAAGGAAGGGAGCATAAGAATCTCGAAAGACCAGCATAATGGTCGGACGAGAATGAGCATAAGACTAAAAAGAGGGGGGGTAGTTTCTACCTCAGCTGGCACTAGGCTCAGATCTGCAACAGCGGGAGCCATTATCTCCGCCCCTCTTGACCCTTTCCCTATTGAAGGACTTGGTGGCCCGAAACTACTCGGCATCAACCTTGGAGGACTGAAGGTCGTGAAGTCACTTTCGTAGGCGGAAGACACTGCGGCATCCTCCACCTCGGTTCACGTAAAAAGGAAGTCCTCGTCGCTTGAGCCACTGCCATAGTCCAACTGCTCCGATGAGGATGAACTTTGGACCACCAACAGGTCTTTTTCTCTCAACGCCGGTTGTCCTCCACCGAGAGGGCTTCCTGCCGGAGCTTCTGGCTCGATGGGGACCTGCTCAATCGACTCGGCGGCAGGGATGACGGGTGAACTGGCCTCGGGGATAGATTGGCTTCCTGGAGTCACTCCTGGTGCTGCGGAGATTCCCTCAATGGACTCCATGAGTGGTGCTGCGGAGATTCCCTCAGTAGACTCCACGACAGGGTGGTCGAATCTCGATAGAAGCTGAAGAAAATGAAGCGCCCAAGTAAGCACAAGGGACAACAGACTATGAAGTCTGCAACTAGATGGGCCATTAATTACCCTCTATTTCATGACTGGGCGACCAAGAAGGCAGGTATGTCTGCACCGCATCTTCTCTCTCTCCGGCTCCAGCTGAGGCGGCGGCCGCTTGCGCGGCCATTGCAGATGAAGCAGCCGCATTTGCGAGAATGAGAACTGATCTATGTGGCCGAGGCGACGACTGGACGCAGGATAAGAGGCATACCTCGGGTCACGCGAGCTGAAGGATGAGAGGCCTCAAATTCCTCAAATGAGACCACTTTTGGAAGAGCAACCATAGGTGCTGCCTCCGCAGTCTTCTTCCGACGAGCCCGCTTCGCTCGGGTGACGGCCTCCTGAACCGAGGACCTCGTCGGCTTCCGGGAATCACCTGGGGGAAGTGGCGTCGTGGTCGGGGGAGCTTCCGGGATCTCGAAGTGTGCCGGCTTCTTAGCCTTTATCATCAGCTCCCAGAGATGCTTGGTCTCCTCCGAAGAAAGCCGCACTACACACAGGCAAGGAGAAATGACATGCACAGCAGCAGAAAAGGAAAGCCTGAAGCTGAAGAAAAGAAAAGGGAGAAATATACCTGCCGGTCCCATATAAAAAGGGGAAAGTGGACAATAGAATAGTGAGGGCTCTTTGTCCCTATAAGCAGCTTCCGCACTGAATTTGGCCCCTTTCTTCACGGAGCGTGCCAGATTAGGCTTATGTGTGCAAACGCGCGCCATTTTAGCACAAGCCCTAGGGCCGCGCCATATTCAAAGGCCATTCTAAGACCGTGTCAAGCCAGACGGGAATCTACCCAGATGAGGCTCATCCACGGGCCCCGCATCGCTCGTGACTCACCCGCAGCACCCGTGGCTGGGGGGCATTTGTTGGCACGCAAAATATGATCAACGGTGATCAAGCCGCAAAGACAAATGATACGGCCCACTGAAGCACAGAAGCCAATGAAGATCAACACATTGAAGACTTCTCGAGCCGCCAGAGCCTCGGGTCACCTGGGATGAACACCGGGGACTTCGCCTCGGGAGAGTCGAGATGAATCCATAACCAACCGGCAGCACGACCAAGCCTGCCTAATGATTCGGCGTCGACTCCGTCATGCCGCTACCCCACACCTGTCGCCCGACCAAGGACGACGGTCTACCCGGTGGCTCGCCACCTCAATGAAGACTCTCCTGAGGAGGAAGAATGCCCTCGACCCCTCAAAGCAAAGGATCGAAGGTTCTGTCAGCAAAAGACCCCGATTACACGGCACGGGTACGGCTTCTCAGCACATGGGGCCCATCGGCGGCCAGATGATCGCCTGGTCGAGGTGAAAACACCCCGGGCGGCATATCACTACCTGTGGGAGCTACCAATACAAGTCGAGACGAGTCGGCAATACAAGCCGTGATGCCGAGAGCCGTGTCAGTGGAAAACCCGTGTGCTCGAGCTTAAGGCACACGAATGCTAAAAGCAACCATTTGGCGGCCCAGAATTCTCGTCTATGGCCTCTTCTATGACCCGGCAAGACTACGGAGAAATGAAAGGTCGCAGCAACCCTCGAGGTCAGTTCGAAGCCAGTTATCGGGCCCGCACTGAGTTAAGGAGATCAAATGGCTCGAATCCGGCGCGCTCCTGCTAAACCGGCGCGCCCCGCAAATCCGGCGCGCCCCTTTTAACCTTGGGCAGCCTCCTAAACCTGTGCGCCCCGTTTAGCTCGAATCCGGCGCGCAAGATGGTTGTAAATCGGCGCGTTAAACCCCGCTCCAGATTAAGCTCGTTCGAATGGTTTCCAATATAAGGGACCTCATGTTTGAGAACAAAAAAGAAAAAAAAGGGGATCGAAGAGGAGAACATCAGAAAGAAAAAAAGAGAGAGAGAGCTTGGAGAAGAAGAAAGGGGAGCAGAGTGCCCGTCTCGTTTCGATACCCTGTTCTTCCTCCCGCCATCTGCTGCGAAGTTTCAAGGTTGGTTGGACAGCTCGACGGAGTCTGCCTCGGCTACTTCTTCTCTTTCTCTGCTAATGTAGCTCCATGGAGCATCATCCCGAAGGGCAATGATATGAGCCCGGGATGTTATTCGAACTCCCCCCTCTGGTCATCTCTGTTTCTCTTCTACTCCTTCCTTTTTTTTGGGAATGCAATCGGTCTCAGGCGACAACGTCGAGCCGAATATATATATTGTAGTGTTTTACTATGCGATTGAATCAATCAAAGGGTGTGTTGTTGCTACCTTATAGTCTGTCTTTCATTTGAGTTCTCCATCGCCGAATACGCCTCAGATCCTTGAGGCAATATCCATAATCTCTCCTCCCCGGGGTTCTTTCTACGTCGTATAAATGATATGAAAGAGTCAACGCGCTCAGATGTTCTCCCCTGGCCGGAGGGATGCATATCATTGCATCATCCTTCGTCCCTAGAGGTAGCTCCTCAGTCCGTCCCTGTTCACAATTCAGGGTTAAGAGAATGAACATCTCTGCCATTCCTGTCATATAGCTGTGCGTACTGGAAATGTTGTCGAGCTATTTGACCCTGTGCCTCTTCCAGAAGCTCAATCTGCTGGCCGACCCCTGGGTCTTAAGTCCGATCTTTTGGCTCCGACTTAGCTTGCCCCTTCAACGAATGTGTATGTATATAGTCATCTAATGCTCGTTCCCCAAATAAATGCATTCCAATCATAGTGTTCTTTAGTGATTTATCCTTTCGAGGGATTTGCCGCCCAGGGAGGGGAACATCCCCATCATCTTCAATCATTGTCGAGGCACGGAGTCATCTCTTCCGATGATATGCACTTTGTGTTTCATATAATGAACATCAACAGGGTTCACCCCAACCCAACATCAATCCACCTTCTTCTCGAGAAAGGGGTGGTGGCTGTGAGAAGATCACCTCTCGTAGGCTGGCCCTCGAGGTGATGTCTCATCTTGGCCGTCCCTTAATTGTTTTGACTCGTGGAGTTGGATACCCCTAGCAGGCTAGTCCTCGGGGTCTTTCCTCTCCGAGGAAGTCCACCGGTCATCGCTTGGCATTCCCAGCATTGAAGGAGCGTACCCCTAACTGGTGGGACTCTCTGCTTCGCCCCTACAAACCCCCCAGTCATGGGGAGGTGCTGCCAAAACATGGACTGGTAACTTAGTCAAATCTGCTATGACACATCGATTAATGACTATGCTTGAGTAGGAACCTCGCATAAGTCCATGACTGCCTCGATTATAGTGCTTCTGTGGCCAAATAAATCTTATAATCTTCTAAAAGCATCAACAAGGTCTCAATAAATATGCATAAGTCTCAATTAGACTTCAATAAACCTTAAACCCCCCTAATCCGATGCGGCCCGAATCCGGCGTGCCAATTTTCGGCGCGTGCCCCCCTTGCACCGTTTTAACACTAGACTCATAAGTTCTTTGGACTTACTGAGCCCCTATCCGGCACGCCCAGGGCGCGCCGTATTCAACTCCCCTCTGGCCAGCACGCCGTTTTAGCTCAGTTAACCATCGCACCGTATTAGCCTTAGCTAACTATCGTGCCGGTTTAACCCCATTTGGCCACCGTGCCATTTTAACATTCAAATAAGTATCGCGCCATTTTAACCTATCTCTTATACCCACGTTCCAACGGCGCCGTTTTAGGCTTTTACCTACGTTTCTCGCGCCGTTTCAAGTTCCACATCTACGCGTATTGCGCTGGTTTCGCTCCGAATCGCGTCATTGTACCGTTTCGATACTCTCTCTTTGTCTCCGGGGTGACCTCCGACGCTAATAACAGAGTTAGATGAACCATGTAATCAATAAGCCAAATAAGCTAGTTTGTGTGAACCTGGATTAATTAGCTTCATCGTCATGAGTGAGTTTAAGCATTCACATCGCATCAATGTATGCTTGAGTGCGCGAGCCCTTGGTATATCAAATGGCATTAGCGAAAAGTCGGGCAACGCCCGACAGGAAGCTCTTGTCATGCGTGATGATGGTCTCCGGGCCTAAGTCCTCCGCCAAGTATTGAGGGTTTCGCTCTAATAAACTGTGCATGATAGGCTATAATATCTTGCATGATCATCTGTATAATTTGCATTCTTTATTTCAGCCTCGACAGCCCATTACCTCGGCAATTAATCAAAGGTTTTATCTCCTCATGGGGGATGCAATTAACGCCATAGTCTTTATGGTATGGCGGACTGCTGGTCCCGATCGAATCTCACTCTTGCCCGACACGGGTCAGAATGAGCGCACAATAAACTCGTCACTTACGTGACTGGCACGCCTGCGTAGTCAATCAGTCAGTTAATTATCGGTTAGTTAATTGGTTGATCGACACGTAAATAAACCAAACAAACCCACCCATCCATCGCGTCGGCAAACAAGTCTCGCACGCCCGGTGGGACTTACATAATAAAATACCCCTGGTAAAATAAACGATCCAAACAGCCGTCTACCTTCTTAGTTCTTAAACCGTAAAAAACTTTCCCCCTCCCCATGCAGCGTTCGAATATTACCTTGGTTGTGTGGGGTTTAGGTGGGTTATTTGCATATTATGCATGGGCTTTGGGTTATACGGGTGGTTATGTGTTAAATGGGTTGTATTATTTGGGCTTGTCGGGTTGATCGTGGTTTGGGTTTCCTTTATTGGGTTTATATATATATATATATATATATATATATATATATATATATGTGTGTGTGTGTGTAGGTGAGCTGTTACGTGAGTTTTGTATATATATATATGGCCTCATGGGTTAAATGGGTTGGGTTTTGAAATTGCATGTTGGGCCTTATATCTTTACACACTTATATATGTAAGTCGTGAGCTTAGTGGGTTATTTGGTCTTGGAGGATCTTATTCTTTATTATTTAGATCTTTACCGATGGCTCGGGTATCAGGGTCGGGTTCGATCCTATGAGAGTCTTTACGAAAATATATTTTTGGCATGAGATTCCTTCTAAATACTGAAGTCATATTTAATTTAAACCATAAATAGATAAAAGGATATATCAAATTTTTATTTCTCGATCATTTATTTATACTTTATTTGTGCCCATTTATTACCATTTAGGCTAAATAACTAGTTTCACTTTTCCTTTATCAAAATTTTAAATTGTCATAGTTTTCTATGACTAATAATCATGATTATTTTCATATATTCTCTATTTAAATTTCTAGGGTGTTACACCCTCCCCCACTTAAAAGAATTTGGTCCCAAATTCAACTGATTTTCTTTCCAAAATTAGTGGGGTAAGATTACCATATCCAAAATATGTATTCCAGCTAGATCCATTCTCATAGCATGCTAAGTGTTAAGATCACCGTATTTGATTCATGCAATTATGGATGAGATAGGTTCATAGAGTTACCTTCTGTCGTCTGCGGTGTTTCGTCTTCTATGAGTGGACAATGGGCGATTTTATGATCTTTGCTTCCACAACAGATGCACTTTCCGAGTTTATACCAACACTTGTCCGGATTGTGGCTTCCCTTCTTGCAATGCTCGCATTTCCTTTTGGCCGGAACAATTTGTCGATCATTATTCCGGGGTTTCTTATTTTTATCGAATCTATTGCCTCCATTAAATCTCTTCTTGTCGTTCACGTTTTTCTTGTTCTTGGATCCATTTGGTAAGTCCTTCTTGGCGGCCTTTCCTTTGATTCTGTCTAGCATATCCATAGCATCTTCCAAGAGTTGAGCTTTTCTTACCATCTCCGTATATGTTTGAATTTCTAGTGGAGCTAGTTGAGGTATAAGTTCCACCTTCAAGCCATTCATAAATCTCTTTGCTCTCATTTTCTCCGTGCAAACCAAGTGTGGTGCATATCGGGCCAGTCTAGAAATTTTCGCTTCATACTCTGTTACGGATAGACTACGTTGTTTCAATGCCGTAAATTTCATTGCCTTCTTCTCGCGGATTCTTTCTGAGAAATACTTCTCGTTAAAGTTTTCTAAAAACTCGTCCCAAGAAACTTGATCGTTAGGTAAAATGGCTTCCACGGATCCCCACCATACTCGGGCATCCTTCTCTAATTGATAAGCTCCTAATAGTACCTTCTCTTCGTTGGTGCATTGCATCACCTTAAAGGTTCTCTCTACTTCTTGCACCCAATTTTCTACTTCATCCGGGTCAGTCGACCCACTAAACTTAGGCGGATTCAACTTTTGGAACTTCCTATGCAGATCCCCAGCTCCATGCCGTGCTCCACCTTACGCAACTTGTTGCAAGGCTTGTGTTAATCCTTGGAAAGTGCGTTGCATCTCACTCCATTGAGCTCTCTCGGCGGCCATTCTAGCCTATAAAACAAGTCTTAAATTAATGATTACTCATATCTTAACATTAATCTAGCACGGAGTCATATCCCCAGAGTCCTGTTGGCAAAGTTTTCTCCTGTTGGCCTTATCTTCTGAGGTTGGCGGTCTATACTTGGACCGTTAAATCCAAGTGGCGGTTTATCGTAGGACCGTTTCAATAGATAGAGAGTCCTGATTAACTGTCTTTTCTCTGCTACGTCGTGGTCGAAGTAGAGTTTTGGTTTGATGATTTTTCTCTTGATAGTGATCCTTAGAAGCTTCCGTTTGTTTCTGTGGACTCTTGGGAGTATTATCTTCAAGAGTTTGCTAAGTTTCATCCTACTTTTTCGCTGGAATCTCTCCAACTCGAACTTAGAGTTTGAGGGCCTATAAATAGGACCCTTGAGTTCATGGGTTGAGGAGGAGATTTCTGGAGTTTACGTCGAGGTGCTGCCGCATTCTGAAGCGAGTACCCATCAAGGAGAAGTGATGTCTACATCCATAAGCCTTCCAGTCCAGGGAATATTGAGTTCCAAGTGTTAATTGTGTTGTTTTCTTCTCTAGTTCATTCCCCTCTTCATAACATTCATAAGCATATTCCCTCTTCTTCTCCCACATTCTCTACATCATTTAGAAACATCTCCTCATCTTTTTCATGCCCCACAGGGGTTAAAAAACCAAACCTCCTAGGTATTCACCCCTCCTTTTGCATGCATCTTAGTTTATTTACATTATAGTTACTACACGTGTCCAAGGGCTAATTTGGGTTGTTTTTCTTTGCTTCCACACTCTTTTGCAGGTCTACAAGGTTCTTCCTTGTTTATTATTGCAGAGGAAGCTCTCAGTAGATTCATGCATGATGCATATACTTCTGGTAAAGTTGAATGGTTCATAGGCCCAAGGGGCTGTCCCACTATTTCCCACCTACTTTTTGCTAATGATACTCTTATTTTTAGCAAAGCCACTTTAGCCTCAATCAGGAATTTATGTCAGCTTCTAAAGATTTATGAGCAGGCTTCAGGACAGCTGATCAGCATTGGCAAGAGTGGATTTTTCATCCACCCTAATGTAAAAGATTCTGTTTCCAATAAAATTCAGGAAATCACTGGTTTCTCTAGGCACTCATTTCCCCATAAATACCTGGGATTCCCTCTGATTCTTGGCAGGAGGAAAAAAATCCATTTTGCTAGCATTCTTTCCTCTATTCAAAAGCATATTCATGGTTGGTTGGCCAAGTATTTATCTCAGGGAGCCAAGATGTGTTTAATTAAGCATGTTCTGACTACTATCCCAATCTATTTTCTGGCTTCCTCACCTCTCCATAAGGGCACTCATCAGTCTTTGGAGAAATGTTTTGCTACTTTCTTTTGGGGTTCATCAAACCATGGAAACAAGAGGCATTGGAAATCTTGGTCTTCAATCTGCAAACCAATCTCCCAAGGTGGTCTAGGTATCATGTCTCTTCGGCATATGGAGATTGCAATGAGAGTCAAAATGCTCTGGAGAGCCCTGCATTCTGATTCTCTATGGGCTGTTTACTTTAGAGCAAAATACATTCGTGGATGTCACCTCTCTACTGTCCAATTCAGAAACATGACCGGTTTTGCCAGGAAAAGTTGGTTACAAGCTAAAGAGTTAATTCTCAAGCACAAATTAATTATTTTGGAGGATGGTACCACCACTAGCTTTTGGAATGACATTTGGATTGGCAACCAACCCATATCCTCATATGTCCCTGCTGATTCTATTCAGAATTCTAATATGTCAGTTAAGGATTACTACTCTCAGCCTAATACTGCTATTTGTACAATGCTTGACAGCTTCCTTCCATCCGACATCAGGTCTGCTATTCAGAATGTCAGCCTTTCTCAGGACAAGGACAAAGAAATTTGGAGTTTATCTTTTTCTGGTGACTGCACAGTGTCCTCGGTCTGCAAGAATGCTCTTTCTATTCCCAATCAGTATTGCACTAAATGGAATAACATATGGATTAAGTGGCTGCCACCTAAAATCTCCATTCATCTATGGAAGCTTATGCATCAATGCATCCCCACTGATGATAGAATTAAGGCTGTTGGCATTCCCATCTGCTCCAAATGCCACTGCTATAACAGTCTAGCTGAAGAAGATTCCAACCACTTATTTACCTCCAGTGAAGTTGCTTCCTACATTTGGTCTTCTATTCAAGCCAAGGGGATTCCCATTCATGGTAACACTACCAACAGACTCATCTCCAACACTATTCAGAAGCTCAGCCGCAGTTCCAAATTTGATTGTTTCACTCTTTCCTTGCTTGGATATGGTTTGTGGGAGTTATGGAACACTAGAAATGCTGCCAAATATGATGGGAAAAAGGTGTCTAAACATGGTATCCTATACAAAACCATTGCTCAAGCCATGGAAGTCACCTCCTTTTCTGATCTTAAGGAAAACTCACACAGTAATCGACAAATATTAGAAAATTTTGGCTTCCAGATTGCTGACAGAGGCTGTCCACTTATTAAAATCATCAAATGGGCTTGTCCCCCATGGCCTTTCAATAAATTAAACACAGATGGAGCTTGCAAATCCACATGCAATTCAGGTGGTGGTGGGGTTATTCGGGACCCTAATGGCAATGTTCTATTAGCTTTTTTGCACTTCTATGACAACACCAATAGTCTCATTGCAGAAGCTAGAGCTCTCAGTGATGGTCTTAAATACCTTCATACTATATCTGATCGACCTGCATACATTGAATGTGATTCCAAGGTACTAATTCAAAGCATCAACCGGGAAATCCCCTGTCCTTGGATTATTCTCACTTATGTTAGGGACATCTGGTGCACCATCTCCACAGAAGATACATTATCACACATTTACAGAGAAGCAAATACGGTTGCTGATACTTTGGCATCGTTAACCTGTAGCACTAAGTGCAATTCTTTTTTTGTTCGCCAAGAGCTACCTAATATTGTTAAAGGTGCTGCTCGATTGGATAAGCTAGGAATGCCTAGCCTTTGCATGATGTAACTATTTTATTCATTTTGCTATCAATAAAATTTACCTCCTAGGTTTGGGTGGTGGAGTGGCTTTCTCCTTTCCTCTGGAAAGGGGTGCATTCTCCTACTCAACTCTAGGCAGGGTTTTCGCAACAAAAAAAAAAGGTCTACAAGTTTCATAACACGAGGCCCAACTCTTTTGGCCGGTCGGGAGAGGTGGAGATCCAAGTCCCCATCTGCTGTTCCGTGCTCTCTGGAGGCTCTATGTTGGACCGTTCGAGGATCTATGGCGGCTTATCGTAAGGCCGTTTCGTGCTCTCTAGCGGCCTGATATTGGATCGTTTCTGCTCGCAGAGTGTTCTAGTTTTCATCTCCCGTGGGCGGGTGTTGCACCCTCTTTCTAAGGTACTTAGCTTAGTTTTGGGCTATTTTAATTACCTTGGTGACGATCACACTTCTTTAGTTGGGTATCACTCATCGTTGTCATCATCTTTACTTGCTCTTCTTTTTCCTTCATTTGCTCCACACCTACGGTGTGTGTTTTTATTTTACTCATTTGCTCCACGCCCCGGCGTGTGTTTTTATTTTTCTTCACATGAACATTGATGACATGACCATGCTTTTGGTTTGGTGATTGTTTGAGTTAGGTTATTGCTTGCTCATGTATCTTCACACATATATCTCTCATACATACTCACATTCACATCACTCACATCATCACCATCACATCATACACAAAGGAAAAAACATCAACAACCCAATTTTTTGGCGATCACCGTGGGACATCTAGTGCCAATCGTGTTTGAGCCTCTGTTTGACCTGCTGCTATTGATTTGACCCAGTTGCCCTTGTATTTTCTTCAGATTTTTCATTTAATTTCCTGCTATTTTCTGCTCTCTGGTCATCTTGGAGGTCTACTGTTCGGCCGTCTAAGGCTTAAAAGCGGCCTAGAAATAGGTCGTCTTATCTCTTTGGCGGTCTCAGCTTAGACAGTTTCTCCAGCTACAGGTATGCATCCCGAGGTTGTTATTATTTCTGTAGTTTTTGCTGTGATTTTCATGCTTGGGTGCTATCTGATCTCCTCCTTAGTTGTTATATATATTCACCTCATTGATTGCATATTTGATTGTTAGTTTTTAGGCTAGAATTTGCATGCACCCCGGTGCACATAGGATCATTCATATTCATACTTTAGTTGCATTTTCCTACCTTGGTGTGTGAACCTCTCGTCTCCATATTCCTTGGGGCCGACTAGGAGATCACATCAAGGACCTCCATAAGTCCCCGTGAGCCGTGGATTCTCACATGGACGCCGGGCCGGTTGTACCTTTACAACACCGTGTCTAGGTTGCATAAGTGAGGGAGAGTTCACACTTAGAGTTAATCAAGCTCATTATACCTTTTCCTATTAGGAACCTTGTTGGAGAGAATATCAAAATTCAAATCATTAAGCTTCTAAAGGAGAAAACAATAAAAATTGGTGCATCATTCCAACTTGGTTGATTTTGAGTGTCTCTTATCCCTTTCTTTCTTTTTTATAAAGTTTGGAGTCTTGGTTTTAGTCACTCATTGTGTGTTGTTTGTGTTATTTTCATTTTGTCAAGGTCATCCGTTGCATGTGGAGTTGCTTTCGATCTCTAGAATCTTCACCTAGGGGCAATTCCTTTTCTACCTTCTATTCCAATCCTCTCTTCGAGTCTGCCATGTCTTCTTTTGATCTTCCTCGTTCCCAGGAGGAGTCTCTTCCTCAAGGGCTCCTCGAAGACCCCTCTAGGGTCATCTCTTTCCAATCTGGAGATGGGTCCGCCCCTCCTCCATCTTCCATCTCTATGGAGGGCGTGCAGCCCACCAATCCCCTCTCTTCTCCTAATTCCGCCAACCATGTCCTTCAAATGATGGCCCAATTAGACCCGGCCCAACTTCAAGCTATCTATCAGGCAATGCAGGGGCCCAATGCCCCATCTCCCGTGATTGCTCAAGGTCTGTCCAATGCTTCCATTATTCAACCAAGAATTGATGGGCCCGCTGTTCAGCCCATTCCGATTGATCGCACTTTGGTCCGACCTAGGACCATTCAATTTTCTAGTCTAGAAATGGGCCAATCTTCTGGTTCGGTCCAGCAAGTTCTTGACAAAGGGAAGACCGTCCTCCCTTCTTCTATCCAGGCAGATTCTTATCGGGTTATTCCATCAATGCCACAGGCTCTTGTTGGCCCGTCTGATTTCATGCACCCTCAGCAGGGGGCGGCCCAAGTTCATGCCAATATGGGTCATCCTTCGACCCAATATCCTTTTTATGGGCCTCCTCTCACTTCTTCGGTCCATCCCTCAGCTCCCCGCTTTGAGCCCACTCCTCTTGCTTTACCTGCACCATCTAGGGAACAAGGCCTTCTAGATAAATGGGTCGTCATGTAACAACAACTCGACTTTCTCCAAAAGCAGGTTGGCCCACAATCTTTAGCGGATGTTCCAGTTCCTAGCTTTCATAACATCCAGTTCCCTCCACAGTCCGAGCTCCCTGCATACTGCAAATATGACGGGAATAGCAATCCCTTTGTTCATGTGAGGGACTTTATGTATGAATCAGCACAGTTCCAATATGATGATCTCCTTATGGCGTATTTATTTCATCGATCACTAGATGGAGTTGCTTTGGAGTGGTTCTATGCCTTACCGCTCGAGGATGCTGAGAGTTTTAAGGTGGTGAAAGAGAAGTTTATCCAAAGGTTTCAAGATCGGGTTGGCCCGGAATATTCGTTTACAGATTTAGTGGCCGAGAAAATGAAGCCAAATGAAGAATTTGCCACCTATGTTGACAGGTGGAGACAGATGGCCACCCGCGTGCCGAGTCACCTTCCGGAGGAAGAGAAGGTTAAGTTGCTCATATCAAATGCTACCTTAACATTCCGCAACATTCTAACTATGAATGACATTTCAAACATGCATTAACTATACAGCCGCGCGCGCTTTATTCAAACTCAATTTAAAGACTCCCCCATCCACTCACTTTTTGAAGCCCAAAAGCTCAAATATCACAAGAAACCTCAAGGGCCTGTCACCGAAGGAGTCCAAACCAATGAGCAGGTGCAAGCCGTTGCGTTCCCCTTCCAATCCGCGCTGTTCCGCTTTCTACAAAACCCCCGCAATCCCTAGTTCTCCACACCACAAAACACCCAACCCACTTTCTCCGCTCCACAAAATCTTCACCCTACCTTCGTCGCTCCACAAAATGCCTTCCCTGCTCCACAACAACCTCCGCAACCTCCCCAATACCACAATGTTCCCCCACCCAACGGCTACACCAATAACAATAAGCGCCCGGGTCTGAAGAGGGCCCAATATCCTCCTTTGCCCGAGTCGCTCTGGTGCGGACACCAGAGCGATCGAGAAGCACGAACCGACGAGCCGTCAGTACCGTACGCGGAGCACCACCCGAGCTACATCGGCTTCCATCTGGCTCGGAGATAGTCTGGAGACTCCCCCTTGAGTCTTAGTATTTATCATATTTACTGGGGTTTTATTTGTGTGCAATGTGTGTTTATTTGGCTTTATTCAGATTGTAATTCGGATTGTAAAGGGGATTTATTTGTAATTTGGGACCACCCGGGTGCCGCGGGCCCCCCATCCCTTCTCCCATTGATCCACCTCAGCTCTTGGGCCCATGTGGGGTCAGTCAACCCTCCAAGGTGGGATTCTAGAAGAGTTGGACCAAGGGGGGGGACAAGAGATTAAAAAAGTCCAAGAAGGGGGCATGAAGGTCAAGGGGGCGCCCCCAATTTACTATATTATATTAGGATTTTTAGTTTATTTTATTTAGTTCCAAATCACATGGGAGAATAAAATGTGGACTCCCTCTTTTACCCCCCACCAATCTTAGATCGAGGGATAGAACTAGTCTTTTTGTATTTTCTATAAGAACCTTGTATTTTCATTTTGAATGGAAAAAATGCAAGAAAAATCAGAATTTCTTCCAAAGGAGCAAGGGCCGCCCCCTATCTCTCTCCTCTCTCCCCCGTCTACAGCTGGGAAGGCTATGATTCAGAGGTGTGAAGCCTCATCTATCTAGTGTGAAGATCGTCGCCGGCGCCGCCACCGCCATCGTGCCACCGTCGCACCACCGCCATCGTCGCCGGAGTTCTATCCACCAAGGATAGCCCCCTCTTCCCAGAATTTTTGCTCTCAACCTCGAGATCTTTTGGAGCCCAAACTTTCAGGGTGAGTTCTAGAGGTCTAACCCACATCCCAGAAGAATTGGTGGAAATTCTAGCCTTTATTTTCCATTTTTCCATTTTATGCTCCCCCTCCTTCCAGATCTGCATGCAGTTTGTCCAGTTTTCCAGAAACCAAATAGATCATTCATGAACCCACCTTCCCCTGATTTGAATGACTTGATATTTTTATTGGAGGTTCTGTCATCACCTCCATCACCCATGAATTTTCTTGGAATTTTTGAAGTCCTCTACCTATTTTAAAAAATCACTGTCAGATCCAAAAATTAGTTCTGTCTCTGCTATCCAGATCTTACCACCCGATGCTAGAAAATACTTTTCCCCAGCCAAATCTCCACCACATCTTTCACAAAAATTATCCCCGTCTTCCTCTCTCTCCCCTCTACAACTTTCATGAAGAGCTCAACATCTAATTCAGTGGTCTACATCACGGTCAACGCTGGTTCTCAATCAGATCTTAGTCTGCCTGACCAGATCTGAGACTGAGCACAGCCCTATTCAAAAATCTGCCATCAGAATTACGGCCCCGATGAAATTCCAGGAACCATAGAGGGTCGAAGGATTTTGAGGCAGCGCTCCAACAGCGCTGGTTTTGCATCGATCCGATGTCAGTGCTGATCACAGCAACAGATCTCGCTGGGTCGCGCATAGTAAAATAGAAGCATCAGATCCGTGGGCAATAACTCCAATACTTGGAGATTGGAGCAGATCGACCACCGCCCGGTGTTCCAGTCCGGCCACCATCCAGGGGATCGCCCCTCCAGGTGTCCCATCCACAACGGGACCCACCCCGCCAGGTCCGGAGTATTGAGCAGCACGTGGGCCCCATAAATCTGTAGATCGCGCCATCCGGGCAGCATCAAAACGAGGGTTTCGGCACCGACGGAACGACATCAAGATGATGCCCGTCAACCCAATTCCCGTTACTCCCGGGCCCCACATGTGACCTGTTACCTCCCTGCGTGGAGTGGGTCGAAACTTTGTACCGCTGTAATATTTGTTAACTGGGAGCACGAATTTGGCCGGGGTTGTCTTCCCCATGCCGGGAGCGTGGCGATAACGGTCTTACTTCTTGGCGTTACATTTGCTAGTTTAGTATATGGTCATATGCCACTGTAAGTGCGTTAGGGATCTAGCTTGTGAGTCCATGTCACCGCTGTGAGCGAGAGAGTGACCCGTCCCGTGACTCGGTCCGAGAACGGAAGTGAGTCGACCACCCTTGACTCTTCCGGTTTCTCATCCGCACGGATCCGTGCTTTCCCTCGCTTGGGACGATGAGTGAGCTTGCATTTCTGTTAGTGACGTATAGCCCATAGGAACTCTTAGTGTCAGGCCAAAGTGTCTCCGTTGTTCGTATGTTGCTGGTCGCGTCTACATTTAGAGTCCGAGGTCCACATCACTTAGAGTCGGTCCCCCTGTCCGTCCCGCATCACCCTCACAGACATATTTTCGGCTCTCATGTCCATCAATGCCATTCAACTTCCTCCGGAATGGCCTAATTAGAACTCGGCCGTTGATCAGACGAAGTATTGCATGTTCCACAGGCAGCCTGGCCATACAATTGAAAGTTGTTTTCAGTTCAGAGATTTAGGGTACGACTTGCATGAAGGGCAGCGTATAGATTGGGCCGAGATGCATAAGACCATTGTTGAAATCAAAGAGAATTGAAGGTAGCCGTAGAGGCAGCAAGTGCAGCAACAATAGTAGCAGCCGCCACAGCAACAACAACAACCTACTCAAGACTTGGGGATCCATTAGAACCCCATGCCGAACCATCCTCCCGCTGCCCAGCCACAACCACCGGCACCTGCTCAAGTCAACCTTGTAGGTCCAACCCCCGGCTCCCGATGTCGAGTGGTCTTATGATGATGATGCATCCGTGCAACGGCTCATGGCCCTCTACCACAACCACCGTAGCCCTGCTCCCTCCGTCATTCTCCCACTTAACCAACCAACCCCACTACCCTCCGCATCCACCAAACCTATCATCCTACCATCTGCATTCCCCATAAACCCATCTACCCTCACTCCACCACCGCCTCCTCTCGCTACCACCGCACCACTAGCCAACCACTCACCCATCATCCTCCTCCCAACTACCTCTACCCCATCGCCGACACCCGCACCAATCATTACTCCACCTCCACCAAACCCCTTGCCTGTCATCCCCATTACACATTCCCCCGCGCCACTCATTCACCCCACCGGGCCAGTTAAGCCACTTATTTTGAGTCCATCCCAGGTCGTGCCGGCCCATAACCTTGCCCTACGGAGAGGGCGTTTGTTCCATAGAAATTATCCATCCACTGGTGCACCCACATCCAATCCCCAATCTTCTCAGCCGACTATTGATCAGGAGGAGGCAGATCCACTACCGGGGACACAATATGATTTATTGCACCATCTGGACAGAGTACCCGCCAAGATCTCCGTGCTCGAGCGGATAAAGTGATCTACCCTTCATCAAGATGCACTCAGAAACTTTCTGTAGAAGGTAATTGTTAATGAAGACATGGCAGTGGATAGCCTACCGATGGCCTTGGCTACAATCTCAAAGGGGCCAGCAATCACATTTTCTGAGACAGAAATAGCACCCCCAGAAAATCGGCAAATGCCGCTATGCATTTCCATAATTCTAAACAAAGTCAGCATAGATGCGGCACTTGTAGATACAAGGGCATCTATCAATGTTTGCCCTCTCAGCATATTAAGAGCCTGCAACTTATTAGAAGATCTGTTAAGGCCGACCCCAACAACCATAGCAACATATGACAATTCTCAATGGGTGTGTCATGGGGTGGTCACTATTCAGGCCGAGCTTGGGCCTCTCACTATGCCGGTTGAATTCTACGTACTAGACATCGACCCTATGTTCAAGGCTATCTTGGGTCATCCGTGGATTAACAACTACAAGGCCGTACCTTTCACCACCCACCAATGTCTCAAATTCCCTTTCCAAGGGAGGGTGGTTAAGGTGAAGAGCATGTCCATGATCCAGTCTGTAAAGGCTGTGTCAGAGAAAATTCTGCTGACGTTGTGACCCAGCACGCGGCCAGCTATTTCAGTGCTAGATCTGGATTTCCCATGGGCTTACGCACCACGCAAGCCCGTCTCTGCAGCAGTAAACATCAAGGTGAAGCCCAAGATTCAAGATTCGAAAGGCTGGGACATAATATTGAAATTGGGCTATCAGCCGGGGAGAGGCCTCGGCGCGCAACTACAAGGGCGGACCGAGCCGTTGCCCAAAGGGAGAAAAATGAATCGAAGGCGCCTCGGCTATCGAGAGTCTGCATTGTCAATTCTGGGCGATTCTGGGCCCTTGACCTGGGACTACCGCCAACATTTTGTTAAAGGCCCTCTCCAGCCCGGTACCTTGAAAGCACAGCCGAGTCAGCCCAAGAAAGAAGAAAATGTAGCTCAGGTATTTGCCAACCCGCCATTGCTTCCAAAGGGGCCAGTTGATGACATGGTCGATTATAGCCAGGCTTTTGACAGGCTATTTTATGAAGAAGAAAGTCAAGGGGTACGGCTTGTGCAGTTTGAGTCAAAGAAACCAGCTCACCGTCCGCGGGAAAAGGGGAGCTCGCCTATTGTCTTTACTTGGTCTCCTTCCCGTCTCATGTCGCTCTTCCAACAGCTGGAATCTATACCCCGATCTCCTCCGATCATGATTGATCCGTTCTTGACGGAACTTCCAACTGAGGTGTTGATTATACCGTGTGCATGTGGGCAATGCCCACCCATTGATCTCTCCACAATGTGGACTCCCTCATCCAATCTCTCATATATGTAGTTCTCTTCTTCCAATCCATTCTTTGATGTCTTGTTCCCATCTCTCTTCCCTCTCCAGCTTTCCCCTCTACCATCTCCTCCCACTTGCTGCATGATCTCCAAAAAAAATGTCAAATTTGAAATGGAGATTTCAGTGGAAGATTACGCTGTCTTGTCTCCATCCTCCTCCCAGGGGCATGAGGTCCCTGCTGCTTCCTTCCCATTAGATTTCCATTCTCCTAGGTTAGACGTAGGGTCTGTCGAGTCTAGGAAAGAAGACTCTGTTAGGTCTAGAGAAGTAGAGTCTTTTTCTAGGTCATCCAACCCTTCCTCACTTGAGCCACACCCGCTTGCGCATCATTCTAAATCTATTCCTGATAGGTTCTTGCAGGATCTGGCTCAACGATGTCATGCTATTCTGAACTGTCCGAAGTTTATAGCTACGGCAATTGTGATAGAAGAAGATGAGGAGCAGGAAGGGGTGTGGAGTGACGACGGATTAGGTGTTCATGAAATCATGGATGGAAAAGACCCGGTCGATGATGAGGACAGTAGCGTAGATGACACCATCGATCTGTATGCGCAGGGATTAAAGAGATTCGAAGAGCCATCGTCGACGGTGGATGAACCTACGAAGGAAATAAATCTAGAAACCGAAGAAGACCCCAGGCCCATTATTATTGCCGCTAATCTCCCTTCAGAAGTAGAAGAAGATCTGATCAAGGTTCTAAGGAAGTACAGTGATTCTTTTGCCTGGTCTTATGAGGACATGCCAGGTCTTGACCCCTCTTTAGTGGAACATGTTGAGGTGCTAGACTCGGATTCAGAAGGGGGGGTTGAATGAATCCTTTGGAAATTTTGACCAAGTAAAAATTAATTGTATCAATCAGAGATGCTGAACAGGAACTTTTTTTAATTCCAAAAAGCCCTACCTAGGAGCAGATGGGGACCATCGGCCACTAGGGGGTGAATTTTATTACTGAATATGATGAATGAAAATTACATCAGACGGATGCTGGGCATACCCAGCTTATCCATTCGAGCCTCTCCCTTTATAACAGAGGGTAACTCATTATAGGAAAAAAAGGCATTACATTTGGAGGAGCAGGCTAAAGAGGCCAGATGATCCGCTACTTTATTTCCTTCTCTGTAAGTATGGACAATCTTTTCAACCTGAGTAATAGACCTCCAGATCTCTCTTGCATAAGATAGAATTGACCATGGACAATTATACTCCTTGTTAACAACCCGAACTAGAACCTGTGAATCACATTCAATATAGGCTGGACGGTCTGAGATTGTATGCAAATAATGTATTCCATCCATGAGAGCTCTAGCCTCTGCAACAATGCTATTGGCCTGACCATAGAAATGGGAGAATGCTAGGAGAACATTTCCATAATGATCTCTGATGACACCACCTCCTCCAGAGTATCCATCGGATTTGCAAGCCCCGTCAGTGTTTAATTTTAAGAATGGCCAAGGGGGGGAAACCCATTTGATGATTTTCAGCTGAACACCAATTGAAGTTGAGGTAGAAATCCCTAAAGAGTCTAGAATCCTTCTTTTGTTAATATCATATTCTTTGTAAGAAGCATTTTTGCAGGCCTGCTGAACTTTGGCTTTGATTTGGTGGAGGATCCGGCTTTTGGACAATGCGCAGCCATCATATCTCACAGAGTTCCTAGCTCTCCAAACATCCCAGCAGCCAAAGCCAATCACTGCTAGAATTAGGAGGCCAAAAGCAGAGTTCAGCCTTATGTGTCGAGCAGCATTTGATATGAAGGATGCGACAGAATTCCCTTCCAAAGGCAGCCCCACAGATTGGAAATAAGACCATATGTGTGAGGCTAGTTCACTGTGTATGAATAAATGATTTAGACTTTCCCTCTGATGGGTCTGACAGCATGAGCAGATGGAACACAATTGAAAACCCAGTTGTTGAATATTAGTGTCTACAGGGAGGCTATTATGAAGAAGCTTCCATAGATGAACAGAGATTTTGGTTGGCAACCATGGAGACCAAAGCTTTGACCATTGAGTGAATGGCTGATTGAGGGCAGTTTCAGAAATAACTTTGTAAGTGGAAGCCACCGAGCACTGACCTGTGGATGACAGGGTCCAAACAGGAAGATCAGAATCTGAGTTGAGAGTTGTGTGCAAAATGGCTGTTTTGAGATGAGCAGGAATGAAACTGTCCATTAAGGCTGTATCCTCACTTGGGGAGTGCAATAGGAAATCCTTTACAATGATGTTTGAATTTGGGATACTGTTGGGGGGAACAAAATCAGACAAACAATGCATTCCAATCCATTTATCAAACCAAAAATTGGTGAGGTTTCCATCTCCAATGATGAACTTGTGATACTGCAGAAGAATCTGTTTTGCCTTGATCCAGCTACTTCTAGCATGACCAGCCATGTTCTTAAAATGCACATCTCTCAAATGACTCTGCCCAATATACTTAGCTCTAAAGAAAGTTGCCCACAAGGAGGTTGAATACATAGCTTGCCATAACATCTTAACTCTGAGAGCAATGTCCATTTGCCTAATAGACATGATACCCAGTCCACCCTTTGAGATAGGTCTGCAGATGATATCCCAGGATCTCCAATGTCTTTTGTTCCCTTTCGGTGAAGAGCCCCAGAAAAAATTAGCAAAAGAAATCTCCAGCAGGTGGTGAGTACCAGAGTGAAGGGGTGCCGTGGACAAAGAATAAATAGGAATAGAGGTGAGAACATGCTTGATCAAAATCAGCTTAGCACCTTGTGAAAGAAGACTGGATTTCCATCCATAGATCCTTTTTTGAATGGTGTGAATAATACCTACAAAGTGGACTTTTTCCCTTCGGCCTATAACCAGAGGAAAGCCAAGATATTGCTGAACAGGAACTAACTAGATTATCCAGAGCTCCTTGCTGCCCTTAATCAAGCAGAAAATGTGCAGCTAACATGCTCACAGGACATGGAGAGACAGATCGGCCTATACATTCATCTAACGGAGCAGGACAACCAAACCACAGTAGACAAGGAAACTTTTAGGTGGTTCGGTCCTCCGACCTACGTCCACCCCACACTCAAACCAGAGTGTGGCTTACTGCTGCCAAACAGCTTGAAATCACTGGGCCTTACAGCTTGCCTACAAACTGCTGATTCACAGCTTCAACTGCTGGGCCTTACAGCTTCTCCGTCCGCTGGGCAATACAGCTTGGCCGTCCAGAGGAATCCATCTCTGCAGTCGCTGACACACAGCTTGAAAGGAAATGCATGATGAAAGCAAAAATAAAATTCAGCAACGAAAAGCCGACAATAAGATCAAACAGAATTGCTCACACAGGAGCGCAGTGTCTTGGATCTGATCCGGAAGACACTTAAAAATAACAGATCTACAGTAAATACTGACGCTGCTTCACTTCACACTCTTCCTGCCTTCTGCTCTCAAAACCTCTCTTTTTCTTCTCTCGTACTTCTTTTCTCTGGATCGTGGGGACACTATCTCTCTCCGCTTCAACTTTCTATCTGCTCATTGATGGAGTGGTTTGTCTCTGGTTTTCTCTTTGATCCACACACTGCTCTCACTTCTCTTCTTTTTTCACTATTCCATCTCTGCTTCGAACCCTTTTCTTTTGCATATATATATGTGTCTGCTCCAGAACCCTAGGCGTATGGATACCCCGTTTCCTGCCTAAAAAGTTGGGGCACGTGTAAGAATATTTTGGGCCTCTATCTTCATCGGATCACGTGCCATTTACCTGGTGAATGCACAGACAAACTGTCAGAAAAAGGAATAAACATTTTGTCACTTACTCAGCACAAGTCTTTCTGACGTAGCGAGTAAGTAAGCATAAACTATAATGACTAGGAGTTACCAAGTCAGTCATTGCAATGACTTACTACTAGGTGAGCAAGATTGCACCAAGTTGAAGTGAGCAAAGACGAGAGATGCACTTACTTGAGAAAACGCATGACGTCATAAGCACGGACCATAGAGTCCAATAGTGCAACAGATATGCACCGACAAGAAACCACATAACACAAGGATACACTGACTTTATTTTTGCCAGAATGGAAAGTTTGCACCGAGTTGATAAAGAAGAATGCACGGACAAAGGAAGATGCAAGACAGAACTTGCACCGAGCCAAGGAATCCCGTCCAAGTAAGAACTTGCACTGAGATGGCAGAGAGAAAGACGCAGAAGAAAGAGAGATGCAAGCCAAAGCTTGCACCGAGTTGGATTTGCACTAAGATAAAAAATGAGCAGACTCAACAAGTGCATTCTAGACATGAATTGCACCGACCCAGATATTGCACCGAGAGAGTAACGGGACGACAGTGTGTGTGCATGAATAGAAAGTACACCGAGGCAAGCACTTATGCGTGAAATGCAGAACAAAGCTAGACTTGCACCGAGCTAGATTTTTAGCGATACAACACATGCACTGACTATGATTTATTCTATGAAATAACATGCACCAAATGGACCATACAAACAGATAGAATTGAAGGATTTAAACACCTTAATCTAAACATGAGTCATAGAAAGTCATTATCAAAACTAGGGTTCCAACAATCTCCCCCTTTTTGATTATGACAACTATGAGTCATGTATGATTAAACCATTTAAAGAAAATTCAATACTCAGCATTCAAACCAGTGTGTTTATAGTCTGTTGGAGCATGTTCAAAACTTATTCACACGCAGACAAGATAGAAAATGCATAGACAAGATAGAAAATGCATTGATCACAACAGGTGTGCGAACGAACAAAATGCAAACATGTAACATGTAAGAACAAAAAGAGGATACTACTGTGTGTATTAAGAAAGAAACATTAGTGTTTGAATGAACATAAAAAAAAGGTATTTGAAACAGCAGATCTTTTCCCCCTTGTCATTTTACTCAGCATAAACATACCCAGTAGCATATATGAGTTCTTCTTGTTGCAGCATACATGAGGTCTTCTTCTCTTCTTCTCCCCCTTTGTCATTATCAAAAATGGGGAATTGGGAGAAATTAGTGACCTCGGTAACTCCCCCTGTCTCTTGGAGGATATGCTGAATTGGAGCCAGAGATGGGAAATCTGTTCATCAACGAGGTGTGAAGATCTCTAATGAAATCTGCCAGTTTATCAAGTTTTTGATGAACAGTATTCCCCAGTCTTTCCACTAGGGAGGTGGTTGACTCTTGTTTAGTGATAGATTGTTGCACAGTCTCTGAGAGTGTCTGCAAATTAGATTGGACAACTTGAAACTTTTTGATGATTTCTAGCTGACTGGCCGCTATCTTGTTTAAGGAGCCCTTTATCTATTCAAGCTCAATTTTCAGATCAAAAGTATGGCTAAGAATTTTAGCCATATTGCTAAAGATGGAGATTTGGGTATCTTGAATTTTGCTAACCATGTCACCCACTCGAGTGCTGATACCCATAAGAGATTCTAAAATCTCTCGTACAACTTCATCAGTTTTTCATTTAGCAGTTAAAAACTCTATCCCTTGTCTATTGACAACTTTTTCCAAATGCTGCAATCGGGAATCTACTTTGTCCAGTTGAAAGGTGTTGAACAGAAACTGTTTATTCATTAGTTCATTCTGATTCAACACTGTCTCAGTCAAATTTGCCAGCATCTGTGCAATGTTAGGTTCAGCATTTGTTCCATGTAAACTAGAAGTGGAGGCACTAGAGTCTGGTAACTCAGTGTAATACTCATGTTGCTGTTCAGGAAGTGGAGGAGGTGGTATGCCAAGACTAATCAATTCTCCAAAATGTAGACCAAATTTAGGAGCTTGAGATAAAGACATCTTTGGATACATTCTGTGGTGAGGGGCAGGTCCCATAACATATTCTTGTGATTCTTCTTCAGCTGCCCCTGGAGCTTCTTGTGGAGCTTCTTGCAGAGCTTCTGCTTGTCTTGGTTGTTCACCCTCCTGATCATTTATAACTGACTCAGCAATTTCTTCATAAATTTTGTCAGTTTCTTCTGTCAAAATCTGTGTAACCATCTCAGACAATAATCCTTCATCTGCTTCAATTTCTTCTTCACTTTCCTCTTCTACACCTTGTGTATCAGCCTCTTGTATTTCTGCTTCACTAAGTTGATCTTCCTCTTGTTCTTGCTGAACAAGTTGTTGTTCCTACTCAGATTGTACTCCAAACTTATCAAATTTCTCACTGATATTTTGATCCAGCTGTTGTACAATTTGGGCATCAGTTAAATCCAATTCATGAATTTCTTGTTCTAGTTGAAGATCCTTGAGATTCTTCTCAGCTATCATAGGAAGAATTTCTTCTTGACGAACCTGAGGAGGCTGTTCTGACACTGTTTCCACTTGAACTTTCCTATTCTTCTTCAACGGAGCATGCTTTACTGATTTCTCTTTTCTTTGAAATTCTCTAGAAGGAGTCTCTGAGTTAGTCTTTTTCAGTCTCATGTAAGTATCAATGAACTCCATGTTGTACACATTAAATTTTGGAATTTCTTTCGAAGGCTCATCTTCTAAGGCTATGTTTGCCTTCTTAAAAATAGCAGTTAGGTGAGATGCATAGGGTAAATATCTTCTAGACTCTTTGCAAGTCCTCATTATCTGAATCATTATTTCAGTCAAACAAACTATGATTCTCTTCAGCAGACAATATAACACAAATCTCTGAGTGTTGGTTAGTCTTCCTCTCCCTCCAACTTGTGGAGTGATCATAGTAGTGAGAATGTGATGTAGCAATCTCTTGAGAGGAGAGAAATTGTTTGCATTAAATTGAGCCAATTTTAACTGATTTTTGTCTTGGGGATTCTCAGGCTCATCTGTGATGACAGAGTATACCTCATGAAGATCACATGCAAACTTTCTTTCAATTACTCCTTCTGGTATTCTAAATATAGTATGTAGGAGATGTTTAGAGACTTCAATCCCGGACCCCTTGACTTTAGAAACCAGTATTGCCTGATCCAAATCATACTTCATGTTCTGGTAGAACTCTCCTACGAGTCTAGGATAGTATACCCTATGCTTACCCAGAAACTTTAACCATTTCTGAGCCTTAAAAATTTCAATCAACTCAGAAAATTTCTCAATCATTTTCTGGTCATGAAAGTCTACGTACCGTGGGAAGACTATCTTGCCGGCTTCAAATGTTATTTCTGCATGTCTTGAAGCTTCAGCTGTGATATCTTCTTCCTCGAGTACCTTTCTCTTATCTCGACCATGCGCTGTCTTCAGCTTCTTTACCTTCGATAATGCCGCAACCACCTTCACTGACTCCCGATCTTCTACCAACTGTACCTCTGTTTCCTTTCTCTTCCCCTTGCCCGACTTCTTCTGAACCGATTCTGATGTTACACCTACTGCATGTGACTCCTTTGATCTTCGCTTATAGGCTATGGTCACATTGGTCTCCAGGACTTGAGGAGACGAGGGTTGCCGCTCTTTCGTGACCTTCTTCTTCCCCTTACTTGTGGCGGACGGAGAGGACATGGTGGAAGATTAACAAGTGGAAGATAAGAGATAGAGGAATGCTGCAAGAATGGTGAGAGAAGTGACTTGGGAAGCAAAGGTCGTGCTTTGCACAGAGGCGAGGTACAAGAATCGCGAGAGCTGGAGAGGGTTTCGAGCGGGAAGGGATGTGTTGGACAGTGGTGGTAAATAGGGTTTGAGAGAATTATCTAATATACTATATACTTTACCAACCTCAACATATAATACCCAAAACACCCTTTACCTTACGAAAAAAGACCTTTCATCTCTTTTCGTGATTTTCAACGTATGGGACTATATCGAATAACATGAAGTCTTCGCAAAATATCTTTTGAAGTAAAATCAATAGGAATAAAACAATTCCATCCATGATTACCCTCAATAAGATATACCGTTAATTCTTACTAAACATTTTCATTTGCCAGCCCTGAAGAGAAATCCATTTTTTATATAGAGCTTAAATTAGTTTTAATTTTTTTTGAAGCCACACCAGAGTCAACCATATGAATATTAAACTATTATAAAAGATTGAGCATTATGGTAATACTACACCTTTTTACTCAAGGAAGCATGTTGATTATACACCGGAATCCCTGGTTACTCAGTGTAGTTTTACCTTACTGCTTCAAACTTTTTGAACAGAGATAGCACTTATCATCATGACATAACCTCTGAATTTCTTTGAATCAGATGGTCAGTTTCTCAAATAATGTGCCATTGCTCTGCCTCCTTTCGACAAACAATTTTATTTGCTTATTTTCCTTTGATGGCGTATTCTCTGGTCTGTCAATAGAATTATCCTAGAACAAGTTTAAGAACCATATAAACATTAGATTTTTCGCCAGGTTGACCAACTACTCATGATTTTCAAAATTTTAAGCAATCTTTTGAGATGTTCCATTTCAGATTATTTTATGACCATTGAGTCTACATTCAGAGACACTTGTGGAAACTTTAAGATATGATATAATATCCATAGGCAGAAAATCACGGTCCAGTTAAGATCAACAATTTCATTCTTAGTTAGGGGTGTTCTTAGTAGTTAAGTGCTGAGGATTAGAAAAGGTAATAGATATCAGATTTTAACTCCCCCTGATTACCACATTCTATGGACTTGTCGAAACGGAGATGAGAGGAAAGATGTGCATGAAGATATGACAGATGTTTGCCAAAGAGCGAAGTTCAGAGTTCAGAGCCAATCAGTTACTCAGCCTAAGAGATTTGTTCCACAGCTACCACCCTCTTATGTACACAGTCAGCTTCTAATTCTCAACTTGAATAGGAATCAGTACATTCAAAAAGGACACTTGTCAAGAGCTTTCCAATGAGCATAGACTGTCTCAGCAACATCACATAATAACTCATATCACCACTTCAGGTCACTATCTAAGCAGTCATACATCTGAAACCTCCAAACAATTGCAGCACTTAAAATCTGATCAGCTTTTCACAAACAGACAACCCATCATTCAAGCAGCTAGGCTCTCAAACACTTTGACTCCTCCTCAAGAATTACTAGAATTCCACCCAAACAATATTTATTTTTCTTAGAGTACACAATTTTAACATGACTGTATGCATTGAAAATTCTACACGCAACTTGACCCCTGGTACCTGGCGAAGGCAAGCCTCTATGCATAGCGTGGGTTTCCAGATAGAAAACAACTGCCCTTCTCCCAACATACTATTTTATATACCATAGGGTCGTGCAGGCCTACTTATCTAATCATGAACATGATATCATCCATCATTGATTTATTTCAATTATTCATGTAACATTCCACAAGGATCATTTGCTCATACAATTTCAGTGAAGAGATGCACAGATAATATGATGATATCAGCTATGACACTGTGGAATATCACATAGAATGCAAACATGTATCATGATAACTCATGAAGATACTACTATAAAGCCAGAGTTTAAGACGATTAGACAACTAACCTGAAAGATGCAGTAAATGGGGTTTTTCATGTTCTGTTGCCTCGGCTTATTTACCCCCTTTTATTTCCTTCGAGGCATACTTGCAAGATCAAGTTATTTTGCAGAATGTGGAACCCAAAAACTCTTGGGTTCTGCTGAGTAAGTAACACCTTTAGTAGGTGTACTCCGAGAATTCTAAACTTTCCTATTGTCATATTTCATAGAATGGCAGTCATTCATGATATGTCCCATTCTCCCACAATAATGGCAATGAATGAGAGATCTCAGATTTTTCTTGACACGATCATCATGGAATTTTTGTGGATGGACATGAGTTAAGTAATTTCTGACAGAACGATCATTATTTCTTTTCACATGCCAACACTCAGATTCATGGTGGCCAATTTTTTTATAAGCAAAATTTTTACTGCCAAAAATATTTTTATTTACAGGAAGTTTCCAAATTTTGAATTGACTCTCTTTCTTTGAGCATGCCAGCAATGGGCTCTAATATGGCCCGACTTACTATAGTAGTAACAGTGAATATTCTTCTTCTGAACTGCATGGTGAGTGTCTTGAGTTTTCCCATCGTGAAATTTCTTAGTGGCTCGCTCATCTAGCTCCATTGTCCTACACTCATGCATTTTATGACCAGTTTTTCCACAGTAATAACATGAAAAGATTTTTGTGTTTGCATGTGACTGAATGAGGAAACATTTTCTAACATGCACTTGTTCAGGACAATTTTTAGAGACAAAAGAAACTTTAACAGCATCAGATGAAAGTTTGGTTTTATATTTGTTTTCACTCTTTTTCTGTTTTCTTCCATTTTGTAAATTTTTACTTTGTTCTTCACTTCTCTTCGCCGTTAACTGAAATACAGATGAAGTGGAAGGTTTTTCTTGTTCTGAATTTTTAACAAAAATAATTTTTAATTTATTTCCATCAACCTTCTTCATTACTGGACTGTAACCCATTCCCTCTTTTTGAAAATTCACATTAGCTCCAAGCAAGTTATTCAAATTATCTTTTCCCTTAACAAACTTTGACAGGGAATTCTTTAGATCTTCAATTTTAGCTTGCAAGGAAGCAATGTAGTCTTTACAAGAAATGACTTGAGTATGCAAACCATCATTCAGACTTTTTAAAGTCTCATTCTCTTGTGTTAACTTCAATTATATATTCACTTCTTTTTCTTTCAAGACTGATTTTCCTTTTTCGTGAGCCAGCCATCTTTCAGAAAGAATTGTATTAAGGACCACCAGCTTTTTATTCTGTTCCTTCAAGTTACGGTTCTCTTCAATCAATTTATCTTGATATTCATCAGTTTCCTTTTTCTGTTTAACCAATGACTCATTTTCTTCTTTCAGGGATCTAATTAGATTCTTCTACATATTATCATCCGAATCAAGGTCTTCAATTAGTTCCTTTAAGAATGCACATTCATTACATGAATTTTCATCTCTAGCAAGTTTGTTTCTTAAATTCTCATTTTCAGATTTCAAATTTTCTTTCTCAGCTTTTAAGCGTGTAACTTCATGGATCATTTCTTTTCTCAACTTGTTCCTTTCTGACTTGACTCTATCATATTTATTCAGTAAATGCTCATTCATGGAGACTAACTCATCATAGCTAAAATTTTCAGCTTCAGAATTTACCTGGGAGGATGAGTCCTCGGACTGATCTCTAACCATCAGGCACATTTCTTCATCTCCAACAGATCTTCCCAACATTCTGTTGATGATAGCCGCTGCACTCCTGCATTCATTGACATATGGAACATAGTTAGAGTCTATTGCCCTTTTGGTTAGATCTAGGGCCTTTTTATTTTCATCAAACTTCTGTCTGTCGGAAGATTTCCATTGGGATTTATCCTCTGGAACTTCATACAGACTAAGAGCTATAAGAACCCAAAGATCTGAATCCACATGCATCACATAGTCTCTAAAGGAGCCATACCAGCCATAAAAATTAGAACCAATGTATACTGGAATTTCAGCCATGAATTCACTACAAATCAGATCAGGAGCAACGCTAAGAGTCGGATCAAACCAGATCGCACCTAAACCAAATCAAGGAATGGATCTGCAGGTCATTGGATCCTCTGTGCAGAAAACCCTCTCTGATACTAATTGATGAGGTGCTAGACTCAGATTCAGAAGAAGCGGTAGAATGAATCCTTTAGAAATTTTGACCAATTAAAAATTAATTGTGTCAATCAGAGATGCTGAACAGGAACTAACTAGATTCTACCGAGTCTGAAGGGCAGCGAAGAGCTTAATCAAGCAGAAAACGTGCAGCTAACATGCTCACAGAACATGGAGAGATAGATCGGCCTATAAATTCATCTAACGGAGTAGGACAACCAAACCACAGTAGACAAGGAAACTTTTAGGTGGTTCGGTCCTCCGACCTACGTCCACCCCACACTCAAACCAGAGTGTAGCTTACTGCTGCCAAGCAGCTTGAAATCGCTGGGCCTCACAGCTTGCCTACAAACTGCTGATTCACAGCTTCAACTACTGGGCCTTACAGCTTCGCCGTCCGCTGGGCAATACAGCTTGGCCGTCCAGAGGAATCCACCTCTGCAGTCGCTGACACACAGCTTGAAAGGAAATGTATGATGAAAGCAAAAACAAAATTCAGCAATGAAAAGTCGACAATAAGATCAAACAGAATTGCTCACACAGGAGCGCAGTGTCTTGGATCTGATCCGGAAGACACTTAAAAACAATAGATCTGTAGTAAATACTGACGCTGTTTCACTTCACACTCTTTCTGCTTTCTGCTCTCAGAACCTCTCTTTTTCTTCTCTCGTACTTCTTTTCTCTAGATCGTGGGGACATTATCTCTCTCCACTTCAGCTTTCTATCTGCTCATTGATCGAGTGCTTTGTCTCTGGTTTTCTCTCTTGATCCACACACTGCTCTCACTTCTCTTCTTTTTTCACTATTCCATCCTCTCCTTCGAACCCTTTTCTTTTGCATATATATATGTGTCTGCTCCAGAACCCTAGGAGTGTGGATACCCCGTTTCTCGCCTAAAAAGTTGGGGCACGTGTAGGAATATTCTGGGCCTCTATCTTCCTCGGATCACGTGCCATTTACCTAGTGAATGCACAGACAAACTGTCAGAAAAAGGAATAAACATTTTGTCACTTACTTAGCACAAGTCTTTCCGACATAGCGAGTAAGTAAGCATAAACTGTACTGAGTAGGAGTTACCAAGTCAGCCATTGCACTGACTTACTACTAGGTGAGCAAGAGGTTGCACCAAGTTGAAGTGAGCAAAGACGAGAGATGCACTTACTTGAGAAAACGCATGATGTCATAAGCACGGACCATAGAGTCCAATAGTGAAATAGATATGCACCGACAAGAAACCACAGAACACAAGGATACACTGACTTTATTTTTGCCAGAATGGAAAGTTTGCACTGAGTTGATAAAGAAGAATGCACAGACAAAGGAAGATGCAAGACAGAACTTGCACCGAGCCAAGGAATCCCGTCCAAGTAAGAACTTGCACCGAGATGGCAGAGAGAAAGACGCAAAACAAAGAGAGATGCAAGCCAAAGCTTGCACTGAGTTGGATTTGCACTGAGATAAGAAATGAGCAGACTCAACAAGTGCATTCTAGACATGAATTGCACCGACCCAGATATTGCACCGAGAGAGTAACGGGACGACAGTGTGTGTGCGTGAACAGAAACTGCACCGAGGCAAGCACTTATGCGTGAAATGCATAACAAAGTTAGACTTGCACCGAGCTAGATTTTTAGCGATACAACACATGCACTGACTATGATTTATTCTATGAAATAACATGCACCAAATGGACCATACAAACAGATAGAATTGAAGGATTTAAACACCTTAATCTAAACATGAGTCATAGAAAGTCATTATCAAAACTAGGGTTCCAACAGAACATCGACTCGTGCTTAAACCAAGGGCAACACCCGTGAAACAAAGATCAAGAAGATTTCACACCCACATAGCCTTAAGGATTAAGGAAGAGGTCGATAAATTGTACAAGGCCAAGTTTATTAGAGTTGTCTTATATCCCCAGTGGGTGGCGAACATAGTCCCTGTCATCAAGAAGGATGGAAAGGTGCGTATTTGCATCGATTTTAGGGATCTTAACAAAGCATGTCCCCAAGATGATTTCCCGCTGCCTCACATAGATGTATTGGTGGATAGCACCGCCGGGTATGAAGCATTATCATTCATGGATGGTTATTCAGGATATAACAAGATCCGTCTCGCCCTCGAGGATCAAGAGAAAACCTCCTTCACCACGCCCTGGGTCACGTACTGCTATGTGGTTATGCCGTTTGGATTGAAGAATGCTGGCGGCACCTATCAAAGGGTGATGATGGCTATACTCTACGACATGATGCATGTCTATATGGAAGCTTACGTGGATGACATTTTGGTGAAGTCGAGGACCAAAGAAGAACACCCTACTATTTTGGCTAAGGTGCTCCAGAGAGTTAGGGAGTACCAATTAAAAATGAACCCAAAGATATGTGTGTTCGGAGTCTCTTCGAGGAAGTTGCTAGGCTTCATAGTTAGCAAACGGGGGATTCAGATTGATCCTAACAAAGCAAAGGCCGTCATGGAGATGCCTCCGCCTAAGAATATCACGGAACTTCGAGGACTGATTGGTAGATTACAATTCATTAGAAGATTCATATCCCAACATTCTCAGAGGTGCTGCCCGTTTTATGAATTACTAAAGGCGGGGGTCAAATTTGAATGGAATCAAGATTGTCAAAAGGCCTATGAGGACTTAAAGAAATATTTCACCAATCCCCCGGTTTTGCAACCTCCTATCCCTAGGAAACCCATGATCCTATACATTTCTGTTATTGAGGACTCCCTAGGGGCGGTCTTAGCACAAGTAGATGATGAAGGGAAAGAGCGGGCAGCTTATTATCTCTCCAGGTTATTTAACCCGGCGGAGACCAAATACACCGCTATGGAAAAGACTTGTGCCACCTTAGTGCAGGTAGCTCAGAAACTGAAACACTATTTTCTAGCCCACCCAGTTAGGTTGATCTCTAGAATAGACCCGATCCGTTATCTCTTAGAAAAGCATATCCTTTCTACTATGTTAGCTCGCTGGCAGAGCTTCCTATCTCAGTTTCATATCACATTCGTCGTTCAGAAGGCTATCAAAGGATATGCCATCGCTGAGCATCTTCCCTATCTTCCTATCCCTTGTATAGACTCTATTCAAAATGATTTCCCTGATGAGCATCTCTCTGTCCTTACCCATCATCCCTTTTGGTCTCTACACTTCGATGGTGCACTCAATTCTCAAGACCGAGGGATAGGCGCCGTTCTCCTCACTCCGGAAGGGGTGACGATTCCCTTTGCTTATCATCTCCATTTTCCTGCTACCAACAACATCGCCGAGTATGAGGCTCTCCTGGTCGGATTGAAGCACGCCTACCTCTTTGGCGCGCACTACCTAAATATCATAGGAGACTCTCAGCTCATCATGCGGCAAGTATTGTCCACTTACCGCACTCGTGACCCTAAGCTCAAGCCGTATCAAGATTTGGTCACTCTTTTGGCTCGGCAATTTCGCAAGTTGATCTATATCCATACTCCTCAATCTCATAATATTCTCGCTGATGCACTAGCATCACTTGCTTCCTCTTTATCTTTTCCTCTCAGTTGGAGCACTGAGACTATCGTCATCCAGAGGTTAGATGCTCCCTCTCTTCAGGATCCTTGGTATCACAACCTTAGGAAGACTGCAGAGGCTACGGCTGAGAAGGAAGATTTGAAGGAAGTATCTTTAACAGAGTTAGAAGAGATCTTGAAAGAAGAAGAATTACCATGGTATCATGAAATCGAGCTGTATTGCAAAGATGGATCATTCCCTGAAGGGGAAAATGCCAAGTAGCGTAAGGCTATCAGAAGAGCCGCCTCAAGATACACTATCATTGTTGGAGAATTGTATAGGCGCACCCTCAATGGAATGCTCATGAGGTGCTTAGACGACGATGAAGCTTGGAAGGTGGCTGAAGTAGCCTATTCTAGCGAGTGTGGAGGTCATGTCAATGGCCATGCTCTAGCGAAGAAGATCCTTAGACAGGGTTATTATTGGCCCACTTTAGAGAAAGATTGCTCCCTCTACGTCTGGAGGTGTCTTAAATGTCAACTCCACGCTGATAAAATCCATGCTCCAGCTTCATCTCTACAACCTCTTTCTGCTCCTTGGCCATTCTCTATGTGGGCTTTCGACATTGTTGGCCCGCTCGGTGATCCTAACTCTGAAACCAAACAAAAATCCTTCATCTTCACCGCCACGGAGTACTTCACTAAGTGGGCCAAAGCGGAGGCGTACACAGAGATCAAAGCAACAATGGTGTGCCACTTCATCATAAAGAATAGCATCTCGTGGTTCGGAGTGCCAAGCAGCATCGTCACCGATAACGGACCCCAGTTCATCTCTCAAGAGCTTAAGGACCTTTGTAAAAAGTTTAATATCGCATTGCATCATTCATCTCCATATTATCCTTAAGGCAACGGTCAAGCCGAGGCCACTAATAAAACCCTTCTTAAAATCATAAAGAAAACGTGCGAATTTCACAAATTTTCTGATTGGCCTGAACGATTAGTGGAAGCTCTATGGGCTTACCGCACCTCCGCCTGTACTCCTACGGGGCAAACCCCCTATGCACTAACCTACGGGATGGAGGCAGTGCTCCCATACGAGATCTTGGCCCATTCCCTAAGGGTGCAGCTCGATAAGGAACTTAATCTTGATGAACGTCGAGAGGCGTTGCTCGTCTAGTTGGAACTCTTGGATGAGAAGAGGATGAATGCGGCCGATCACGTGTCCGTTTATCAAAAAGAGTTTCACGTTATTTTCAAAAGAAGGTAATTGAACGCAAATTTCAAATAGGTGATATGGTTCTGAAACGTAAATTCATTAGGTCGGGAGGTCCTAGGTCCAAATTGCAACCTAACTGGGAAGGTCCATTCATTGTTAGACAGGCTTATTCAGGGAACGCTTATCGCTTAGTCAACGTAGAAGGTGAGGAGCTGTCTCATGCTTGGAATGGGTTGTATCTTAAGCGCTTTTATCCTTAGAGTCAGGCTAATGAATGCCCGGTGGCAAGGTGTCCCTTCCTGGAACACTAAGGAGGACCCCGAGTTCAGCAAATCACACACTTCACGGCATCCCTGGTCGGGTTCCCCAATTATGTAAACACCGTTTCTCCTTGGCCATGCCCGAGGGAAGTCACAGTCCCTGTCCATTTCTCTCCTCGACTAAATCTAGGGGCAAGAGGTAAATAAGGGGGCGATGACTAATCTAAACACCCTGATGAGAGGAGGTCTCAAATAGGGGCAGTCCGTTATGACCTGATTCCACAAGAAAAAGCAATTCATCAAAGGAAAGAAAAAGAAGGAGCAACAATCGCAACGAAGAATAAAGATCTATTTCAAAAAGTTCGTATCTCAAAGTCTATACCTCCGAGAAAATAAGACTAGGCATGGCAAGAGTGGCAGTACAGTTTCCCCGCTGGACGTTATGACCCGGTCATATGCGTGCCTAGGGTGGATGAAGGTTCGATGATGGACACAAAGCCCCGACTCAACAGTCCGAATCTCTGAATGGGTCATTGTGAGAAGGATTCAAACCCTGGAAACCTCTACACCTGGCCTAAGCTTATCCTCATATTCTATTTTTTCTTTTTAGGACTAGATAGTACTCCGGGTATGGCCTCGGTAGAAGCATCGTCACGCAGATTGGCCCTGGCCAGGGGTTTTCATTTCAAATTCACGCTGATCTCAGGAGATTCCGAGTGGGGCAGGTAGGGCCCTTGTTGCCGGAACAAAATTAGCTTTCAAAATCTAAAAAAAATCAGATATTTCAAAATCCAAAAAAATCATATATTTTAAAATATGAAAAAAATGATATATTTCAAAATCTAAAAAATCAGATATTTCAAAACCCAAAAAAATCATATATTTCAAAACACAAAAAAATCAGATATTTTAAAATCCAAAAAAATTCATATATTTCAAGACCTTCTAAACCTCACAAAAATCAAATATCTTTCAAAACTCCAAAAATACCATCATCTCGCATTGCATGCATTGCATTTCCTTCATTATATTCCCGCCTATTTAATAAGGCTCCACCCCTTGACCAAGTATCAAGAACTGGTCATTTTCTAACTTGCTTCAGGCAAAGGGTTGAGTCTAAGAACAGATCTGACTCGTTTTATTGTCTAAGTGTGTGCAGACGCAGGTTCAAGCGCCCAAGATTCAAAGCTCACAAGTCTTCTATCTCTGGCTCTCTAACGGTCTATAATTAGACCGCTAATCATCTCTGGTGGTTCATGATTGGATCGTTTCCTTTCCCGAAAGGTTAGAAAAATCAACTCTCAGTAAAACTGTCTCTAGCGGTCTTACGATAGACCGTCACAGCCTTCTGGCGGCCCATGATTGAACCGCTTTCTTCTCCCGAGGGTTGAAAACCCTCAGTTTTTCCTGAGCACTGTCTATGGCGGTCTCTCATTAGACCGTTAGGTGTGGTTAGCGGCCCTATAATGGACCGTTTGTTAGACGGAGAACTCTATTTTTAAAACTGATTTGTCTATCCATTCAAGCCCATTGCACATTTCTAAACACAAATCTTTTATTCCATTCAATCAAGTTCATTGAAACATTATTTCATTGATAATTTCAAGTACATCAAAAAGAAAGGCTCAAATTACAATCATTCTTTCATCTGTGCGAGGCCGGATCTTGCGCAATTCTTTCACATAAGCACGGTATCCCTCTTCATCTTCTGCCACTTCTGCTTGCCAAGCACGCACCCGGCTGATTTCCCACATGATTAGTGTGTTCCGGACGGCTCGCTCATCCTCCTCGGTCCCCATCTTCCTAGCTAGAAGGGGAGGGAAGTGTGATAGTGTAGGAACCGTAGTACGGGGTAGCCTAACTTGAAGATAGCATCGGTGCGGGTTGTAGATTGGCAAGGTAGCGTCCCCCACTAGCTGTAGGTCCAGGCCCAGTCGCCGAGGTACTCTAAGGGTAGAGCTTCGAAGAACTCTTGGCCGCATCATGAACTTGTCCATTGGCAAAGTGTTGAGGTAAAGGCGTCATTCATCTCGTGTCTTCTTGTCCGCCACCCGGCACTCAACCTACGAAGAGAACCCAAATGCGCCTCCTATGAAGAATAGAGGGTGGTTCCCGAATATCCAGCTAGTTGAAGGCAAATCCTCCTTGGGTAGGAACTTAAGTCTCACTCCCATCCAACACTCAAGGATGATCATTGACCTGAAAAGTGGCCCTCCTAGGCAAGCTGAACTAAGGCCTTCATAAAGGTATGAAAGGATTGCTTGCGAGATAGATAAACTCCACCACAATCCACTAATAACACTAAAGTTTTGGATGTCCAAGAGGTGGTTGGTGGTGGTGAAAAGGAAGGCCTCGCACAAGCAAACCGGGGTAGCTTTGACTATGGCTTTGAATCTTGCGCTCTTGTTCTTACAATAAGCGGTTATCCATTGGGCCATGGGTATCAAATGGATATGGCGTAGGCTGATCATGGTCCTAACATATTTTGGGTTGTGTATGAAATCCCCTAGAATGAGTGATGGGTTTATAGGCTTAACCGTATGACACACTAGGTCTTCATCCCCAACCTTAGTCTTAGGAAGGGTTAGGTAGGTTTCTACCTCCTCTAATAGGACTGTGGCTTCAAAGCTTGGGAAGAGGAAAGTGTGTGTTTGTGGATGCCATAGCTCTACAAGGGCTGAAATGCTTGACCAATCCAAGAGATTTTCTAGAAATTCTTAGCTAAAACCACTAAGGGTTAAAGCTGCCATGCCCTTAGGATTAAGAGGAGTTCTAAAGGGAGCTCCTTGATCATGGGAGCCACCCACTTTAGGTTGGAGTAACATCTTGGGCCAGGAAGAAGCTAAAAGAAAAGGGAAAATAGAAGACGAAGAAGAGAGGAAGATCGTGAGAAAAGAGAAAATTCGGGAATTTATGAACTTTTGAATCAAATTGCAACTTACCTCTCTTGAAGAACTTGAGCTCAAGTGTTTGGGGATGGAGGTTAGCCGCTGTAGCTCCCCATACTCCTTCTTGGCTGCCTTAGGCCTGGTGTAGACCCTCTCTCCTGTAGCACTAGCTTCAAAGGTCCTCTTCATGGTGTTTTTGAGAGTTTTTAATGAAATTTTGAGGCTTGTAGCAGAGAATTGGTGTGAGCTGCGAATTCTGGGCTTGTTCCCACTTATAGAGGTTTATTTTTAAGCTTGGTGCATTAGGATTGAGGTTGGGTAGCCTTACCCTAAGTTAGATTATGTTCTAGTGTAGATTAAGGACTCTTTCCCCTGAGTTCGGACTCTCACGGAAGAGTCCCGCTCGGATTACACAGTTTCTGCACTAGCGGTCTATCGTAAGACCGCTAGAGTCTTCAGGCGGTTCATTTTTGGACCGTTTTTATCCCTTCATCCACCTGCTGTCTCCGTCCCTATGATGGTCATTTGTTTGGCCGTTTTCTCCCTGTGGCGGTCTTAAATTAGACCGTTTGTCAGGTTTTATCAGAATTTGCCTAACTCTTTTCCCTCTTAGTCAACCTTGCTGTTCTCTCTCTGTCTCTCCCACCTGTACTCTCTGTCAGTACTAAGGTAGTAGTCAGTGGGTCAGCATTCACATTCATCTACATTTTTGCATCTTAAATAAAAACACCAAAAAGCTTTTCATTCCACTATCAAAAGTCATGTACAAGTGTGCATCAAAAGAAAAAAGAAAAGGGAGGCTACAAGTCACGCTCCGGCAGGTCCCTCTCCTGGACCCCAACTGTCGCCCATACCCTCGTGTCTCTTCACCGATGGGGCCATCGAAATACTCCCCTCCTCTCACTGTTGTCGTCTCCTATCCCCCTCCTCATTCCTCCGATGGCCAGAGGAGCCGGTCAAGAAGTCAGGGAATGAGCCGCTTCGAGCACCGCTCTGGGACACGCTCCGCTCTGGTCCGCGGCCTATCATCCGCACGGTCCTCTCCATTGTCCGCAGCTCAATCTTCATGTCATAGGCCTGACGCCAAGCCTCTCGCGCCTTGGTCCGGTAGTGCTCTAAGTCTACTAGCCCCGCGCTCAATCACGCCACCTCCTCACGGAGACGGGTCGCCTCCGCTGCCTCTGCTCTCAACCTCTCAGTCTCCGCTCGAGCACGCTTCGCCTTGGCCAGCGATGTGCTCAACTCTCTCACATGCATTAGCATTCATCGTAATAAGGCATAAGCATCATAAGCATTTAAAGTCTAAGGAACTCGGTTTGTGTTTTGCTTACCCTCTCCGCGAGAGTAGCCTCGGCCTCCTCAGCCTGAGCAACTGTCCGAGCAAAGTCTACATCTCGCTCAGCACTGCCTCCCGCAGGCTGCGACGAAGAGGAAGGTGCATCCGGTCCGCGTCTCTTCGCTCCCTCAGCTCGCTGCATTTTAGAAGTCAAGGTCAGTCGCATTCATCATAAGCATAAGCATAATTAAGTCCAAGGTTTAGGAAGTTTACCAGAAGGTCCAGTGCACACTGGAGCTCATCCCTCTACTGCACAGTGGAGTGGAGGAGGCCCTGTAACTCCGCTATCCTGCCTTGTGGGTCTAGCTGCATATAGCAAATCATGGTGTCAGTGCATATAGGAATAAGATCATTTAATTAAAGAGCATAACTTTAGAAGTCATACCGGTCGTTGGACGCCGTAGAACACCCGGTCACCGTACCTCCGAGCGTAGGCCCTCAGGTAGGCCTCGTCGCTGTCAGCTCGGGTCCTCACCTTCCGACCTCTCCGTGACCAATCCCACACCTGGTCGATCACCCAAGTGACCCAGTCGATGTCGCCGCTGAGTCCCTTCGTTGATCTCCCGAAGCGCTCATCGTCTCGCTCAGGGAACTCCACCTCTGGCTAGTGTACTCCCCTCGCCCTTATAATAAGTCGATGATGGAGAGGCTCAATGATGTTGATGCAGTGTAGCCAGATCTCTCGTCGGCATACGCCCAGGCTGCCTCCACCCAAGGCTGTCTCTCGTAACCCTCGTCATGGTAAGGTGTCCAGCGCACCTAAAAAAGGTGATGCGGGATGGACACGGGGATCGACTCTAAGAGATGCGGACCAGGGACTCTAAATGCGGATGCGACCAGCAACACACAAATTGGAGAGACTTCGGCCCGACACTAGGAGTTCCTATGGGCTATACGTCGCTAACAGAAATGCAAGCTCACTCGTCATCCCAAGCGAGGGAAACGCGGATCGTGCACGGTTGAAGAACCGGCAGAGTTAAGGGTAGTCCGACTCAACTTCCGTGCTCAGATCGAGCCATGGGACGGGTCACTCTCACACTCACAGCGGTGACATGGACTCACGGGCTAGTTCCTATCGCACTCGGCAGCGGCCTAAGATCATATACTAAACTAGCAAATGAATGCCAAGAAGTTACGATCGTTACCTCCACGCTCCCGGCGTGGGGAAGACAACCCCGGCCAATCACGGACTCCCGGTTAAACACTTTTATAGCAGTACAATAATTTTGACCCACTCCACGTAGGGAGGTAATAGGTCACATGTGGGGACCGGGAGTCGCGACAATTGGGTTGACGGGCAGCATCTTGACGTCGTCCCGGCGATGCCGAACCCGCGTTTTGGTGCTGTCCGGACGGCGTGATCTACGGGTACGTGGAGCCCACGAGCCGCTCTGTCCTCCGGGTCTGATGGGGCGGGTCCCGCTATGGTGGAGACCCCTGGTGGTGCACCTCCCTGGACGGTGGTCGGGCGGGGACGCCGGTCGGAGGCCAATCGGCTCCGATCTCCAAGCTTTGGAGTTGCTGCCCACGGACTGGTTGCTTCTATTTTTAGGCGCGCGATCCGGCGAGATCGGCTGCTGCGATCAATCCTGATGTCGGATCGAGGCACAGAAGGTATCTTTGGAAAGCTCTTTCGAAGTACTCCAACCTAGGGCTAGAGAAACAAACTGGATCTGCACGGATCTGGCCTTAATCTATTTTTGAAGTTGCTGTTGGATAGTGCCCGAAATCTCAGGGCAGCAGAGAAGTTTCCTGAGAACTACCTTTGACCGCAGGATATACCTCAGATTCAGACCTCAACCTCTTCATGAAGATTGTAGAGGGGAGAGAGAGGAAAACGGAAATAATTCTTATGAAGGGATTGGTAGAGGTTTCGATTTGTTAGGGATTTTTAACTGACTGGGGGTCGGATCTGGACACTGGCAGATAGAACTGTAGAGGGATCTGAAAGTGAATTTTAGAAAATATGTGAAGGCCTTTAGAAATTCCACGAAAATTCGTGGGTGGAGGGGATGGTGGGTAGAACCTTCAGTAATTTTGGGGGTTCAAGCAAAAATCAAAAGGTGGTTCGGAGGTGGGAAACTCAAGGTTGCTGTCACTATAGACATAAACCTAGCAGAACTGGAAGGAAAAGATGGACGAAAATGTAAAAATGGAAATCGGAAGCTAGAGGCCAAACCAATTTTTGTTGAACATGGAGGAAACCCCTGGAACACGCCCTGAAAACCCGAGCTCAAGAAGATCTCGGAGCTGAGAGATAAAATTCGTGGAAGGGGCTGCTGTAGGATGAAGACAGAACCCCGACGACAGCCGTGGTGGTGCGATGGCGGCACAATGGCGGCGGCGGCGATCACCGGAACTGATAGATGAGGCTTCCCACCTCAGGAGGCAACCTTCCCAGCTGCAAGAAGAAGAGAGGGGAGAGGGAGAAGGGGGCGGCCCTTGCTGCTCCAAAGAAATTCTTCAAATTTGTGTGCATTAATTCTACTAAAAATGTTAATACAAGGTATGTATATGAAATGACAAAAGACATAAAATAACCCTAGATCTAGGTTTTGGGGGGGGTAAAAGGGGAAGTCCACATTTAATTATCCCATGTGTTGTGGACCAAAATAGAAGAAATTACAAAATTTATCTAATTTATTCTAAAGGGAGGGGGCGCCCCCTTGACCAAGAAGCCCCCTTCTTGGACTTTGAACACACCTTGTCCCCCACTTGGCCCACCCTTCTAGAAGTCCACCATTTGAAGGTTGACTGACCCCACATTGGCCCTAGGGATGAGGTGGATCAATGGGAGGAGGGCTGGGGGGCCGGCGGGACCCGGGTGGTCCCAAATTACACATAAACCCCTCTTACAATCCAAATTACAAACCGAATAAAACTAAATAAATACACATGGCACACAAATAAAGTCCAAATAAATGTGATAAATGCCGAGACTCAAGGGGGAGTCTCCAGACTGTCTCCGAGCCAGATGGACGCCGAAGTGGTTCGGGTGGTGCTCCGCGTACGGTACCGGTGGCTCGGCGTATCGTGCTTCTCAATCGCTCGGGTGTCCGCACCAAAAGGCAATTGAAACAATGTCAACATTTAGATAAGCATTTGTCAGCATTTAAAAGCATTTAGAAAGCATATAGGAGAGTTTGAGTTTAGAGTTTTACCGATGCATAGGGGAATGTGTCGATGTCGTCCTGGATCGCCCGAGCTAGGCGCTGGATCGATCCCATGTCTCGTACTACCACCCACCGTCTCGCGATGGGAATCCGCTCGGGATGTAGCTCCTTCCCTCGCCCTAAGCCAGGAAGGTATAGGTAGCTCCAGACCTGCATAAGTCAAGCATCAGCATATAGTAATAGCAAGCATATAGAAAAGCATTAAAGTTTAGAGTTTAGGGCATTTTACCTGTAAGAAAGGCGAGAAGCCGCCCAGCATGGTCTGCCGGTCGGTCGTGCTCAAGGAGTCAAAAAGAAACGCCAGGACTGTTTGTAGTGCCCCAGAATTTTTATAAATTATTTCTGATATAATTAAGAATTTTTCTGAATTATTAAGGGTCTAAATGAATTAATTAATGAATATTAGGTTAAATAAATCATTATTAAGGCCCAAATATGGTAAACAATTAATCCAGCCTTAATAAATAAAGCCCAATAGATTCAAGGACCAAGCCCATTAAATTTGGCCCATATTCTAGAAGGTTATTTAGCCTATTCACGAATTTTAAGGATAAATACTATTTTTATAGATAATTATATAGATAAAATGAATAAAATAGTTTTTTTGAAACTCTGTACACGTTGGATGTAACGGTCTATCGGGCGACCGCTACAGTGGTGTAACGCACCTAGACACGACCGTCACACCCTACTGATTCCGTAAGTTGAAGAACTTGCAAAAAGAATAGAACTTTGGGGATCCTATCTGCAAGAGACCTAATTAGGAGAACATGTAAGGTTATTAGGGACTCTTAGGGATCAGGTTTTGGCCAACTAAGGACTCTAGAATCGATCTAATCCTCAAACCCTAGCCAAATCTCTATAAATAGGACCAGTTCTGAACTGAGCGACCCTTACTTTTGGCTCGTAAAGAAACAAGGTAAGGAGATAGAATCTCGGGTAAGTTCTTTAGAATATTTTGTTCCTAATACTTTAGACTAACTACCCTCAAAATTTCGTGTTAGGAGATCAAGTAACCAAGGAGATAAGGGCTTCTAAAGTCGCTGATTCGGTCATAGCAACCCAGGATTCAGAGCAAAGGACCACTGAAGATCAGGAAAATAGAGAGCCTAAATGAGGTAATTAGAGTTAGATACTTTATAACTTTTTGTTCCCCTTAGTATCATCTTTTTAACCTCCAAATTTCACGTCCTTAGGTCAAGAGGTTGAGGAGTTAGAGCGACGTGAAGTTGCGAAAACACTACAGGAAGAAGGGAACTAGGGCGTGTCTTGAAGACCCAAATTAGAAGTTTAAAGCCTAGTTAAGAGGTAGGTCATCTCATGAACGGCAAAAACAACATGTTAGGGATAAAAGCCCTCTGATTTTGATTGATTACATGCATTATAGATTATGAATTTCATGTTTTAGTAAGTTCATGCATACATGCATACCTTTAGCCTAACCAAAGATAAAAGATATCATCTTGATCATTCACTACGACCTATACATATATCTGGCCTTTACTTCGTTTATCATGGCTAGACTAGTTAGTGATTATTCTTCTTGCATGTACATGGTTCCTTATCTTTACCCCCAGCAGAAGCTCTGACGGATTAGGGTAGGACCGTCACATGACTGTAACGGCCTTACGATAAGCCGTCACACTCTCTGTGTTGTTTAAATTATTCTGTTGTCTCTGACGCACCATAGAAGGAGCGTTACAATACTTTAACGGCCCCTCGACAAACCATCACACGGACTGTAACGCGCCTAGGCTAGACTGTTAGAGCATTGTTTTCTGTCAACTCGAGACGGAATGGAAATTAGTCAAGTCTACTTATAAATAAGCCTCGTTATCTAAGTTTTGACTGATATCATGACTTTGAGTTTATTTATTGATTCATGATAAGAATTACAAGAATCATCTTGAGTTATTTTAAGTTATGTTAATTTCATTGGCTAAAACTCTATAGTTTGTATTTGAATTATGATTGTATATGATGTATTGATGGAGTTTTTATCATAGTTTCACATCGTTTCACAGTCTTTTCTCTCTATAGAGTCATTTTCTTTAAGTACATGGCATATATTCGGTATATGGCCATTAGTTTACACTTTACACGATAGGAACATATTCTTGAACATGAGGACCTCTCTTTTGGATATTCCTTCCAATGGACTAGGAAATCTTATTTCAAGGCCTCCGTAATTCTCTGCGAGCTTGGGATTCCCACTAGGACGTCGAGTTGGTTGTACCATGAAAGCCCAATCATTAGAAAACACTATCGATGGGTTCTAGTTTTCGGAGATGTAACGGATCAATGTTGGACCGTCAGCTCCTCTAACGGCCCAATAAATGACTGTCACATGTACTGAGTCCATCTTTATTGCTTCCGGATTCAGATCATTGTAACGGCCCAACACTGGAGCGTCACGTGAATGTAACGGCCCAGTATTAGACCGTCACAGTTCTTGAGTACATTAACCCGAGGTTTGACCAAAGGGTTGATATTCTAAAGTTCCTAGATGGATTATTGATGGTCTAGGACTTGTCATATTGTCCAAAGAAACTTAATTTAAATTATGAAAGTTAAGGAATGTACTGTTATGCTGTCGAATTATTTCCATAAGCATAACCTTGTCTTAAATCATTCTTGATCTCTCATATTCTTAATTGAAGCATTCGTTCTTTGATAATTTTTGTCATGAGCTTATTGATTGAATTTATTATATTACTGGCCACGCTTTATTGTTACACTCATGGAAGTAGCTTGATTTATACGTGAAGATGCAGTTCGGACGCTGATTATGTCCAAGGGCTCTATGCTAGTCTCCTCGGCTGATTATCGAAACATACTATTATAAACCATGGGGTATGATGCTACTGGCGTCGCATTGCGCTGGGAGTACTTTCTTTATAAATAAGTGAAATCCATGAGCACTCGTGAAAATCTAGTGAATTGTTACACGATTGACGTTCTAGTGCGTAACCTTTATGGTTATGGAAGTGAAAAGTGAAAGTACATTCTCGTTACATTCTTGTTCATGAAAGGCCATATCATGTTCTTGTTACATTCTTGCTAGTTCATACTTGCTCTCATTCTATCTTAACGATCATCTTTGTTACTTTGGTTATTCGCATGATTGATCGCATTCGCATGATTTTGCCTAAATTCCTTAGAGCTAAAATGCTAATTACTTAAACATTGCTAATCATGTTGATGCGAAGATACCTACTGGGCAAGTGTGCTCATTACCTATTTTCAATCCTTTTCAGGAGATGGAAGTGAGTCAGGATCGGATTCGAAATATTCAAGTAGCGGATCCGAGGGTGAATAACGAATGAGTGAAGACTTAGGGAGTCTATATTGTTTAGATTGAGTCTATGTAATTTTCTTATTCTTTGAGTCCAGTATGATGAAGATAGTTGAATTAGTAATTGTACTTGAATATTTGATTATTAATGAAATGAGTTGGAGTTTGAATTAATCATTGTGCAATTGCATTATGTGTGATTGTATCGCGCTCTGATCATTCTTACTTGCAAGAGGCTTACCATGCCAGCTGTTCATGTTCTCGAGCTAGTCTTCTGCTGTCTTAAAGGCTCGGGGCGTGACACTGCTGCTCCCCAGGTGTATCCTCCTGCTCCATCCAGATCCCTCAGCAAAGGGAGGAGCCTAACACTCACTCTATTGACTCTAGTCGCGAAAAGAAGCTTCCCGAAAAGCAAAATCAGGAAGGGCCGTAAAGTGATGTCTCCTTTAGGTCCCGACTCTGCTGCCACTCTGTCTCGAACCTGCTCTATCACTCTCCCTATGTGCTCCTCTGGTAGCTCCCCTACTAAGATAGCAGCTCCTCTCAGACCCAGGATCTCCTGGAGTGTCAATCATCCTAGCGCGGACGACTGATGCCCTGGTCTCAGCAAATCCAGTCCTAGCAGCTCCTGTGCCAACTCTTGATAATCCCCGTATGTCCATCCTGTCACCGACGCTCCATGGACCCGCAATCCAGTGATCCTCGCTATGTCTTCCAACGTGGGGATCATGTGGCCCCACGGGAAGATGAATGCCCTACTAACTGGATCCCATCTCTCGTGGAGGGCGTAGATCAGTGCTGTATCAATCCTAGTCACCTCGATGCTCAACAGCTCCCCGAAGCCCATAGCTGCTAATCGGTCCCTCTAATAGTCTGGTAGAGCCAGGTATACCGCCCGCACTTGCAGCCAGGAAATCTAGGTTCGTCTCTTCCCCTGCACACATTTAGAATGTGAGTCAGTCATCTGCATTGCACTTTCATCGTATTTAACATAAACAAAAACAACAAAAAAATCAAATGAACACAAAAGCACAAAAATTCGCATTCTGTCTCTAGTTCCTCTGGCGGCCAGCTCTTGGGCCGTTTGAACACTCTAGCGCTCCCATATTGGGCCGTCTGAGGGTGTAGCGGTCTCTGAAACGACCGTTACGGTCCCAGCAGATGGGCATCATCTTCTTCGTTTCCCAGGTCGTGGGAATGGCCAAAAAGGCCTACAAGCATTTCCATTGGGTCTCTAGACCCGTTTTTACCTCATCCACGCCACATGCACAGTTTAAAAATGATCAAAATAGGGTTTTTAGGGTCGGTAGCCTACCTCGGATGACCGCCCTCCCTTGGTCTTCTCTGGTGTTTCCTCCACCGCGGGGACGTCGTCTTCACCGTCGGCAGCTTCTCCAGGTCCCTCTGCCGCCGTGGGAGCTTCCTCCCTTTCCACTTGGGCCGACGGCCCTTGCTCTTCCTCCGACGGGTTCGCCACCGCCGGGGAGGGTTCCTCCCTCTCTAGCCGATGCTGGAGCCGCTTAATCACTCGCATCTTCACCATCGTGGGTGCGGTGGTCACGGTGGCCGCCGGTAAGGATTCGTGCGCGGTGGTTGCCGGAGTCGCCGGATGGGGGTCGCTCGGTCGGGGTTTTGTTTGAATGAGATGAGTGTTTGAGTGGGGGAACAACGATCGATTTTTTTTTTTTTTGAACACTCAGGAAAATTGGCGGTCTATCGTATGACCGTTAAAGTCATTCTGGCGGTCCTATCTTCGACCGTTTGTCATCAGGGCTTCTTCCTCGAAGGATGTGAACCGACGTACTTTAGCGATCCATTCTTAGACCGTTATGCCTGTGTAGCGGTTCTAGTTTAGACCGTTTGTAGGTTGAATTACTTGATGAGTTGCAAAGCTAAATCCATTGTGTTTTATGCTTCAAAGTTACATTTGTTGTGTTTTATGCTCATTTATGGATCTAATTGTTGATGGCTAACCATTTTGTTTTGAAAAATCATGAATGCCATCATGAACACTCGCCAGGCAGGTAAGTCAGGTAAGTATTTTGATCCCAAGTCCCTTAATGCATTACTATATGGTATCTATGATATATTTCCTCGAGAACCAGCTGGTCATTCAGGTGTTCTGGGATCTGATGCTCCCCTTTAACAAACATGATGATGATCTAGGTGCACATGTTTAATCGTTGGATAGGCCGTTAGGTTGACAAAATTGGGGGACGATGGTTCTATCTTGCACGCCGTGGTTGCAGATAGTATCCTGACCCTGATTTCTCCGGTCTAGCAATGTTATTCTCGAGTATCTTGCTATTTTATCATTTCTTTGCATCGTTTTGATGATTTCCTTTATTTTAGCCCAGCATGCATCATACGCATCTTTTGAGCATTCACGTGCCCTCATCTGTCTAATTGTCTCAGTAGTGGTGGATAACTATTTGTCATGGTCTTGAGTAAGGAGAGTCATTCCACTCTGAGTTGGAAGGTTTCCTTCGGTCTGTTTGCTCGGTCTAGTTAGCTGAGGATTCCTGTCTGGAGTTTAGTCACTCGTCTCTTTACTTTTCGTTGCTCCGATCGCCTATCAGCTGTGTGTTCTAGTAAGGAGGTTGGTCGTGTTTTATTTCCTTTAGCTGTTAGTTCCTCCAGGCATGTGTCGTTCGATTTGGCCGTTCCTTGTGATTGGTTCTAAGTTTTCTGAAGATTCCTATCGCTCGTTGGTCGAGGATAGGTGTCGGTTTACCTTAACGCCCACTTTTCAGTTCACTCCGCTTCATTTCCGTTTCACCTTCATGTTCCATGTCGCTTTCACTTCACCTCCGCTCGTTACCCTGTAAAGAGGACGTTAAGGAGGGGCAGCTGTTGACATCCGTTTTATGACCAATGAGTTGGGTCATCTCCTTATTTATCTTTATGATCCTCTGAATTATTCGCCGTTTACTGGGTCATATTGATCGGTTTTGAGGCTTATTTCATGGGTCATTCTCCTTGATGGGTCTCCCTCCTCATTTATTTGCCGAGGGCTGAAGCTTAGTGAGCCTTTCATTCATTTTGTCACGCCACTATCTCTAGCGGTCAATTATATGGGCATTTGATGATATTTGGCAGTCTATCTATGGACCGTTTGCTGACGCTAGAGTCCAGAGCCAACATCTTTCTTTCAGTCTTATCCATTTGTTATCCGTTGAGCTCTGGCGATTTATCGTAAGGCCGTTAGAGGCACTATGGCGGTTCTACTTTAGACCGTTTATTGGTTCCAGAGTCCTGTTGGTGAAGTTTTCTCCCGTTGGCCTTATCTTCTGAGGTTGGCGGTCTATACTTGGACCGTTAAATCCAAGTGGCGGTTTATCGTAGGACTATTTCAATAGACAGAGAGTCATGATTAACTGTCTTTTCTCTGCTACGCCGTGGTCGAAGTAGAGTTTTGGTTTGATGATTTCTCTCTCGATAGTGATCCTTAGAAGCTTCTGTTTATTTCTGTGGACTCTTGGGAGTATTATCTTTAAGAGTTTGCTAAGTTTCATCCTACTTTTTCGCTGGAATCTCTCCAACTCGAACCTAGAGTTTGAGGGCATATAAATAGGACCCTTGAGTTCATGGGTTGAGGAGGAGATTTCTAGAGTTTACGTCGAGGTGATGTCGCGTTCTGGAGCGAGTACCCATCAAGGAGAAGTGTTGTCTACGTCCATAAGCCTTCCGATCCAGGGAGTATTGAGTTCCAAGTGTTAATTGTGTTGTTTTCTTCTCTAGTTCATTCCCCTCTTCATAACATTCATAAGCATATTCCCTTTTCTTCTTCCACGTTCTCTGCATCATTTTTAAACATCTCCCCATCTTTTTCATGCCCCACAGGGGTTAAAAATTCAAACCTCCCAGGTATTCACCCCTCCTTTTGCATGCATCTTAGTTTATTTGCATTATAGTTACTACACGTGTCCAAGGGCTAATTTGGGTTGTTTTTCTTTGCTTCCACACTCTTTTGCAGGTCTACATGGTTTATAACACGAGGCCCAACTCTTCTGGCCGACCGGGAGAGGTGGAGATCCAAGTCCCCATCTGCTGTTCTGTGCGCTCTGGCGGCTCTACGTTGGACCGTTCGAGGATCTGTGGCGGCTTATCGTAAGGCCGTATCGTGCTCTCTGGCGACCTGATATTGGACCGGTTCTGCTCGCAGAGTGTTCTGGTTTTCATCTCCCGTGGGCGGGTGTTGCACCCTCTTTCCAAGGTACTTAGCTTAGTTTTGGGCTATTTTAATTACCTTGGTGGCGATCACACTTCTTTAGTTGGGTATCACTCATCGTTGTCATCATCTTTCCTTGCTCTTCTTTTTCCTTCATTTGCTCCACACCTACGGTGTGTGTTTTTATTTTACTCCTTTGCTCCACGCCCCGACGTGTGTTTTTATTTTCCTTCACATGAACATTGATGACATGCCCATGCTTTTGGTTTGGTGATTGTTTGAGCTAGGTTATTGCTTGCTCACGTATCTTCACACATATCTCTCATACCATACTCACATTCACATCACTCACATCACACAAAGGAAAAAACATCAACAGTTGAGAGTCATGAGCATTAATTCTCCATTGCATAATCATAAGCATTTGTGCACATTGAGATAATTTTGATGGATTAAATTACAATTATGTGTGTGCAGGACACTGAAGGTAATTGTAAGAGAAGACGGGGACAAAACTATCATCACCACTTTGAATAAGTCAAACAAAGAAGCCCATATTTTTGTTGGAGGGAAAAAGAATTCAAAATATTTTGGTTGGAGGGAAAATAAAATTCAAAGTTTGAAATAGAGGAGAAGATGGACATATTTTGGTTGGAGGGAAAAGAGAATTCAATGTTTGAAATAATGGAGAGAAATGATGAGTCTTGGGAAGGGGGTTGCCCAAAGCCCAAGGAGGGGGTGCCCACCTCCTTCTCCTTTCCCCCATGCATCATCTTCTACCTAAATCTCAGTCATCCATCTCTTTTGATACAATCTCCACCCTCCATTGACCTAATTTCCCTATAAATAGCTCATGTCAAGGAGGAGAAAGGGAAGTTCTTCTTTTGACAATTTTTCACTCTCCCTCTCACATCTTAGGTCACCGATTTCTCCCACTTCTGTTCATTTCCTCCTCTTGCGTTCTTCATAAAAGTTCTTCATTTTTTAATGCTCTGCAACTTCTTATTCTGCATCATCTTCTAATTCCTTCTGGTTTTAAGTTATTTCATATTTTTCACTGTGATGTCATATTCATCTGCGAACCAGTATTTCTCTCTGTTCTTCCTCTTATTTCTCCCCTTTATCTTCCTCTTCGGCTCTTACTTTCTTCAGAAAAGTTCTTTATTTTTACGTGTTCTACAATTTCTTCTTCTTCACAATTCGCTAATTCTCTCATTCACTTTTCAACATTCTGTCCTTAGATTTTACTGTTTACCCACAGACACCACCCCCTTTCTTCCTCCAATTTCACCCTCTTCCTCATATTTTCTCTCTCTGCGCCCTTCATAAAAGTTCTTCCTATCTTCCTCCTCTTCAACTTCTTCTTCTTCGTCGTCCTCTAATTCGTCTTGGTTTCAAAGTTATTTTAATTTCATTCTTAGTCTATTTTTAGTATTTTATTTTACTCTCTCATCTTCTTCCTTCTTCATCTCCACACAAACCCTTCCACATTCCTCTCTATATTTCTCTCCAAAACTTATCCTCCACAACTCTCCTTTTACGTCGGTGTGCACATCAAGGCAGGCGACGTTCCAAGACTCGTGACGTGGACGACGACGGCTTCTTCATCCACCTCTTTCCACGACGATCTCCTTCAAGGCGGAGTGATCCTCTCCAAGGCTCGGCGAGGAGGAGACGACGGCGTTCATCATCCTTTCATGGCTCTAGTTGCTTCACTTTTATCTTAGTTTACATTGGTTGTCATCTCTATTTTCGTAGATATTGTACATTTCAATTCATAACAATACAAGTTTCATTTTGTGCAATTTTATTTCTTTCTCTTCGTCTCTCTCTACCCATTTTCTCTTCTTCAACCCTCCAACGTTCTTTAGTTAGATTTTATTTCAAGTAATTTTAAGTTTTTACTTTATCATACTCACTCCATGATTTGCTAAAAAAAATTACAAGAAGTTTTCCAACTTAACAAAAGTCTCTTCCTCCTCGTGGGATCGACCCGTTCTCGCCATTTTACTCGAATTTCTAAATCTTTTGAGTGCGTGCGGTAAAATATTTTGAAATTGTGGCACGGCTTTTCAACGACGGATTTGTGGCTATCAATTTTTGGCGTCGTTGTCGGGGAGAAAATTATTTTTAATAGTTGGAAATTCTTGTGTTTGATGTATATATGTGAATACTAATTTTTCTGTTTTTATTTTATAGGAAAAATAAAATAAAAATAAAAAAAATCACAGAAATCTGGATATGAAATTCTCAGAAAATAAACTGTCATAGGAAGTGTCGCTGAAAGCCTGAAATTGTAGCAGAAAGCAGAAAATCAGAAAATCCAGAAAATTCAAGCGTCGCTAAAGGTCAGTAAACGTAGGAAAATGTCCTATTTTGTTTATGTGTGAAAATTTTTGAAAAAAATTGAAAAATTCTTGAAAAATCTATAAAAATCAGAAAAAATCAGAACACACAAAAATATCAGTTTATGTTTCTTTTTGTAATAAATTTGCATATATTTGTTCTTTTATTATTTATAGCTTCTTACATTCATCTCTTATTGAAAAGAAAATTTAAAAAAAAATAATCTCTGAAAAAAATCAAAAAATAAAAAATAAATTTTTTTTCCTTTTTCATCATGATATCATGCTTTCATGACTGGTTACATCTCTTTCATACATTGTTGCATTTAGATAATGTAAAAAAGAAAAAAATGAAGTATGTCTTCCTTTTACATCTCCTTAAAAAAGAGAGAAAAAATTAATAAAATATCAATAAATAAATAAAGGACGAGGGATCGCGCTCCAAGTAAGTATCACAATCTTCCTCTTGTGATTTAGTTTATTTTCTGTATTTTGTTAACTTTTATATTTAGAAAATCTCAAAAAAAAATTATTTTGGCTAGTTAACTTCATTAACTAAAAAAAACACTTGATCACAAAAATAAAAGACTTCATTCAAGAGTAGAAACCACACCATCCCTGTTCTAGGTCATGCATCATTTAACATGGAATTTTTTTATTGTTGTTTAATTTTGTTCATTACATTTTGGAGATTGCGAGGGACAAGGTACGTTCTACTTATCTTATCTTGAGCATGCATTGTTGCATAAGAACCCCTTGTTTGAAATTGTGGTGAACATTTCATTCTGAAAATATTCTAAGGGTAACACCCATAATCACATAAGGTGGGGATTTCATCACCCTTCCTTAGCCCACAAACCAAATTTCCCTTGCATCTTTGCATGACCTACGCTTTAAATAAAATTCAATAGACATTGGCCCTAGGATCACACTGTGATTTTAGTACGATTTGAGTTTACCCTCTTGTGGAAACCGGTGCCTAAGCCAAGATGGTCGGACGGCAAACACCTTAAGCGGGCTAGTGATTTACTAATTAGGTCCCTACGAAAGTAGGGGGAGCCTCCCACTACCCCACCCCTTACCTGGCCGGTGAAAATATTGAGGGTGAACTTAAGTTGTACTTTAGTCATTTTGTGAAACCCCATTTGTAGGTCTAAGTCATATCTAAGTCATTAGGTAATTTACGTGTTAACTTGTTTGTGTTTGCATAAAAAATAATAATAATAATAAAATAAACAAAAAATATTCTCCTCTTCTCTCCCTTCGTCCTATGTAGCATAAAAAAAAACAAAGACAACAAAACAGAACAAAAAAAATCCTCATCTTCTCTCTCTTTGTCCTAGGTAGTGTTAAAAAATAAAAAAATGAAAATGAAAAAATTATTTCCATAGATCGGATTTTTAAGCAAACTGATTGCTTGACCCAAAATCAATTCTTTCCATTGGGCCAGAGCTCCCATACACCACCTACCTTTCAAGATGATCACACATGGGCCCGGCCGGCCCATTATGTAGATGAGTACCTGACCCAATATCCATCTTTCACCCAAAGCCCATATCTTTGGTCATCCCAACAAGAGAACTTCACACCCATGGAAGCCCAATATCCTTATCCTCCCCAAAACTAGGACCAATTTGCTCAATCTTATTTAGGGGATAAAATGTCAATCCTTCCTCATGAACATGCTTCAACATGCCAAAATCTCCCAACACCTTCTTGCACCCCTATCCTTGAGTAGGGAGATCAAAATAATTTCTCTTGGAAAAATCCTCAATATCAAGCTCCATGTCTTTCTGCGCTAAATTTTCAAACCCAGTTTGATCAAAACCAATATGGAGGGCATGACACATACCCCCCATCATCTCAAGAAGACCATCCTTATCAATGCAATCGTCAACACATCCATTCTACCCCTCCATACAATGGTCCCAATGATGAAGAAAAACTCAACCAATTGATTCAAATCATCTTAAATAATCAACAAAGCATTGGCTCCCTCCAAACCAAATTGGACCAACTCACATTAGCCATATATGAATTGTCCATGGACCAAGTTCCTAACTCCCTTGATGCCAACCTTGAAGATCAATTCCCTCACTTTACCCTGCACACTTATTCTTGCCAGCAACCTATGGTTCCTCGGCCAAATGAAACTCTTAACCTAAGTAAGGAGGGAATCGTGGAAGAATTACATCAAAGAGAATTTGGGGAGATTAGCAAGATGGCTTATATGATTGAGGAGCCCACACCTAGCTATTAGGAGAGCCACAATGAGTCGGTTAAAAATAAGTTGGGGGTGAATCGAATGATGTGCAAAATGGTGCGATTCAAAATTATGAAATTAAGAATATCAATGGCCCAATTAAGGAAAAATGTAGAAAATAGGACCGTTTAGTTGGAAATGATAATGACGAAGTATTGGAATGTGACCCTCCTCACTTGGAAGAATATCATGAAAGGACCGCATTGGAAGATCTCTCATTTCATCTCACGGTCCCACAATTGGAAGCTTTGATTGACATTCTCCCTATGATAGAACAATGTGAACACTTTGATATGGGGAGTGTCATCATTAACTCATGTGAGGAAAAATATAAAGAAGAGGATAATGTTGATGTTGCAGATATGTTGAATGATAACTCTCATAAGGAAGAAAATGGTAAAGAGCCTTTGAGTGAAACATTTATTTTTCATTTAGATGCCCCACTTGTGGAGAACAAAATCGATAATCTTATTTTGATAAAGGATATTGATAATGGGGCATCACATGAAGAAATTGAGAACATCATTCCAAACACCAAAGGCCCATTCGAGGATATGCATGAAGATCAGGATTGCTTGGTGGTTAATAATCCTATCGAGTTCATGAAGACGGATTCTAAATATCCTCCTCCTCTTGAGGAATATGATGAAGGGGCCTTACAAGAGAAATTTACATTTAATCTCCTCACCTCACCACTAGAAAATTCAATTGATAATTTTCATTTGATTGATGAGTGTAATGAAGAGGCTTTGTTGGAAAGATTCACATTTGGTTTACCCACCCCATTAGTGGAAAGTTTGATTGATAAACTTTATTCAATTGATGAGTTTGATGGAGGGGCTTTCATACAAAATTTCACATTTGATCTAACCCCTGAACCCGATCCCATAAAGTTTGACTCATTAGATGGGGTAGATTTTGGGCTCACACCTCCTTCCACTTTGATTCCCCTGCAAGCTGAGCCTCTTCAATATGACAATCTCGGATCTGAGGGGGATGTGCCAGCCATATTCACCTTTGATTTAACTCCCTGTCAGGAAGATCAATTGATTAGGGCCCTTAATGCTCATAAGGCTATTGTTGAGGGGAATGTGACTAATAATGTCAATCTTCATAAGCCACTGGTGTCCAACCAGGAGGAAGTAGTCAGGTGGGTGGATACAGGACAAGGGGACCAATGGATTGATATTAGGCAGAGGTTCCATCTCGATCTTGATAGACTAATAGCCATTGACTGTTACATGATCCACAAAGAAGAGAATCGGCTCACAAGTATTGCCAATGTTAAAATCAACAATGTTCAAGACCGGCATATCTCTGGCCCACATGCTTACATGTATCATCTTGTCTTCAAATGGCATGAATATTAGAATTTAAAAGAAGAAAAGATAACGTGGTGGCTCATTCTCAAGTCTACATGTTGGTTATGAAGCTTGCAACTTCTATGCATGCGTCTTGCTGAAGATGGAAAACTTAGCGCTTCTGGGAGGCAACCCAAGGTTTTTGTTGTTTGTCGTTTTTGCTTGAGTGTGTTTTAGTAGTCAGGTCAAGGCCAAGGAGAGGAAGTCATCGCCGTCCAAGACATTGATGAAGGTTTCATCTCGCATATCCGGTTGTCTCTTTCCTACTCAGAAGTATTTATTGATACATTGTTCTATTGCTTTCAATTCTATATGCCATTGAGGACAATGTCATTCAAGTTGGGGAGAGAGAGAAAATTTTCATGATGCATATAGTACAACTTGTAGGAGTTCTGTCTTGCATGTCATCGTTACATGAAAGTAGAAAGATGTAAACCCCATTTTGAGTTTCATGATTCATGCTTAAATTAAAAGTAATTCTGGAATAGAAAAGACTAGGGAGAAGGATGATGAGAAATTTAGACAATCTAGCCATGGAAAACTGATATAAGAATCTCTTTAAAGTTCATGTGCACTTTAGAAAAAAGAAATTCACGTTGCACACTAATGAAACAAGCAAGACAAGTCCTATGCTATTTTGGGTATGTTATCTGATATTATGCACTTCTTAAGAAAAGAGATCTTTTTACAAAGCTTTCTGCCAAATTATCTATCAAATAAGCACAATGGCACTATGAAAAAAAAAGGAAGAAAAAGAGTGAAAGAAAAAATACCATGAAAAATGCCCCTAGTCTTAGTAACCGACCTACTTCACCTAAGACGTGTTGAGCTTCGCGTAAAACGGAAAAGGGAACCTTGATCTGTAAAATCAGGCCTGCTTCTCCTAAGACAAGAGTCGAGGTTCACGTTGAGCAGTGAAGGGTAGTGCAGCATCATGTGTGGTATAAAAGATCCCTAAGGGACAAAGTAATAAGGCAGACAAAAAGTTAATATACTTAATACTCTGATCTAAGAGGTGCAGGGTTGAAAGGCATTTGCTTGGAATAGCGAATGGGGGATGCAATAGTCTAAGCTGTGGATTTGGTAGTTACACATGCACAAGTGCTATTGAGCGTTGATTTGAATTCTTGATCATGTACTATTAAGTTCCTACATAAGGCTAGTGTGCATTAATGATTCCAAATTCCTAATCTTTGGTTGATTCTATGAAGGGAGAACTGGATATGAGAGTATGAATTTTACAAACTCTTGTTAGTCCTAAATTTTAATTTATTTACATTGCTAAGGGACTAGCAATGAGTAGGTTGGGGGGTATGATAAGTGTCCATTTTCTACGGTAATTCATCGCATGTACACCATTTTATGTGCATATAATTAGGCAATTATGCATATTGTATCGTTAATCTCAACGTCGCATGAAGATTGGACCTTTCACGCAAATTAATTAAATTGGTGATCTCATTTAATACAATGGAGTTGAGAGTCATGAGCATTAATTCTCCATTGCATAATCATAAGCATTTGTGCACATTGAGATAATTTTGATGGATTAAATTGTAATTATGTGTGTACAGGACACTGAAGGTAATTGTAAGAGAAGTCGGGGGTAAAACTATCATCACCACTTTGACCAAGTCAATAAAAGAAGCCCATATTTTTGTTGGAGGGAAAAAGAATTCAAAATATTTTGGTTGGAGGGAAAATAAAATTTAAAGTTTGAAATAGAGGAGAAGAAGGACATATTTTGGTTGGAAGGAAAAGAGAATTCAAAGTTTGAAATAAAGGAGAGAAATGATGAGTCTTGGGAAGGGGGTTGCCCAAAGCCCAAGGAGGGGATGCATACCTCCTTTTCCTTTCCCCCATGCATCATCTTCTACCTAAATCTCAGTCATCCATCTCTTTTGATACAATCTCCACCCTCCATTGACCCAATTTTCCCTATAAATAGCCCATGTCAAGGAGGAGAAAGGGAAGTTCTTCTTTTGACAATTTTTCACTCTCCCTCTCACATCTTAGGTCGCCGATTTCTCCCACTTCTGTTTATTTTCTCCTCTTACGTTCTTCATAAAAGTTCTTCATTTTTTAATACTCTACAACTTCTTATTCTGCCTCATCTTCTAATTCCTTCTGATTTTTAAGTTATTTTATTTTTTCACTGTGCTATCCTATTCATCTGCGAATCAGTATTTCTCTCTGTTCTTCCTCTTATTTATCCCCTTTATGTTCCTCTTCTACTCTTACTTTCTTCACAAAAGTTCTTTTTTTTACGTGCTCTACAATTTCTTCTTCTTCGCAATTCGCTAATTCTCTCTCGTTTTGGAGTTATCATTCATTTTTCAACATTCTGTCCTTAGATTTTACTGTTCACGCACAGACACCACCCCCTTTCTTCTCCAATTTCACCATCTTCCTCATATTTTCTCTCTCTGTGCCCTTCATAAAAGTTCTTCCTATCTTCCTCCTCTTCAACTTCTTCTTCTTTGTCATCCTCTAATTCATTTTGGTTTCAAAGTTATTTTAATTTTATTCTTACTCTATTTTTAGTATTTCTATTTTACTCTCTCATCTTCTTCCTTCTTCATCTCCACACAAACCCTTCCACATTCCTCTCTATATTTCTCTCCAAAGCTTATCCTCCAAAACTCTCCTTTTACGGTAGTGTCCACATCAAGGCGGGCGATGTTCCAAGGGTCGTGACGTGGATGACGACGGCTTCTTCATCCACCTCTTTCCACGGCGATCTCCTTCAAGGCGGAGCGATCCTCTCCAAGGCTCGACAAGGAGGAGACGACGGCATTCATCATCCTTTCATGGCTCTCGTTTCTTAACTATCTTAGTTTACATTAGTTGTCATCTCTATTTTCGTAGATATTATACTTTTCAATTCATAGCAATACAAGTTTCATCTTATGCAATTTTATTTCTTTCTCTTCGTCTCTCTCTCTACCCATTTTGTCTTCTTCAACCCTCCAATGTTCTTTAGTTAGATTTTATTTCAAGCAATTTTAAGTTTTTACTTTATCATACTCACTCCATGATTTGTTAAAAAAAATTACAAGAAGTTTTCCAACTTAATAAAAGTCTCTTCCTCCTCGTGGGATCGACCCGTTCTCGCCATTTTACTCAGATTTCTAAATATTTTAAGTGAGTGAGTGCGGTAAAATATTTTGAAATTGTGGCACGGCTTTTCAACGACGGGTTTGTGGCTATCAGTGACTCGTGAGGAGCCCCATCCAGTGGCATCGCAAGGCCCAGTGATCCGGTGGCACCGGCGGCCATCTCTGCAACCCCCACCATGCGGGAAGAGAAAAGCAAAGGAGGAGGAAGAGAAGAACAAGAAGAGAAGAAGAAGAAGAACAGAAGAAGAAGAATAGAACAAGAAGAAGGGAGAAGAGAAGAAGACGGTGGGGAGGGCGAGAGGGCTTAGGGCTCCATGGTTGCCGCTCCACCGTTCGAAGCAAAAAATAGGATGGGAAAGGAAGAAAGAAGAAGAGGAAGAAGAAGGAGATGGAGGGCACGGCAAGGGCTTGGCCTCCTCACCCTCAGAGCAATGGCAACGACGACAATGACAACGACGGTGATCGACGGCGACGGGAGCAGACCGAAGAGAAGAGCAAAAAGGGGGGGTTTGAATCCAAAGGAGAGAGGAGCGGTCACCCCCCCTATTCCTTTTATAGGGCCTCAGGCCCGTTCGTTCAAAAAAAAATGAAGGAAGAGAAGGAGAATAAAAAAAGAAAAGAGAAATTAAAAAAGGATGATGAGAAAGACAAAAAAGAGAAGAAGAGAGAATTAAAAAAAGGAGAGAGAGAGAGAAAAGAATAAATAGATAAAAGGAAATAGAAGAAAAGAAAACAAAGAAAGAATGGTATATATATGTATATACACATAGTAATATATATATATATATATATATATATACATGTGCGGATACAGACTAGACAAGGCTGAACCAGGGCCATCATCGGTTCCATTTATAGGGCCTCAGGCCCGTTCGTTCAAAAAAAATCGAAGAAGGAAGAGAAGGAGAATAAAAAAAGAAAAGAGAAATAAAAAAAAGGATGATGAGAAAGAAAAAAAAGAGAAGAGAGAATAAAAAAAGGAGAGAGAGAGAAAAGAAGAAATAGATAAAAGAAAATAGAAGAAAAGAAAACAAAGAAAGAATGGTATATATACGTATATACATATAGTAATATATATATATATATATATATATATATATATATATATATATATATACATAGACTAGACAAGGTTGAATCGGGGCCATCATCGGCTCCTTCGCCTTGCCAGTCTCGTGCTCCAAGACCCGGTGATGAGGAGTATGGGCAAGTGCACCCACATGCACCGCTTGTCTCATCCTTCGCTCGCGCTACCCGTGGGTGAGGGGCATTTGTGGACATGTAAAATTTCATGTCCATAAGGCTCCTCGAACAAGCTCAGAACAGATGCACGCAGCTCCAGGCAGTGTCAAAGCTCGCCTGGATCTCTCACCAGATGAGAGAGCCTTAAGAGAAAGATCCAGTGGGTCATCCCCGAAAGAGTTCGACATCCAAAGACACCTTACGCCTGCCCGGGCGCATTAAACCACAGGGAGCTAGGCATTCCTGAATCAGTGCTTTGTCGTGAATTCACCCTATGGCTATGGCAGTGAAGAATGCACCGGGAGGCTCGACACTCCCGAGTCCCTGAAGAAGACCAACAACTGCGAATAACAAAATACACACTGGCGAACTACACTCTGACGGGTGAGTTAGACCTCGAAGCCCAGAGAGGAACATTCTTGGACTTGGAAGTGCCAAAAGAAAAAGAAGATAAGAAAAGGAGAAGAAAACAAACAAAACAAAAGGCCCCCAAGCGATCCGGTGGCACCCCCAGGGACGACTGATACGGTGGCATTGCCACCTATCTGATCCGTTGGAGTCTTCCCCAAGTGAGCCGGTGGCCCTTCGCTGGCCTTGATCCGGTGGCATTCGTAAGCGGTTGATCCGGTGGCATTCCCCATCTGGCGGCCCATGCCACCCCTGAACCGGTGGCATTCCCCTGGCTTGACCTGATCCAGTGGCGCCCCAGAGAAGTGATCTAGTGGCACCTCAGCGAAGTGATCCCGTGGTGCCCCAGCCAAGTGGTCAGGTGGCCCCTAGGGCAGCATGATCTGGTGGACCTCTGAAGCCCCTAAACCGATGGCTTCGGAGCATTAGACGAAGGTGGCAGATCCACCTTTCTCACGGACCGTTGGATATTTTCCCCACCCAGAGGGTTCTCACCCCGGCGCGCAATGCTATCATGATTCAGGCAGCTGTCCCCTCGGTGCCAACACAGCTGCCAACCTTCTACCCCTCCAAAAATGGGAAGTCCTGACACGACAGTGGAGGCAGAGAGAAGAGACCGGAGCCTTCGAAGGCGCTCTGTTGACACTCTTACCGCCAACATGCAACGGCCTGGCATATAAAATGGACAGAGAAGATACAACAAAAAAAAGAGACAGACAACAAAGAGAGGAGGGAGTTCTAGGCTTGAGTCCATGCAACCTCCCCTCCCGCTTGCTCCAGCTCTGCATGAGGTGACGAGAAGAAGAAGAAGGTAAGAAGAGAAGAAGAGGGTTATATAGAAGAGAGAAAAGAGAGAGAGAGAGAGCACAGAGAAGAGGTCTATTAGGGGGGGGAGCTCATGCTCCATTCCCCCTCCCCACTATTCTATCTCTTTGTTTCCCCACTATTTTTTTTCTTTTTCTTCGTTTCCTGTTGTATTTCATCTTGGGCTCTCCATGAACCCTTTGTAGTCTGCCTTTGGCGTTTGCCCTCCTCCCACGGAGTGCCAGCCCCTGTGCTCACTCCTTTTCCAAAGAATAAAAGTTGGCAAGTTTCTTGGCTTGAATATATGTCCTCTTATGTTGCTTGTGTCTCATGGAGGGTAGCCTGAGAGTCCGCTCAATATGATGAGCTAAGCTCAAAGCCAACACCCTGAAGACTGTTTCTTCATCATGCTCCTCCCGGCTGGCCCATCCTTCTGTGGTGTTCTGATGTCCAGGGCCTTAAGCTCAATGGAGAAAGATGCCACCCTGAACCTCAAAAAGGGGTTGACCTCATTGTCTTCCCCCCACCATCCCTTCTCCATCGCTCTTCCCTTCGAGGTGTTTACCGTATGAGCCTTAGTATCTGGGTCCTACCAGTCCATGGCTGAGGTCCATATTTCCTCTGTGTCAAAAAAAAATAAAAGGAAGAAGAGTAACTGCTCAAGAGCATACTTTCCCCCATGCAGGCCTTTCGCTCGTATGAATCTCGATTCAGTGGATTTGCCACCACCATGATATAATGGCTTTTGCCACCTCCATCACCTTGATACGGTGGCCTTTGCCATCTCCATCACTTGATACGGTGGCCTTTGCCACCTTCACACTTGATCCGGTGGCGTCCCTCCTCCAGTGATCCGGTGGTTCCACCTCTCTTTGATCTAGTGGCTCCTTTGAGCCTGTGAACCGGTGGCCCTTTGCCCCTTTGATCCGGTGGATCCTTTGATCCCTCGATTCGGTGGCCCTTTGGCCCTTCCGAGCCGGTGGCTCGCCGCTCCTTGATCCGGTGGCATCCCTTCTCTCATGATCCGATGGCACCCCCCCTCTCTCATGACCCGGTGGCATCCCTCCTCACGTGATCTGGTGGCCTCTCTCCTCTTGTGATCCGGTGGCCTCATTCCTCCGGTGATCCGGTGGCCACCACTGCCCCTTTTGATCCGGTGCCCCGGCCACGCCCTTGATCCGGTGGCTGTGCCACCGTCCTTGATTCGGTGGCCCAGTCACCCTCCCTTCCTGATCTGGTGGAGTCCACTTCTCTGCTTGGTGCCTTAACCGGTGATCAGTGTCTTCCGTTCGCTGGTTTATGGGTTTTCTCAAGGTGTTGCCGCTTCCATGCACATTTCTATTTTTAGGACATGTCACTCCTTGTGGACGTGTATCCGCTCTACCCCTCCCACATCTGGGTCCGGGGGAGATGCTACCCAATTTTTTTCAGAACAATACATATTAAAAGATAAAAGAAGCAACAAACAAATGGGATGAATAACAACAAAACACCCCAACCGAGATAAGAGAACTGTGGAAGACACGAAGAACTGAGCATGAACATCATCACGATGGACTGCCGAATGTAACTACGAATATAATCTGCATAAATAAAAGGGAATCAAGAAAAAAACCCCTCCACATGCATTCTATGAATAAAAGAGGCCCCCCTTATACGTATTTAACAACTGCATTGCATTTCAGTTATGCTCAGCCCTGAACCTCTGGTCATGCATAAACCCAGAAACCTCACCCTATGTGCTACCAATCCAAGCACGAACATGAGCATCAACTGCATGAATAAAAGAAGAAATTAACTCAAAACTCATATGCATCTCATGAATAAAAGAAATAACCCCTCTTGCACATACAATCACCCGGTCGCTGCATGCACCGACCTCAGAGCTTCATACATCGACCTTCCCTCAGCCCAGCCATTGCATGCGTCGACCTCAGCTCCCCTTGCGTCGACCTCCCCTCAGCCCAGCCACTGCATGCGTCGACCTCAGCTCCCCTTGCGTCGACCTCCCCTCAGCCCAGCCACTGCATGCGTCGACCTCAGCTCCCCTTGCGTCGACCTCCCCTTAGCCCAACCACTGCATGCGTCGACCTTAGCTCCCCTTGCGCCGACCTCTCTTCAGCCCAGTCGCTACATGCATAGACCTCAGCTCCCCTTTGCGTCGACCTCTCCTCAGCCCAACCGGTACATGTGTCGACCTCAACTCCCCCTACGTCAACCTCTCCTCAGCCCAACCGCTGCATGCATCGACCTTAGCCCTTCCTGCATTGCTGCCCGAACAAAGAAGTGTTAAAGGACACTCAAAAGAAATAAAACTCGTATTCAAACGGCATTAAGACCAACAGGATAATAGTAAAAAAAATTGCTCATGTTGGCGAATACCTCGGAGATCTCTTCTCCCCTGGGACCCCGTCGGGGAACATCAATGTTGCCCCGCAGGTTGACTATGAGTCCTGGAGATTATTTCTCAGCATGGTGATGAGTCATCCTTGCTCGGGCCAATATCTCTCTGAAGCTTGACCCGTCCTCATACTAGACATTAAAACTTGACGTGTTTTCGGTAGACATTTGTACGGGTTTATCACCGTCTCCGTCTTACTTTTAATATGGGCCTCCGTCTGAATATGAAATGGTCCATGGATGACCGATATGACTTGAATTTTTGTACCCTCAATATGGGTTTCAGTGTAATTCAAGTTTCCTTTATCATCTTGTTTGATCGATAATTTCCTCAGGCCGTAGGGCCCTTATTCCTGGCGATTAATCAAGGGTATTCTCTCCTCCGGGGAGATATAAATGACGTCGTGGCCTTTCTGGCATGGTGGGTTTTGGTCCCGACACGAACACACACAATCATCTGATCAGTCAGACGGCGCGCACTAGGGCTCTTCGGAGCCCGAATAAATCGTCACTTTCTAACTAGCACGCCCATGCACTCAATAAACAAATAAATCCATATAATAAACTGACCTAAAGAACAAACGAATAAAGCGTGTCAAAAAGTCCGTCCACAAGGCCAGGACTGGAGCTGGAACTGGGACTGGAACTGGTGTTGAGACGAGAACTGGAGCTAGCTGGCTGACCGTTAAAGGGGGTTGTAGCCGGAGGCTGAGACTGGGGCTGGATCTGGGACTGGAACTGGTGTTGAGACCAAAACTAGAGCTGACCGGCTGACCGTTTAAGGTGTGGTAGCCGGAGGCTGGAACTGGGGCTAGATCTGGGACTGAACTGGTCGGCTAACCGTTGTGGTGGGTAGCCAAATACTGGAACTGGGAACTGGTGGTGTTGAGCTTGCCGTCGGCGAGGCATCGCGGTCGACGGCTTTCAATAGTGGAAAGTAGAGAGGAAGAGGATTTTTTCTTTTCTCTTTACCAACTCTACCGCCCTTGCCGATTTTCTCCAGAGCTGGCCCCCTTTAACTTTTTCGATGCCCCCTTGCGGGTTTTCACACCGAGGGGTTACCCGATTTTACCTGAGACGCCCTTGCGGGTTTTCGCCTCAGTTGGGTTGGTGGCAATTTTTGCCCTCAGTAGTCCAGTGGAGGGAGCTACCTAAGGCCGCCGGGGTATCTCTATTTTTAACCCCATATTTTGACATTTTTTTTATTTTTGAATCTGGGGATTGTCGTCTGTAGCATACTGCTGTCAGGGGACGTTGTAGATGCCTAATTTCAGACATCCCGCGGAATTTATCTAGCCACCATAGAAGTGATACTTCCTCTTGGTTGATTGGTAGTGTGGAGTCTCATCCTTGTCTAGGTAGGCTCCACCATGTCCCTTCGTGGATCCAACTTCGCGGTAAGTTGGCGGGGGGTTGCATGGGGGCAGCGCCCCCCTACCCGTAAGGTCGGGGGTTCGGGGGCGTGAGCCGCCGCGGCGATTTTTTTGATGTTCTATATGATTCTCAGCCTTGATCTCTAGGCGGCCAGGGTGCTGGCCGTCCAGAACCCAGGGCGGCCAGACTGCTGGCCGCCCAGCCCATTCCAGGGCAGCCACACAGTTGGCCGCCCACATCCCAAGGTGGCCGGACTGTTGGCCGCCCTCACCCTCAAGAAGGTCATCGATCTGGCCGCCCAGCTCCTTTGGATGGCTAGAACCTTGGCCGCCTCCTGTCAACCGCCCGTCAACTCCACGATCCGCCCACTCCGGGCACGTCCTCTGAAACTACTCCCACTCCGGAGGGGTTCGAGACTCACGTAGCTTACATGTAATCCATTTTTGAATGGTTTTCATGGAGGGAAATCCCCCGCATACAAAACTCCATTCCGATCCATCTCACTGGGGGTTGGCATATTCTGGAGGAGGAGAGGCTGCTAGTTCCTGCGATCCCGAAGAGAGCTGTGAGCACGAGAGTGTCCTTCCCAACCTTCCCCTAGCAGCAGAACTTGTCGTCGAAGAGCTCCGATATGGGAGAGCCCAGTTCGCAGGGGGCGGCCATCGACATGGCCGCCCACCCCTCTGAACGGCCACACATGTGGCCGCCCTCTGTTGGTCGATGGGCAAACCCGTCCTTCTTCCCTTATCCTCCATCTAGCTATATTTCTTTTCGTTTTACTACAAAGCATGCATACTAGATCTTCCTAACTCCCTATTTTAAAGAGGTTTTCAAACCCAAAATATAGGGAAGGCGGATGGTCGAAAGTCTCAACCATCCCCCATTCCGCCCCCCCTTCCCGATACGATCACCCCCATTTGCATGTTCTCTCTTGGATTTTAGCACATACTACACTATCACAGTCTAATGGGTTTGTTTTCATTATTTGCTGGTTAATGTGCGGGAACTTCATCATCTACTCGCAGAGCTCTGCGTTCTTGGCTGGCCGAGTGTGAGGACAGGAAGAACCCACATCTCCCATTTCAAGGGCATTGCAATCATCCTACCCTTGTGAGGCTCAGGTATTAGCCACTAGCGATCACTCGATTTCTTTATTTTTTATCTTTGCACTGTAGGTAGCAGCAGCATAGTTCGGAGGGAGGACACACGCACGCCAACGACTACCATCGCGCGTACCTACACCGACTTCCGGCGCCTACAACCTTCTGGTGATCACGGTGGGACACTGATTGCTTACTGTGAGACTTTAGATTGAAGCTTACTGCATTCATTTTCCAGTAAATAGCCTTTTCCCATCCTTATTTTTCATTTTTTAGTTGCTCCTGTGCCTGTTCTACGCTTGTTGGACCTACGGGACCAAAACAGGAGGCGGCCAGGTTTCTGGTTGCCCAGGTCCTAGGGCGGCGAAAGACCTGGCCGCCCACCATCCTTGAAGGCCAAAGACATGGCCGCCCAGGTCCCCAGGGTGGCCATGTATTTGGCCGCCCAAGTCCTTTGAGCGACCATCGTGTTGGTCGTCTCCCGTTCGTGTTTTTGCTTTCGTTTCAGTCATGTTTGCATAGTTTAGCTTCTATTTTGTGTATTTTTTATTCTATTTGTTCTAACATTACAGGTTGAGTCGGGGTGGGCTTAGGAAGAGCCGGCTTCACATCCATTAGGAACACCCTCCCTTTGATTTGGGCTCTTCACCCGGGGACTCCCACTCGTGTGTAACTAGTCCTTTTCAATTGGGAACCTCCGTGAGTCCCTGCGAACCGTGGATTACCACACGGTCGCCAGGCAAGTTGTTACTTTGAAGTCCTATTAGATTTCCCAAAGGGGTTTGAGTGAGATTTATCTTAGGATTATCCCGGAGTTTGGCCTTGATCCATCTAGAAAATTCTATTCTCATCTAAGAGGGCACAAAATCTAAATTGGACTAATCTCCGGATTAACTTAAGCTAAAATTGTTGGGGCGCATTGTTTGAATGCATGCTTGTTGTTAGATACAATTAATTCAATCCTAATTGGCCTTAAAAATTCCACTTCAGTTTTCTAAAAGTTTATTAGGTTGAGTTACAATGGACCAATGTTGTTCTAACATCCATGTTGTTGATGAGGATGACCTTGAATTTTATGACATACAAACCCGGCTTGATGTCGAGGAAGATGCACCCAATGTTTTCATTGGGATGTGTCAAAGTTCACAAATTGATGTACATCAAAGCACAAATAGTGAAGAATCATCATCCCAAAGTCAAGAGTACATCAATGTCAAAACCCCATCAATCTCTCCAAAAGAGGACCAAGAGCTAGCTAGGGTGTTGTCTCGGTATTCCCCTAACTATTTCGTTGCTCTAGCTGCCCAAAGAAGATCACATCACACTCCTCAACCCATTCTAGGGAGTTCTCCAATCCCAATGTCAAATTCATTCAATAGGACTCCCTCCCGTGTTCCTACTCAACCTAACCATCCTCTTCACTCCCAAGGGGTTGCATCCTCTCCAATGTCTCATGTTATGCCTAATGTCAGTGCTCCCCTTAAGCAATCCAATCGCATATCCCAACAAGAGGTGGAAAGGTATGTCCGGCAAGCGGTTGCCGAATGTCTTCCGAAACCTCAACCTCATTCCTTCTCTAGCTATTGCAAACTTCCGAATGCTTATTTTCCCCCGGGTTTCAAAGCCCCCAAATATCGAAAGTATGATGGTTCCACGGATCCACATGAACATCTCTCTTGCTTTCTAATGGATTCTCATCAATGGCTTTATGATCGGGTCCTCCTAGTCCATCTCTTTCAAAAATCTCTTGAAGGAGAGGCCTTTACGTGGTTCTCTTCACTCCCAGCCATTGATCTCATCAACTTTGATGTTGTGTCCATGAGTTTCATCGCTCATTTCGGCCACATGGCTAGTGTAGCTCTCACTCTCACGGACCTTATCATGGAAAAGATGAAGCCCAACGAGGACTTCACTCAATTTGCTAATCGGTGGAGAGCTATGGCTTCTAGGTCTGGGATTGCTATCCCAGAATCTCAAGCCATCACTGTTCTAGTCAATAATGCAATATCTTGATGCTCGGCGAATTTCGCACATTCGCTCAACTCTACAAAAGAGCTCATGTTGTCCAAGCTCAACTAAAGAATTCCTCCTTTCCATTGTTCCTTGATGAATGCGATGTCCAAACCTCAGAAGGGGCAAGTTCCGATGATCATATCAATGCCTTCCACCAGCTCCCCAATTCTACCTATCCCATGGATGCCACTGCAAACTCCAAGGTGCCCACGAGAAGTGTGGCAAACATTCCCAATTCCATTCCTTTCCATCAATCATCTCATGTTCATCCTATACTCAGGAAAGGTTAGCCATGGATAGGGGCAATCAAGAGTCTAGGCTAATGGAAAGATGACAACATTGGCAATATGATGAGGAAGAAGTGGCGAATGACCAACCCATAGTGCACTTGGACACAAGGAACATGATTGGCCATGGACAAGGGGCAAGACCTTTGGTCTTGATTCGACCCAAGAGTGAACCACCTCAACAAAGCCAAGACATCCCTCCTTCCACTCCAACTCCACCTAAAGGGGCAAGGCCCTTAGTCCTCATTCTGCCTAAGGGTACATCATCTACTCGACAGTCAAATCAAGGTGTCTCTTCTCCTCTCATGGCGGAGGATCACTCAACTTTATCCACTTTTCACGAAGACACCTCACGGGAAGAGCTACTATCATCTATTAATTTAATCAAACCAGCTCTCACCCCAACCACGCTGCCAACTCAATTTGAATCAACCCATGTTGTTGATGAGTCATTTGCGACCCCTACCCCAATTGATCTAGCTCGATTCAGCTTCCCCAACATGAATCCATTCCTTTTGATGAGTTAGATGTTGGATTTGCTCTCCCAAATCAAGATGTCATTCCAAATACCCAATCAAGCTCTCCACATATCCCTAACCCTCAGATTGCTCCCACTTTAGAAATTTTGGCCGACATCTCCACGGTGTTGGACCCGGCCACATTCATGTCATCAAAGGACAAGGAGCCCATCATCTCCACCTTGAATGTCCATCAATCTATTCAATCCTCCAAATCCTTAGAGTCACCCGTACCTAAGGAGAAATCTCAAGATAAAGGATGGCACATAATGTCGAAGATGGGCTATACAGCTGGTGCAGGGTTAGGAAAGGACGAACAAGGGATTAAAGAGCCGATTGAGAAAAATGGAACACTCGAGAGATTTGGATTAGGGTGTCAACCAATAAGGTTAGCAAAAATGAATCAAATAGGTGGAATTTGCACGATCATTTTGTTAAGGAGTCCTATTCATTGGAAGATAGAATTGCAAGTGTAGAAACATGCCACGAAGATGAGTATGTGGATCCAAAATAAAAGCTAGATGATGTAGTCATGGAGGATTTGGGTTTATCAAAACTATTCTCAGAAGAATCATTGTCCCACCCCATAACCCAAGAAGAAATTCATGAAACAAAAGGAGAACCGGCTTTGTTAGTCCTCCTCTCTTTTCTATTCCTCTTGTCCACATCCTTCGAAAGTGGTTCCATCTCCAAAGCTGATCAATTCCAAAAAGTAAAGTCTGAAGCTATCATTGGGAAGCCCACCCTAGGGGTAGAACTCTCAAATCACGATTTCCCAGCTCAAGAACCTTCATCCTCCATCTCTAATCACACAACTCCAATCAACAGCCCTGCCAGGGGCATTTGCCATGTACATAATAGGTCAAATTTAGAAGAGTCCAAACCTTTGGCTACACCACACAAGAAGTTTATGGGCACTCAAATTCCCTACCAACTTTGGTCAGGTCTAGTCGAAAGTTATAATTTGTTAACGCAAATCTCAATGTTTAGTTTATTGAATTCAATAAATATGTTACAAGATGAGGAACGATCTAACCCACCTTCTATGGTCAAACATATTCAAGTCAAAGATCCAACTAATCCTAGTAGCTATAGGGGCCGTGTCCACGGTCGCGTACTTGCTTCCCATTCTCTTGAACCTTGTTTTCAGCCAACCAAAGAGGTGGACTGCTCCTCTTCCTCCATCTAGCAGTCCACAAAGTGCCCAGACGACACCGTCCACTCTGTAGGAACCCTTGTACATAGCTAACAATCCTAAATCCAACAACAACAACAAAAAATAGAAAATTCAAACCCAAAATCACCAAAAAAATTAGAAATCAAACAAAACCAACAGTCTGGCAACTGCCATGCATTTCACTCTCCATCCCATCATGCATGATTAAGGCTAGGTTGCATTAAAGCCTCGGTGAGTTGAGACTTTGATCTACCGGAACTGAGGAGAATTCCATCTAGCTAAGCTAATACTCCAAGGGGCAGGCAATATGCACACACTCACATGTTTTCAAAATTTGGCAACAGCCTAAAACGGGTGACTATCCTGAAGATTTCTTGAAGAGCCCAAAATCCTCCTTTTCCTCTCTATTCGACTAATCAAGATAGTTGGCGCTCTTAAGGCCTTGAGCTCAGCATGCTAAACACAATATCCTCATGTGAGAGTAGGACTCACCTTCTCTTCAAAAATGAGACCAGAGCACGTGAAGAGGGCAGTGTCCCTGCAGGCAAACAAGCAAAAATCAAAGTCGAAAAGGGAGCAAAATCTCGAATTCTGAGCAAAAGAATGAAAAGAAAAAAATCCCAAATGGGAACAAATGGAAAAAGTCTGGTCGTGACTGTGCCTGGTCGAGATAAAAAAAGCCCTACAAATCAAGTTCATATTCAAGGGGCAATATAACGAACACAACAAGTCTCGAAGGTGGTCTGAAATCACCGAAAGGGTAGAGTGAACTAAGCTCACTCATAGCTCATCGTTTTAACGGCTTTGTCGATCCTCTTGTGAAGTTTATCCCCTACACTCTTTTTTCTTTTGAGGACTCGAAATACGATGGAAACTGCAAAGGATATAACTCTGTTGATGGCTTGTAGCCATTTTTCAAAAAAAAACACACTATATGGTTGTCTACCCCAAAAGAACAAAAGCCTTTGCTACAAGAAATCTCCATGTTTTTGGTATGTCAATGTTCTCATCCCCTTTAGTGTCTTCTTTCATCAACCTCAGGCTTAGGTCAATGCATGCGCGTCACCTGTCGATGTGACGGCGTCTGATTCTGGGTCAGCGTCATGCAGTTGGCCATTAGGGTTCCAAGGTGTTCCATCATATATCATCTATGGTTGTGAGGAAATAGACACGGGTCGGGCAAATCATTTACCTTGAACACTGTTTGGGTGTATCTTTGCGATCGGAAGCAACTGGGAGCCTAAGCTTGGCATGACGGCATTGTCATCAAGATAAGTCTTAACCGGCGAGACTATCATTCAAGGAGTCTAGAGACCCAAATCAACCTAGATTTATACTCAGGATACCTGGGAGGTTATAGAAAGAGCATATCATTTCCTTTCATCATTGTTGTGATGTCTCATGGGCAGTTGCCAGACGTTGGCCCAAAAAAATTGGAATATGTCAAAAATTCTTTAAAAAATCAAAATATTTAATTCCAAAAAAATCAACATATGTGAAAATCCTAGAAAAATCTAAATATCCAAAAAAATCCCAAAAAATGGAGGGGCATCTCCCTGATATATCCCACTCTCACCACTACACCATCTCTTTTCCTTCATCACTATCCCACAACTACTAACCCCAGAGGCTACTCCCCTTTCTTCATTCTATCCCACCAGGGGATTTATACTTGCACTGCTATCAACACCCAAACTAGGAGCAGATTACACGCCTATCTGCCCATCCAAGTTAGTCAAATCTCTGCCTACCTTGTCGGGAGGTAGAGCATTCTTCAGTCCTTTGCTTTCATGAGTCTTAATGGCAATTCGAATTTCACCAGCTCGGCGCTTCAACTTGAGTCCTAAGCAAATGAAACTTTCATGTCACTTGATTCTCAATAGATGCCTAGTTGCATTACCAATATCTTTTTCCTTACTCTTTCTACTCCATATCCCCTGATCGAACAAACGTCCTACCTATGTTAGCGGGTCCAAGTGGACTTCGGCTATGGAGCTTGAACTATCCTTTTGTTGGTCTTCCCCCAACCATACACCCCAATGAAGTCAATTGATGTGCTAGGTGAAGTTAGCATAGACTCTCCTATCATCGGGAATGGTCACCTCCGGGGACGTATTTACGCCCTGGTGACCATCCCTGCGAAATTCAATTTTGTCCATTAGGCCCACTGTAAAGCCGAAGGATGATGTTTGCTTTCCCACTCCCCTTTCTTTAGTGAATGCTTCCTCTTTAAACGCTTATTCATTTGTGAACTTCACTAATGTGTGTTTGTGCAGCTGCAGGTCACATAGCATCAGGATTCGCTCTTCATCGCCTTCGCCTACTATTATTATACTATATTATATAGAGCCCGGAGGCTAATAACTTCGGGCACATAAACTCTAAGTTCCTCTCTAATAAAAACAATGAGGGGTTTATGTTCCCTAAGTTATTCGATGGCCGTTTGGTTTCATGATTGACCTCGGGATGACGGACTCGCCAGACTCTTGACCGACGTCTATCCCAGAGCCAGACAATAATACCTCTGTATATGCATTAGGCAGATTTTCCCCTTTTAAACCCATCATGCATCATATAGGTCACTTTTTAGTCCCACTGTCGATCATACAAAAAAAAGAAAGCATTTAGAAAAAAACATGGCATTCATGCAGCAAGAAGGAGACAAAGGTTGAGAGAAGGTTTGCCCTTGGCCTGCCCTGGACTCTATCCCTCTTTTGTTAATCATCCAAGTTCTTCAATTCTATCACTTTTTATTGTCTACCTTATTCCACTCTGATTCGACAAGTCGAGAGTGTGTTTTGCATGTGATCGTCATGAGTATATTGAGATTTGAAGGTCATTTTCCTCTATCCTAATTTTGTTACTCACTCCTATTTTAGGTGTCTTGTATCTCCTTGAGCTGGATTGCTATTGTCCCCTCAAGTCCAGTAGTGCTATGCTAGGGGGTCCCATGCGACCGTAGATACAAGCCCTCTTAGATTATTTCCTTCCTCCCCTTTGAATGACCTCTCTTGTCCCATTATGCTTGTCCGTTCCTATGTGAAGCTCAATCCCAGCTCAAGAATCTCCTTGAGCGGGATGTCCTTATTAGGCATGTTTTTTTACAGAAACACCCATTTATCAGTCCACCGGGCTCCCTTACAAAACGGGCATTCCGGAGGGGCATTTGTAGATGCCTAATTTCGGACATCCCGCGGACTTTGTCTAGCCACCATAGATGTGATACTTCCTTTTAGTTGTTTGGTAGTGTGGAGTCTCATCCTTGTCTAGGTAGGCTCCACCATGTCCCTTCGCGGATCCAACTTCGCGGTAAGTTGGCAGGGGGATGCAGGGGGGCAACGCCCCCCTGCCCGTAAGGTCGGGGGTTCGGGGGCATGAGCCGCCGAGGAGATTTTTTGATGTTCTATATAATTCTCTGCCTTGATCTCTAGGCGTCCAGGGTGCTGGCCGCCCAAAACCCAGGGTGGCCAGACTGTTGGTCGCCCAGCCCATTCCAAGGTGACCACACAGTTGGCCGCCCACATCCCAAGGTGGCCAGACTATTGTCCGCCCTCACCCTCAAGAAGGCCATCGATCTGGCCACCCAGCTCCTTTGGATGGCTAGATCATTGGCCGCCTTCTGTCAACCGCCCGTCAACTCCATGATCCACCCACTCCGGGCACGTCCTCCGAAACTACTCCCACTCCGGGGGATTCGAGACTCACGTAGCTTACATGTAATCCATTTTTGAATGGTTTTCATGGAGTGAAATCCCCCACATACAAAACTCCATTCCGATCCATCTCACGGGGGGGTTGGCATATTCTGGAGGAGGAGAGGCTGCTAGTTCCTGCGATCCCGAAGAGAGCTGTGAGCACGAGAGAGTCCTTCCCAACCTTCCCCTAGCAGCAGAACTTGTCGTCGAAGAGCTCCGATATGGGAGAGCCCAGTTCGCAGGGGCGGCCATCGACATGGCCGCCCACCCCTCTGAACGGCCACACATGTGGCCGCCCTCTGTTGGTCGATGGGCAAACCCGTCCTTCTTCCCTTGTCTTCCATCTAGCTATATTTCTTTTCGTTTTACTACAAAGCATGCATACTAGATCTTCCTAACTCCCTATTTTAAAGAGGTTTTCAAACCCAAAATATAGGGAAGGCGGATGGTCGAAAGTCTCAACCATCCCCCATTCCGCCCCCCCTTCCCGATACGATCACCCCCATTTGCATGTTCTCTCTTGGATTTTAGCACATACTACACTATCACAGTCTAATGGGTTTGTTTTCGTTATTTGCTGGTTAATGTGCAAGAACTTCATCATCTACTCGCAGAGCTCCGCGTTCTTGGCCGGGCGAGAGCGAGGACAGGAAGAACCTACATCTCCCATTTCAAGGGCATTGCGATCATCCTACCTCTGTGAGGCTCAGGTATTAGCCTCTGGCGATCACTCTATTTTATTATTTCTTATCTGTACACTGTAGGTAGCAGCAGCAGCATAGTTCGTAGGGAGGACACACGCACGCCAACGACTACCATCGTGCGTACCTACACCGACTTTCGGCGCCTACAGACGTGACTTGAGGTTTGTGTTGTTAAAGACTTGGTATCTCTGTGGCCCTGGTTAGGACTTTTGCAGGGTGCTGAGTCATGGCCCCTAGGGGTCATTATATCTTCGTAGAGTGTGACTGGAGTTATAACTGGTGGGTCAGGGGATCCGTAGATGTTGAAATGGTGATTGGGATCATGGTGGTGAATCATGACAATCTGGCGACTGGAACTTCTAGGTTGAAGGTACTTAAGGTGCATGGTCGTAGAATGAAGGAGCTCTGGGAATTGGTTGAGACTGAGGTTTGCTGGGATAAATGACTGGAATAACGTGTGGATATTGAGGTTTGCGGGCTCGCTACAATGGAGCGGAGGTCGCGTGTAAAATGAGCCAACTTGGGTGATATAAAGCTAACTGGGAAGAGCAGGGTTAACGAATTAGAGATATGTATTGGTCAAGGACTGGCATGTTCTGACGGGAGAGGCCTATGATTTGTTGAGAGGTGGGTGGATAGTCACCCTGGCTGGTGGAGAGAGATTTTTTTTTCTCATTCACGGCTCTACCGCCCTTTCGGGTTTTCACCAGAGTCGGCCCCCTTTAGCTTTTTCAGACGCGCCCTTGTGGGTTTTCACGTCGAGGGGTTTCCCAATTTTGCCTGAGATGCCCTTTTGGGTTTTCACCTCAGTCGGGTTATTGGCCTTTTTGCCCCTAGTCGTCTCCTGGCGATGAAAGAGGACGACTGGGTCTGCCGGGGTATCTCTATTTTTTAACCCTATTTTTTTTTGCTTACCTAGGAGCCTGGAGGCTGGATCGTTGCTGGTCTTGGGCGTCCTCACTTTTGTGATTGCGGGGACGAAGTCGGGAGGCTGACCTCTACAAGTGTGTAGGGGTGGCGCTGGGAGGGCCTGGTTGGCCCTGCTGCTTCACTGGAGGAAAGACCGAAAGAAGTGGCTGGTCCCGCCCCTCAGAGGCGGGGTGACTGTTGAATTTACTGGTGATGGCTGGGGCGCGTGCTTTAGTCTGGGTGGCGTGCGAACTCATGTTCTGGGGCGTGGTATAGCTTCATGTGTTTTCCATTGAGAGGTGGGAACGGCTTGTTACCTTTATGGTCTACGACCGTGTAGGCCCCACCGTCATAGACATCACGAATGATATATGGACCTCGCCAATTAGGTTGCAATTTTCAACTGGAGCGCGCTGCCATGACTTCTTTCTCCTTGATCATGACAAGGTCGCCTTGCTTGAAGGCTCGTTGCTTGATGAGCTTATCGTAGGCGCGCGCCATGCGGACCTTGTATACTTGCAGGTGTTTGTAGGCTTCGAGCCGTTTGCCTTCTAGATCGGCGAGCTCCTCTAGCCTCCTCTAGTATTCATCTGCGTCTGGTCCGGCGAAGTCGATGTGAACTGCTACGTGGTAAGAGGCCAACTAGATCTCGATGGGGATAACGACTTCTGCTCCGTAAACGAGAGAGAATGGTGAGCATTTGTGGACACCCAAAAATTCATTGGCAGCAACTCCGGGTCTCGTCGAGCCAAACAGATTCTATATCTCATCCGATCAGGACGAAAATACACCCAGCGGTCCGCCGCCTGATAAGGAAGCTTCTCGATATGAAGAAATGCCCCTGGTCCCTCAAAATAGGGTGCCGAAGGCAACATCAGTGCAAAACCCGAGTGACCCGATCAGGGCACACGATATGCCGGAAAGGTCCATCGGAGGCCAAAGAGGTGCCCAATGAGGATGAAAACACTTTGAGTGGTTGCCCACTCGATGAAGACACTCCCCACAGGCAGGGAGCAGGGTTAAGGGCACGACCCACAATGCCGAAGGCTGAATCAGGAAGAAACTCGAGTAATTTGATGCGGGTTCAGCACGTGTCAGAAATCACTCAGAATCGCAAACCAAGGCCCAGAAGCTTCAAAATGGACACCCGAGAGCGGTGCATTAAAACTAAGGTAGTAATGGAGGCCAAGCACTTGTCTGAGCCGGTTCGGAGTTAACAAGGCAAAGCACCCCTATAGCCAACCCACCTAAACTGGCGCAGCCTAAATCGGCGTGGCCCCCCTTGGCTTTTAAACCGGCGTGGCCCCCCTTGCTTCTAAACCAACGCGGCCCCTCCTTGGCCTAAATCAGCACGGCCTGCTCTCCCTTGATATCCTAAAACGGCGCGCAAAGAATCTCCAATCCCACCTAAACCGGCGTGGCCTAAACCAGCGCGCCCTCAGCCATGCCGTTTTAACCAAAGGCGTCGTCCCATCCTAAGTCTAATGCTCTGTTTTCCTGCTGAATGTCATGGGAAGCGACAGAGAGAAGGAGAACAGAGCATTCAATGCCCATCGCATAGCCATTTAAGGTTCGTGGGTCTGTTTACACCCCAGGTCGACAGCGTAATGGTGGCAGCAGCAGCAGAACCCCTGAACAATCCACAAACATCCTATCATCGGATGGGCTCCAGTGTACTGCGCGAAACAACAAACGACGGCGTAGCAGGTCAACTCCTCACACTTCTGCGAACAAGGAGAAGGTGGCGGGAGCTTTTCTCCAAAGAGAAGGCCACCCGTTCTATATATAATGCTGGCTAGGCAGGGACATAAAAGGGCGGACAAAAAAAAGGAGAGAGACAAAAAAAGAATAGGAGGATAAGAGGAAGATAAAGACAAGAAGAGAAGAAGGAGAGTCGTCTGCCCGTGCTCCTGCAAAAAAAAAAGAGAGGGAGGGAGAGAAGAGAGTGAGAGAGGTGAGGATCAAAGGGGGAGGAGCATGTGCTCCGTCCCCCCCCCCATCATTGTATTCCTCTTCCCTTCTCTTTTGGTTTTTCTATCATGATGTATGCTCCCTTGTTTACCCTATCGTTTTGACAAAGAATGAAAGAAGTTTCTTTTAATGAGAGGGCCCCCATCTTGTTTGCCTTCTTCTGTCCTGAGCATTGTGCCTCCCATATAGCAATTTACAAAGTGTCGTGTTTCCCCTCACCGGTGGCATATTTTCGCTTCCCTTCTCTTGATCACTTAGGGCCCTTAGAAGCCTACTTCTATATAGTATGGTTTTTGGGGGACCCGTCTGAAGGGTGAATAGTGATAGCATCATGCTCAGCAACATGGCAAATATCTGTCCCTGCAAACTCCTCTGAAGCTACGGCCCGTGAGCCACTAGAACCCCTTGAAGGCTAGTCCTCGGGCTTCTACGTTCATCTCTGGGTCATTGGGCAGCTGTCTTTAGCTCACCCAAATTTTGGGGGTCGTCCCGGAGCATTCCGATTGACGGCTCTCCATTTTACACCTCGCAAACCCCGGTCCGGGGGAGGTGCTGCCGAATTTTCGCTAGGAACGCGAACACCACAAGAATAAAAACTGATGAATGAAAAGGGGCCTTCATAAATAAAAAGATGTGTTTGAGCTCTCCTGAACTAAATGTAATGCATTCTCTGCATTTCACCCCCTTTGTTCCTCATCTCCTCGCGCAAGCATGCCTCTTCTGTCCATCACCTCTAATAAACCATTTGCCATCCGAACCATCTATTAGTCAACTATACAGACACATTTATTACCCCTAATCACCTAGTTGTCACCACTGTTAGCCCCTTTCCTCCACCCTTAGAGTGTAGAAGCCATCGCCTCTTAAACCCCCTAAACCGGCGTGCCCTTCACCATGCCGTTTTAACCTCCTAAACCCCCTAAACTGGTGCGCCCTTCACCATGCCGTTTTAACCTCTAAACCCCCTAAACCGGCGCGCCCTTCACCATGCCGTTTTAACCTCCTAAACTTCCTAAACTGTCACGCCCTTCACCATGCCGCTTTAACCTCCTAGACCCCTTAAATCGGCGTGACCGTCTCCACGCCATTTTACCTCTCTCTCACGCCTGTTTCACCAAGCGCGTGCTTCATATCCCCCACGCCATTTCATCACCAAGTACACACTTACATACCTGAATGGTAATAACAGAGGGTAATCATGAACGAAACAAAAAAAGGGATAATAATGTAGCAAAAAATGGTAATAACAGATGAACAAAATGCATCCACGCACCTAAACAAAAAAAGGAATCAAGTAACCCAAAGAAACATAACAACAACATAACCACGAATGCCTCAGAATCTTTGCTTCCTCGGACCCGGTGAGGGGAATATCAATGACGCCCCGGCAAGCCGTGTCCGGACCTTGGGGATCACCCCGATATGATCGTGACTCGGTATCACCATGGGCCAACAGCTCAATAAACTGGACCCATTCTAATTGGGGTTCAATCCCGCTTTCTCATTAAACTTGCCATATACGCGGCAGACATTCGAGCGATTTTATCGCCATCTTTTATATTACAAACTCGGACTTCCGTCCAAACATGAAACGGTCCGCGAGTGACCGACATATCTTGGAATGTTTACACCCCAACGCGGGGCATGTTTAAGCGCAGTTCGAGATTTCATTCTCTCATCTCACCAATATTAATTTCAAGCCGTAGGGCCCCTTTTCCTAGTAATTTATCAAGGGTTTTTCTCTCTCCGAGGGGATGTAATTAACATCGTGACCTTTACGGGGCGGTGGGTTCTTTATCCCGACACGACACACACAATCATCTGATTAGTCATATCGAGCGCACCTTGGGTCCCGAACCACTTTGGTCTCGGAATCTGAATAAATCATCACCTAGGTGACTGGCACGCCCTCGCACTCAATAAACCGAATAAATGAATAAACAAACGAACAAAAGAACAAAAAGGAGCGTTCTGAAAGTGTGTCCACAAGTCTGGCATGCTCAGTGGGACAGGACTTCCCTTCATCTCCTTGCCAGGATTAGGGGCCCGATGGCCTCTTCTTAAAATTCTAATTGTGTAATTTAATCTTGCAGATTGCATTCCGACAACTACGATGGCCGTGTCTTTTAGACCCCTTGTTGTCGCTAGCCATGCCATCCATGGCTACTTGGTGGTGCCGATCCAGTTTGGCAGTTTCCCACCCGTCGTCGGCTTCCCCAACTTCTTGGGGGTAGCGTTCGTGGAACTCTTGGACGTCCATGGGATGAAGCCTGTCGCCACTGCAACGGCGGCATCTGAGATGACTCAAGTGGTGGGCTACTTCATCCACCAAGCTGACCACCGCGTCTCAAATAGCAAGAGATGTGCATCGGCCACCAGGAGGGTGGCCAAGAAGAACCCCGACACATTGCAAAGCCATCTATCTACTTCGGGCAAATCCGTACTCATCGGAAGTGTCCGAGTGTTCATGAATGGCCGACAGGCCAGGACTACACCCAACAAGGTGATTTCAATGGTGCCGATGCACAATGCCTTCCAAGTGCTGGCCCAGTGCAAGATGGAGCACTCCGAGTCCAAGATGAAGGACGGGTTAGCCCCAAAGCCATCCAGATGCAAGCAGATATGGGTGCCCAAGCAAGCACGGGCCCCGATTTCAGCTACACTAAGGTCTGCTGTGATTGACAGACCCATGAGAAGAAGAGAAGAACAAGAAGAGAAGATCGATATGTCGGTCCCGTCACGTCTTGAACCAGCACCCTCGGGTTACGTTCGACGGGCAAATATCTACCCTCATGATGAGAAGCACGGCGGGGCAACCTTGCAAGGCCGCTGCACCTACAAGTCTCTGGCACTAGCCAAAGTGCCACGATATATGATACGCTCTGCCAAAGGGTAAAATGATACTACTCGATTCGTCTGGGGGCACTCCCACGGCCTTCGAGACACCTCTCTGGCGACGCAGCGATCCCTAAAAGCTATGATGATTCAGGGAAGCTGGCATCTCTAGATATTCACCTGTAACACGGTCGGAGTAACCGACCCCCACGAGAATTCATCTATGGAAGCTGCAGCTGAGATAACACAAGCTCGCGCTGAAGAAGCTGGCGCAGATCTGATCGCGATGACTACAAATGTGATTACCGCCGAAGATGACGGCGAGAGACAGTTGCCCGCTTCAGATATGCCATCGAAAGGGCAAGGTCATGCCTCTGGCTCCTCTATGCTCGATCTGGCTACTATGATGATGCTGCTGCAAAGATATCGATAAGAAGTTAAGATGTTGAGAAGGCAGCTCAGCGAGCTGAGCACGCATCCCACAACCTTGAAACAGACTGAAGTTCTCCCTAAAACCCCACAACGAGGTGCTGATGAAGTCGAAGCTTCTCCTCCAATGATGGCCTCTCAACTGGCACCCAATTCTACTGGGGGCATGTGTAATACCCCAAAATTTTGTATATGATATTTTAGAATTTTTTAGAATTTATTTAGATTTTCTAAGATTTTCAAGAGATAAATGGATTATTAAAAGAATTTGGGTTAATTTAAAACCAAATAATAAGGCCCAATATTTATTAATTAACCTAGCCTTTTAAATAAGACCAAAATGGACCAAAACCAAGCCCACAAGGTTTGGCCCACATTCTAGAAACTTAATATAGGATATTTATGAAATTTAGGGGATAAATATACTAACTATTGGATAAATCAACGGATATATGACAAAGAGTTTGAAATGTTTCAAACTCGGCGCCCAAAGCCAAAAACGGTCTATCGGGCGACCGCTTGGGGATTGAAAACGGTCTAGACTAGACCGCTACTATCTGCAGATTCCGTGAATGGAAGAAGGCATGAAAAGAGGGAAACTTTGGCATTTAAATCGCCTAGGATAGATGCTATCTCTTAGATAGATGAGTCTAGAAGGCTTAAGGATCGAATTGAAACCCTAATTAGGACTCTATGTTCGTTCTAATCCATGGAAACCCTAGCTAACCCTATAAATAGACCCCAGAACCAACATACACGACCCTTACTTTTGGCTCACGTGGAACTAAGGTAAAGAGGCCGAATTAGAGGTATGTTCTTTAAAAGAATTTGTTTATAATAGTAAGGTCTAACTACCCTCCAAATTTCATCTTAAGAGATCAAGCCACCAGGAAGATAGAGGCGTTCAAAATTGCTAGTTCAGTACAAGAATCTCAGAAAATTGTGCAACGTACCCAGATTGATCGGTCAAATAGAAACCCTAAACGATGTAATTAGATAGGGGTTCTTTATAACAAATTGTTCCTTTCAGTACCATCTTCTTACCCTTAAAATTTTGTGGTCATAGGTAAAGAGGATCAAGAGATAAAAGGCCACGAAGTTGCTGTTCCAGTTTAGGACGAGCAGAAAATAGGGTCAAGTTCCAATCTTAAATTCGACGGTTAAAGCCTAGTCCAAAGGTAGGTTATCTCATGAATGGCTTAAACATGATGTTAGGAATAAAGGCCCTCAATTCTTAGTCGATTTCACGCATTGTACGTGGAGAATTTAATGTTTTATTGAGACTACGCAAACTAGTTCATTTTTCATGCATAGACTTAACCTTAATGCAATTAAGATGGAGTTCTTGTCTAATTCACTTTCTCCTATGCATGATCATCGCCTAATTTTCTTCTAGCATGTTTTACTACCTATGTTATATCGTTTCCATGCATAACATGCCCTAGGTTAACGTTTTATTTCACTATTTTACAGCTTCTGTCTATCAGACAGAAACGGTCCATAACCCGACCGCCTTATTTAAACAGCGGTCTATCGAGAGACCGTTTATAACCCATGTGGCCATGTCACGACCGCTATTTGGTTCTGCGAACTTAGTTGAATTTTACATATTAAAAACCCTATAATTATGATATTTTTCACTAAAAATGGTGTTGATTTCTTGTTAAATACCCTGTTTTAACATGAGCATGATTTCAATCATTATTTTTCATTATTATGTAATTTCATGCCAAAATATTATAATTTTGTAATTAAATGGTTTCTATGTTGTGTACATAGTACATATGGTGTTTTGCCTGTATGTTTCACTGTTTCACTTTTATCTCTTGAGTCATTTTTTCTTAAGTACATGGCATGTACTCTGGTATGTGACCATTAGTTACACTTTACACTTATAGGCACACTTTTTTAGATTTATGAATCTCTCCGCCGGATATTCCTTCTGTCGGACTAGGAGATTATGTTTCAAAGCCTCCGTAAGACTCCGCGAGCCTGGGATTCCCACTAGGACGCTAAGCTGGTTGTACCATTTAAAACCCAAATTGTCTAGAAAGCACTTACACCATCAATGTTTTCTGGATTTTGAGTTACAAACGGTCTTCATGGCGACCGCTAAGGGTCACTTAACGGTCGACAAGTGACCGCTTATTTTGGAAAACGGTCATCCTATGACCGCATGTCTCTCTGAGTCAAGCTTTCTTTGTTCTGCCTCTGACTCATCACAAACGGTCCTGACTCGACTGCATAGTTCTGCCTAACGGTCCAGACTTGACCGTCGGATTCATGAAACGGTCTAGTAAACGACCACTTTATCTCTGAACCTGTCTAACCCGAGGTTTGACCTTTGGGGTTAATTTTCTGGAGTTCCTAGATGGTCTTAGGATTATCTGTAGTCTCAACATATGTTTAACAAGTTAATGTTAAGATATGAAACTTAATGAAAATACTGTTATGCTACCGGAATGCCGCCGGAGTATAATATTCTTTTGATTCTTCTTTTATATCTCATATCAATTTTGGTACGTTCTATACCTTGGTTACTTGGTCATGAAACTTATTATTTGGAATTGAATTATTGGCCGAAATTATTGTTATACCTCGTGGAAGTAGCTAGATTTATAACTTGAAGATGCAAGACCGGGCACGGATTGTGTCCAAGGGCTCCATGCTAGTCCTCTCGACAGATGGTCGGAAACATGCTATAAACTATGGGGTACGATGATACTGGTGTCGCATTACGCTGGGAGTACTTTCTCTTATAAATGAGTGAAAAATCACGAGACTCATTATGAAAATTACATGCTTGTTAATGACTTTCTAGTACATGGCCTTTATAAGGTTGTGCAAAGTACTTTCTAGATTCTTACTCATACATTCTTGCTCATGAAAGGCCAAATTTACTTCTACGTGATTAATCTTGCTTGTTCATGGTCTGTACTTGCTCACGTCTACTTGCTCAGTTATTTCATGATTCTATATTCTTGGTTATCTTGATTTATATCGCTTGTTTATCGCGTTCTTATTTTTACCTTAAGATCTAGAGCTAAGACATTAATCATTTAAATGTTGCCTTCATGTTGATGCGAAGATACCTACTGGACAAGTGTGCTCATACCTACTTTCTCAATTTTCTAGGAAGTATTGATGGATCGGATTCGAAATATACAAGTAGCGGGTCCGAGAGTGATTGAAGATCAAATGGATCGAGAGAAGACCCAGTTGTCAAGTGTCTAGTCGAGTCCTATTGTAATTTTATATTTTCTTGAGTCTATGATGTAAGGATGTTTAAATCAGGAATCTAATGTACTTTATGGTTATTAGTATGAAATAAAGTTAGAATTTTGAAAAAATATACTCGTGCGATAACTTTTGTGTGATTGTCTTGCGCTTTGATTTCTTACTTGCGAGAGACTTACCCTGCCAGTTGTTCACGTTCCCGATATTCCTTCCGATGTATTAAAAGCTCGGGGCGTGACAGTTGAAGTGATATCAGAGCATTGGCCTAGAAGTCCTAGGAAAAGATGCCATGTCATAGGTTAAGACCAAGGATTGAGGACCCATGCCTATGAAACAAGGAAAGGAAATTCTCAACCCATGAGAGAAATTGGGTAGAATCTGGGATGAGTTAGTAATTAGAAATTATCTTTAGAATTAACCCATAAATTTCATCAAGATTAACAAATCCATTACTCTTCTCGGGTACTTTACTCTTACAATGGCTCACCGTGTTGATTGGGGTGGAATGCAACAAACGGTTGCGGGTCTCACTCAGGCCTTGCAAAATATGGCTCAAGCTGGCACTAGGTTAGGAGCTGGTGATCTGCACCGTAATTTCAGAGTTTAAACCCTCCATGGTTTTCGGGTTCTTCTAACCCCTATGAGGCAGAAAATTGGATTGACGAAATGAACCGTATATTCGAGGTCATGCAATGTGCCGACCAAGAGAAGGTTCACCTTGCTACATTCCAGGTAAACAAAGACGCACGTAGATGGTGGAAGTCTATTCCGACACCGCCTGCAGACGCACCACACACATGGGATGGATTTCTTACTCTTTTTCGAGCCAAGTATTTCTCCGAGCATGTCAAGGAGAGGAAGGCGGCTGAATTTGCGTCACTACGTGAAGGCATGTTGACGGTGGCAGAATATGAGTTACAATTCTCTCGCCTGGCACCTTATGCTCAACATCTAGTGAGCACAGATCTTCTTAAAGCAAATCGCTTTATGGACGGGCTGCGGCCCATTTTCATCCAGCAACTTGGCCCGCAAAACATTCGGACCTACGTAGAGATGGTCCAATGGGCACACTTATGTGAACGGACCTTGGAGAAGGTCGATAAACTCAAGGGCAAAGTGGAGGAGCCGAGCCGAAAGTCTAATCGGTGAGGTAAGAAGCACCTATAACTCTCAGGATAGCAAGAAGAGATCTCAAAATGGGGACGGCAAGGATGATCGTCGGAACAAGAAGATTAAAGAGGAAGATAAGCAAGTCATGGCAGCTTACTCGTTCGGTGATAAATTCGGTCATGCGGCCGAAGAATGTTGGAAGCGATTAGGCACATACCTAAGATGTGGAAGTCGGGAGCACTGCATGCCCGAATATCCTCTGATGAAAGAGCAATCATCCACAAGGAGCAATGATGGACGAAAGCGCCAAGCTAAATTGAATGATGTATTGGAGGATGAACCAACCAATGAAGGGGAGCTCATTGAAGGTACAATTCATATTCATTCCCATCCTGCTTTTGTGTTATTTGATACAGGTGATGCTCATTCCTTTATTGCTAGTTCCTTTGCAAAAATATTACCTATTTCACATGTTCCCTTGTCATCGGATTTAACAATAGTCACTCCTTTAGGGTCGGGAATGGAATTGAAAACCTATTTCCCCAATAGTGAAGTCACTGTAGAAGGGCATAATCTTCCTGCTAATCTCGTATGCCTTGATATGGAAGGCTATGATGCCATATTAGGAGTTGATTGGCTTGTAGACCACGACGCCTATATAAATTGTCGCAGTAGGATAATTTCCTTTTGAAAACCAGGTCTCCCACGATTTTCCTTTCTTGGCATCAAATACCGGAAGCATCCCTCTCTTATTTCTTCTCTTTACGCTTGCAAACTCACTTCGCAAGGATGTGAAGCTTTTCTTGCCTCTGTAGTAGTTACCGAGTCTAAGGAAATTCAGATAGAAGAAATCCCCCTAGTTAAGGAATTTCTTGATATTTTCCCTTCCGAGTTACCTGGCTTACCGCCCGAAAGGGATGTTAACTTCACCATTGAACTCACACCTGGAGCAGCACTAATGTCAATAGCTCTTTACAGGATGTCCCCCACGGAACTGAAGGAACTAAAGAAGCAACTTCAAGAGCTGTTAGAAAATGGCTTCATTCGACCTAGCACATCCCCTTGGGATGTGCCAGTCTTATTTGTTAAGAAGAAGGACGGTTCCCTCAGATTATGCATTGACTACCGGCAGTTGAATCAACTCACCATCAAAAATAAATATCCACTACCGCGTATTGATGAGCTGTTTGACCAACTTTCTGGCACAGAGTACTTCTTCAAGATCGACCTCAAGTCAGGCTATCATCAACTGAGGATCAAGGATGAAGACATTCACAAGATTACTTTCCGAAGCCGATACGGACATTATGAATTTGTGGTTATGCCGTTCGGTTTAACTAATGCACCTGCTGCATTCATGCAATTAATGAATAATGTGTTCCGACCTTATCTTCACCAATTTGTAGTCATATTTGTTGACATGTTTTGCTTCTTTCAATGGATTGAAGAAATATCTCTCCTATCCCTTCAACTAAATCAACGAGGAGGCTAAATGATTTAGAAGCAGGAGGGAATAGAAGTGTGTAAACCTGTGTGATCGCCACCAAGATGTCGAACGTGATGAACACGCCGTACCTTGGAAAGAGGGGGAGGTACTCGCCTTAGGACCAGCCCTGCGAAGATGGGCGGCTAAGGAGGAACCGCCTGTAGAGATGAGCGGCCGTACGACAGACCGTCTACAGGGGCTGAAGAGGAACGCGGGATGGAGAACGACTGGCAGATGAACGGCTCCAACACAACCGCAGGACGAAGAAGAAGGGTCCAGAAGCCACCGCCCGTCTTCGTGAACGGACAGTTGGGAGCCGCCTAAGACTGCCACGCCGTGAGTTGCAAAGGTCCAACCTCCACCCTTTCCGGCCGGCCGGAAAGGACGGGCCTCGCGTTAGTGTGTTGCTGACCTGCAAAACCACGTGTAGAACACAAAGGAAAACCCAAGTTAGAACTAGAAAGTGTAGTAAATGCTCAAACATACGGAAATGAACATGACAAAATGAAATGGGGGATACCTGGGGATTTTTAAACCCCTGGGGGTGTCAAAAAGTATAGGAGGGTGTGTGAATGATGCACGAGAATGAGAAAAACGTGGAAGAAACGTGGGAGAAAGTGATGCATGCAAACAAGAGAGAACGACGGAACTAAATGTACTAAGGACTCAAAGAACAACTACTCCCTGAACTGGAGGCCTGTATGGACGTAGAAGGCCTCCCTCCCTGGTGCTAGGTCGCTCAAAGATTCGGCAGGGCTTCGCCGTCGACCCAAAAAATCCCCCCCTTTTCAAAGTTGGGCCTCAGGGTCTATTTATAGAGCACCTGGAGTCTTAGCTCGAAATTAGGATTTCTATGCATTTTTAGGTCGAGATAATGATAGAAAAGTTGAAGATATTTGAATTATCTTTCAACCAGAAGAAATGGCACCAAAATTGACTCAATATTCGCGGAGAAACAGTTCAAGGAAACTGGGGATAGATCCACGCATGGAGAGAGAAAAATCTCTTAAATCTTCAGGATGCAGGCAGTTACACGGTCATACGATAGACCACTCATCAGGTTGAGCGGCTACATATAAACCGTTTATCATTGTCGGTGGAAATTCAAATATAAAAGAAACATCAATCAATTTATCCATTAAACCAACCGAGAATCTCGCCGTTGGACTCTCACAGATGAACGGCTAATTACATACCGTCCAAGAATAAGAGCGGCCAAGAGTCAACCGTTTTATCCTTGTCGATGATAAATGGATAAGTATATAATTATCTGAGAAACAACCGAGCATAGGACCCTGGAAGTAGAACGGCTAATATTAGCCCGTCCATCAATTTGAACGGCTAAGATTGAGACCGTATGAAAGCGTGTCGGTGGAAATTCAGAAAATCAACCAAAATATCCCATAAATATATGGACGGCCCATAATCGACCGCTCAAATGGTTGTGAGGCCAGGGGTGAACCGTACATGTTTCTCGATATTTGATTTTTCACAAAATCAAGGCCCATTAAGCCCTGAATTGAAGCAAACCTAGCCAGGGAGGGAGGCTACCCATAAAGTAAGCCCAGAGATGTTGCCTGGAAAATAACCCAATGAGTAACGGATAACACGAGGCATCAATAAATGGGAGTAAGAGAAATGACTCAACTTATCGGTAAAAAATGGGTGTCAACAGATGCCCCTCCTTAACGTCCTCTTTGCAGGGGAGCGAGCGGAGGTGAAGCGAAAGTGTAATGAACATGGAGGTGAAGCGGAAATAAAGCGGAGTGGACTGAAAATAGGCGTTAAGGTAAAAGACACCTAATTTCACCAACAAGCAATGGGAATCTTCTGGAAAACTCTGAACCATTTACGAGGAACAGCTAGACTAAAAGCGACACCAATCTGGAGGAACTAAACTAAATAAAAAGAAACACACGATCAACCTCATGGGGGACACAATCCCTCGGACCAATGAGGAGACTGGAATAAGCAAGCGAAAAATGAAGAAACAGACTAAAACTCCAGACGGGGACCTCTTAACCAACCAAACCAAGCGAATTGACCAAAGCGAACCTTCCAACTCAGAGTGAAATTGTTTCTCTCACCCAAACACTGAACATATAGCTAACCATCACTTGGTGGGACATTTTGCAGGCAAACCATGGGTCATGAATGCTCAAGAGATGCGCATGATGCATGCTGGGCTAAAATAAAAGAAATCATTAAAACAAATGAGAAGAAAGGATAAAGTATAAAATACTCGAGAATAATATTGCTAGGCTGGGAGAGTCAGAGTCAAGACAATATCCGCAACCACGGCGTGTAAGATAAAACCATCCTCCCCAGGCTTTCCCATCCTAACGGCCTATCCGAAGATCAAACACGTGAACCTGGATCATCATCATTTTTGTTGAAGGGGAACATCAGATCCTGGAACACGTGAACAACCAACCGGTTCTCGAGATAATATATCATATAATACTATATAGTAATGCAGTAAGGGAGATAGGGATAGAAAGCCATACCTGACTTACCTGTGCAGGCGAAACGGCAAGTGAAGGTGACACTACAAAAGGGATTGTTAACAAGATTTGCAAAAAGATTAAACAACCAAATTTAGCCATGGAACACAACATGCAGCAATAAGAATCAGACCATTTTCTTTGGCACATGAACGGTCAACAACAAGCCGCCCAAAGCAATGAACGGCTAAGTATAGGCCATTCAAGAGCATTGAATGTGAACGTTTGAAAAGAGTGAGGACGGCTAACAAAGAGCCGTTCAATTGTAGCATACCGTAAGAAATGAACGGCCACAAATGAACCGTCCGAAGCTTGGATGGTCTATCGTTGGACCGCACAACGTATGTAACTTCAAAAGGCCAAAACCCTTCGTCTCCCTCCCTCCACCGTAACCCACGGTGGGAGAGGGAGAGTGAAGGGCCTTACGAAGCACCCCACCTCCCATCTGCTCTCACACTCTCAACCCCCCCTCTCACATCATCACTCCTTCCCGATGAGGACCAAGCATCAGGCCTCCCGCCCCGCTACATCTCGGAGGAGACCGTTGGAGGAGAGGAAATGGTGGCGTCGGCCATTGTCGAAGAGGGAACCCCGCCGCCACCCACTGAAGCTGCAGCAGGCGACGGAGCAGCCGTGGTCGAAGAGGAGACTGGCGAACCGGTGGCGGCGGCCACGGCGGTGAAAGAGAAGGCCCCACGGGACCCCGAGGTAGGCCCACAAAACCCTTGCCATCTTGATTTTTTTAGCATGCATGTCAATTTTTAGGGGATAATGGGGAGATTAGGGTGCTGAGAGACCGATTTGGGGGGCCCACGGGGTGCCACCACCGGCGGGGAGGACCCTCACCGTCGTCGAGGAAGACGACGATTGAGCGGTTCTCAAAGAACCACACAACCAAGAACGTACGGTTCACATAGAGCCACCCAAAACACACGTGGCCTAGGGTGGCCGTTCAAAACCAGAAGACAATAGAGTCGAACAAAGGATGAACGGTGGAAAGTCCTCCGCACAACACCATTACGGGCCGTCCAAACTTTGGGAACTCAGAACTCGAGCGGCCCACATTGGACCGTTCACAACCCCGTGCAGCCTAGAATTGGCCGTCCAACCTCAACAATCGATGGGAAGGAAAACAGAAGGACGGTGAAGGGATCTTCGTTCAATAGTTGAACGGGCCATACCGGTCTGTTCAAGGACTGAAGCCTTGATAGAGAAACGGCCCATATGGGACCGTGCATTTAGAAGTGTGGACTACAGGGGACCGCCCCTCTGTCAGAAATGCAACCCTCATTGTTTTCCATTTATTTGTTAAATAAAAAGTTTGAAACTATTATTAAATGCACAAAATGAATGCATGCAGGGAAAGCGCAAGACCCGCACCTCGTGGCTGCAGGTCCGCGAAGTGTATTTAGCACTGCCGGACTTCCAGCGGGAGCGGCTGGCTGCCATGGGGTTCGCCCCATTCCTGAGTATTGAGGTGTGTCGGTTCGACACAGCTCTACTCTATGCCCTGCACGACCGCTGGGACCCAGTGAGTCGTACGTTCCTCTTCCCGTGGGGGCATATGGTCCCCACGCTGGAAGACGTGGCCAGACTCACTGACCTACAGGTGCACGGGCTACCGGTCAGCGGGACCACCTTTCCCGACTACCGGGCAATGGCTCGGGAGCTGTTGGGCCTAGAGCTGCGGCGCCCCGAGAGGCAGTCGACCCTCCTACCCCGGGCTAGTCTTCAGGATAGCTTGGGATTGCGACGAGCAGGGATAGCAGTCGGAGAGTAGCCGAAGCAGCACCTACAGCGGCTAATGGACCTGGCGAGGCCGAGAGTAGCAGCGGAGCCAGGAGCAGAGACAGACAGAGTGCTATGACGATTCTTGATGATGTTGTTTGGGAGACTCCTCTTCTCCACGCGGGCGGACGTGATGAGCTGCCGATTCCTTCCCTTCCTCGGGGAGCTCGACCACGTGGGCGACTACGTGTGGGGAGCGGCAGTCCTTGCCTTTCTTTTCGACACGCTGAGTTCGACGGCCCGTCGGACCATGCTCGGGGGCTTCTCCCCCTTACTCCAGGTATGACTCCTACTCTAGACTTGATTATGCAATTCTACATGTTTCCTAGATGCTGACACGATGCTGTGATGCAGGTGTGGGCCTACGTGCACTTACGTGGGCTAGGCAGAGGTGAGGAGACCCGTCCTGGGCTCCTGCCTATTGCCCGAGGTGGACAGCACCTCGAGAGACCGTAGCTCTCAGGAGACAGGTCCGAGAGTTGCAGGACGACCTAGATGCTCTACCGTTTGCCTCGGTATGCTTCTAAACTTAGACTCTTTAATTAAATGCAATTCTAGATGATGATACTGATGCGACTCCTTACTTTTGCAGGTACGGTGGACACCATACACGGAGGAGGGACAGGAGGGTCAGCCCTGGGTGGCAGGGGCCCTCACCTTCTCGGGACGAGACGTGTGGCTCCATTGCGTGAACGTGGTGGACCCGCTGCACTTCCGGCTGGTGATGAGGACCATTGGGGTCCATCAGCCAGCAGTGGAGTTTCCGGCAGCAGAGGGGCCCGGGGAGTGCGTCACACGGATGACCTGCGGTCTAGGAGCTGCCTTCTATTGGACGACGAGGAATGCCTCGCAGATAGCGGACTGGGCAGCGCTTGGGCGGGTGGTGACCGCCCGAGCAGACAGCGACTCAGCGTACTACACCGCGTACGCTAGACACTACCGAGACTAGGTGTTCCGGGGTGCCCACCGACCGGTACGACTTCTAAACTCAAACTCTACTTATTATGCTTATGATTTCTATATGATGATGCACTGACACTTGGACCTCTAAATGCAGATTGACCCTGAGGGATGACTTGCGGAGCTGCAGGGGCTCCTGCATTCTACGATCAGGGAGCGGGACGAGGCCCGGCAGGCCCTGGCCTTACTGGTGAGTTTTCTAAACCCTAAACTCTTTAAATTATGCAAATGCTTATGATTATGCGTGTGACTGACCTGGAGTTTTGGATGCAGCGTGCCGAGGGGGCCCAGCGACAGGGGACCGATGCTCTTTCTTCTTCACAGACCCAGACTTCCGCAGACCGGGCTGAGCGGGAGGCCGACTTCACTCGGATGGTAGCGCGGGCCAAGGCAGCCGAAGTGGCGCTCACCGAGAGGGTACGCAAATCACGACACTTTCCCTTGTTGTTTATGCTTATGAAATGTATGAAATGCAATTGACTGATCATGATATGTGTATGCAGACGACTGAGCTGACCCTGTTGAGAGCAGAGCTGGAGCAGAGCCGGGCAGCGGCTCGGGAGGAGGCGGTGCACTTGAGGGAGGAGACTGCACGGCTGCGAGAGGAGCTCGCACGGGGCCGACCAGCCGACACCGTGGAGACGGCGCTTCTACGGGCGGAGCTCGAGCGGCTTCGAGCTAGCGCTACCGAGGCGGAGCCTACAGGACCGAGGCGGAGCAGGCTCAGCGCCAGGTTTCCAGGTTAGAGGGCATGGTGGAGGTTCTCCGAGAGGTGAGTCAGTGACCAGGGAGGAGCGGAGCTCCGAGTGGGACGCAAGGCTCCTACAGGACCTACCTGACGGGTTCCTCCGGCCACCGGAGGAACGAGGAGGAGGAGCGGCGGCGGCACCGACGAGACGAGGCGACTTCCCCGATGGCCCCGCCATCGTAGAGGCCTGAGGGCGGAGGTGACATCGACTGGGGCCGGTGAGAGGGCCCAGCTTGACTCTGTACTACGACTCTACTTTTGTACACATGATATGATATGATAGTGATATGCATTTTTTTCTTCATTTTTATGCATGAATGTATGAATAAATGAATAAATACTAACCACGACTACTGACTCGTCACGAGTGAGACGACACGTGCGAGTGAGAGACGACTGCGGGTGAGACGCGACTACGGGTGCGATGACGCGACCACGAGTGAGACGACTATGAGTGAGAGACACTAACTTGGAGTGAGAGAGAGAGAGAGGCGCCGACTTAGAGTGAGAGAAAGTGACGCCAAATGAGTGAGATGAGTGATGCCAAATGAGTGAGAAGAGTGAGAGACCACAGGTTGAGTGGCGTAGGTACAAAATAGGTTAAAAGCAAAGCATCAGATGCTTACACGGTCTCCACATAGACCGCCCCAAGAAACGAACGGTCTAATATAGACCGCACAAACAAGAAGAAAACCGGTCCTCATTTTACCGTTCGAAAGATAGAACGGTCTGTAAACGACCACGTGATTGTAAAGCGGTCAACTTTAGTCCGCTCAAACTCCAGCACTCGGGGTCTCTAGAAGGTGTTAAACGGTCCTCATTGGACCGCTCACTGAGATAGGCGGTCTATCACGAGACCGTCCAAATGGACGCCCTGCAAATTTGAATGGGACTCTCCTGGAGAGTCCTAAACCGAGGATAAACCACTTTAACCCAATCCAAAGCTATCTTATCCCATCCTAGGCCTATCTAAACTCACTCCTAAGGGGTCTAGGCCTCTGACCAAGCCCTATAAGTAGGAGGGGAGTCTAAATTCGTGATTCACAAATCCTCCCTCTTCTAAGCCTTGAAACATTTATTATTCATCACCAAATCAATATGAAAAGGGCCTTGGAGGGGAGTTCCATGGAGGGAGCGGTGCTTGAAGGGCCAAGACCGGCCAGAAAGGAGCAGGAAGCGCTCCAATGGCTGACCGCAATCCCACGACATCTCAGCTCGAGCCCTCTGAGGGAGGTAAGTTATCATGAATTCCTTCAGTTCCAATCTTTCATTTACTTACGTGTTCTTCTCTTCTTTCTCCATCTCAGCTTCTCCCTGGCCCTAGGTGCTACTCCACTTTGAAGTGGATGGCTCCCATGGTTCGTGTGTTGCCCCTAGGAGTGACATCCCTCCTAAAATCCTGGCACCTGCACTCACTCTTGGTTCTAGGGCAAAACTACCCAAAACTTTCGCTTGACTGGCATAGCATCTCAGCCTTGACCGAAATCTGGCACCCTCAGACCCATACGTTCATTTTTTCATCGTTTGAGGCCACTATCCTACTAGAGGAGGTAGAGACCTACTTCTCTTTCCCTAGGTCCCAGGTGGGAGAGGAGGACTCAGTGTGTCATACAGTGGCCCCTGTAGACCCTAGGCTGATCTTGGGAGGATTCATACCGGATAGCAGGGACATCCATACCTTCATAGGCCCACGTCAGATCCATCTCATTCCTCTTAGTCAGTGGGTAGTTGAACATTGTAGGAATCGGTGTGGGTAGGATGAGGCCATAGCCAAGGCCTCGTCCATTTGCTTGTGCGGGGCTATCCTCTTTCCTTCTGCCGACCACGTTCTAGATACTCCCCTACTCAGCACCATCAGTGGCCTGTGGCAGGGTCTTTCTATTTCCCAGGCCATCCTTGCCTACTTGTACGAGGGTCTCACCTCAGCAGCTCTAGGCGGTCCTCTCTTTGGCTCTATGATCCTTTTGGAGTGTTGCATGGGTGTTAGGATGAAATTCATTTATAAGGAGGATGTCACTTCAGCTAGCCGGATCTTCGGGAGCCACACCCTCTTCTTCATAGGTGGCGCATTCGGGTTCTCTCCACAGGTAGAGTGTAGGACAGCAGAGAAGAAGACCAGGGACGAGTGGTGACTGCACATCAACAGGTTGCCCCTGGATTGGTTCGTGATGCGCCCGGACTTCCTCCGTGACACCACTGTCAGAGTACCTAGGAGGCTCGGCTTGGATCTGAGGCTCGTGAGCGACACCGCACTGGCGATGTACAGCCCGCACCGGTGCTACCTACATGTTGGACTACCTAGGACCGTACTACCAGCGCTACCCCACCTTCCCGCACTATAGGCGAGGAGGATCGGTACGGAGGAGGACGAGCAGGCGGTCAGGAGTGCCCTGATCATGTGGGAGGTGGGCAGGGTGCTCACCCTACCGACAGAGGTTGCAGAGATTCCGGCGACACGCCAGGCCTATGTTAGAGAGCTGAGAGAGATTCGTTCCCGCGGGGATGCCCAGCGGAGGACTGAGTGATTTTTCCTTTCTTTCTTTTCATGATGATATTGATGTAAAGACTTATGCTTAGAGATGTTTGATATATGAATGAATAAAGCTGATGATTTGATTGGTTTAAGTTTGGGCTTCGCTTTGAGTGATTGAGTTGGGCTATGACTTCAGCATTTACGCGGTCACACATAGACCGCTCAGAGATTAGGACGGCTCTCTTGGAGCCGTGCATCAGATTTACAGCGGGTTTGATAGAAGGGAGTTGAGCGGAGTTGATTTAAGACTTGGAACGGTCTAAATAAAACCGTGTGAATGGTTGGACGGTCTGACCAAGACTGTTGAAATTAATAGAATGGTTGACAAATAGCCGTGTGAAGAATGAAGTGCTGAACCTTGAGTTTCAACCTGCCCCTGCACACACAAAAAAATAAAAAAGATAGATTAAATCTATTTTAGACTTAACCCCTTGCCTGTAGCAAGTTAGGGAATGACCAGGTCTTAATTTTTGGTCAAGGGGGTAAGCCTTATTAAATAGGAAAACAAAATGACAATGAATGCAATGGATGCTATGAATGTAAATCATTAAAAACCTTTTTTGTAATTTTGAAAATATTTAAATTTTTTGGATTTTAGAATGTTTGATTTTTTTTTTGATTTTGAGTTTTAAAATATTTGATTTTTTTGTAATATTTGATTTTTTTAGATTTTGAAATATCTGATTTTTTGAGTTTTAAAATATTCAATTTTTTTGGATTTTGAAATATTTGATTTTTTTTAGATTTTGAAACCAACTTAAACCTAACGACAGGGAGCCTCCCATCTCACTAGAAGTCTCCCAGGCCCAACGTGTGCTAAAAGGGACCGCCTGTGGCCAGGGCCTACCGAGGCCATACCCGGGGTGGGATCCATTCCTTGGAAAATAAAACAAGATTTAGCAGAAAAGCTGGCGATAGGTATAGGGGTTTTTAGGGCTTGAGTTCTTCTCACGATACCCCTTTTTAAAGAATTTGGTCTGTTACGCCGAGGCTTTGTGTCCGTCATCGAACCTACATCCGCTCTAGGCACGCAAACGACTGGACTCATAACGTCCCGCAGGGAAACTGTACTGCCACTCTTGCCATGCCTAGTTTTTTTATTTTTGGGGTCTTTCAGACTTTCAAGCTTCGAGCTTGCGAGCTTTTAGCTTTGATTTTTACCCCTTTTCCTCTATTTCTTTTCTTTTTCTTTTTCTTGATCTTTTAACCTGCGGAATAAGGTGATAACGGGCTGCCCCTATTTGAGACCTCTTTTATCGGGGGGTCTAGATCAGTTCTCGCCCCCTTATTCACCACTTGCCCCTATTTTCAGTCGAGAGAGAAGAAAAACAAGGATTTTCACTTCCCCAAAGCATGGCCAAGGGAGAGACGGTGTTGCGCAAAAGAAGAGAACTGAACCACAGGGGTCGTGTAGTGTGTGAAATGTTAGACCGGGGATCCCCCTTTATGATCAAGTGGAGGAATACCCCGCCGTCGGGCTATCGTTGGCTTGACTCTATGGATAAAAGCATTTTAAATATAGCCCATTCCACGGATTCGGCAGTTCTTCACCTTCCGCATTAACTAAGCGATACGCGTTACCAGGATAGACTTCCTTAACTACAAACAGCCCTTCCCAGTTGGGTTGCAGCTTAGACCTGGGACCTGCGGATCTGATAAATTTACGTTTCAAAACCATATTGCCCACTTGGAATTTTCTTTCAATAACTTTCTTTTAGAAATACCGCGAGACACGTTTTTGATAAATCGAGACGTGATTGGCCGCGTTAAGCCTCTTCTCGTCTAAGAGTTCTAGTTGGACTAGCAATGCCTCTCGACGCTCGTCGAGATTAAGTTCTTTGTCTAGCTGCACTCTTAGGGAAGGGATTAAGATCTCGTACGGGAGTACCGCCTCCATCCCATAGGTGAGAGCAAAAGGAGTTTGCCCCGTGGGAGTACGACCGGAGGTGCGATAAGCCCATAGAGCTTCTACCTGTTTATCGGCCCAATCAGCAAATTTGTGTGACTCGCATGTTTTCTTGATGATTTTTAGAAGGGTTTTGTTCGTGGCCTCAGCTTGGCCATTACCTTGAGGGTAGTATGGTGATGAATGATGCAATGAAATATTAAACTTCTTACAGAGGTCCTGAAGTTCTTGAGAAACAAATTGAGGTCCGTTGTCAGTGACGATGTCGCTTGGCACTCCAAACCGCGAAATGATATTCTTCAAGATAAAGCGGCATACGGTGGTGGCTTTGATTTCCGCATAAGCTTCAGCTTCTGCCTACTTAGTGAAGTATTCTGTAGCTATCAGAATGAAGGATTTCTGCTTGACCTGAGCACTAGGGTCACCAAGGGGTCCAACGATATCAAAGGCCCACATTGAGAATGGCCAAGGAGCAGAAAGAGGGTGGAGAGAAGAAGCCGGAGCGTGGATTTTATCGGCATGAAGCTGGCATTGAAGACACCTACGGACATAGGTGGAATAATCTTATTCTAGGGTTGGCTAGTAATAGCCCTGCCTAAGAATCTTCTTCGCCAATGCCTGTCCATTTATGTGCCCTCCACACTCGCTGGAGTGAGCGGCTTCGACCACCTTCCAAGCCTCATCGTCATCCAAACACCTCATTAGAACTCCATTGAGAGCTCGCCTGTACAATTCTCCAGCAACAATCGTATATCTGGAGGCGGCTCTTCTAATGGCCTTGAACTGCTCGGCGTTCGTCATCTCGGGGAAGGAACCATCCCTGCAATACTGCTCAATCTCATAATATCACGGCAATTCTTCTTCTTCGATGATCTCCTCGAGCTCAGTTAACGAAACTTCTTTCACCTCTTCCCTCTTCGCCTTCTTCTCTACAGACTTCCTAAGATTATCTAACCACGGGTCCTGAAGGGAAGGTGCATCTAACCGCTGGACCACAATAGTCTCAGTGGAACGACTGAGAGGAAAGGAAAGAGATGAAGCAAGCGATGCCAATGCATCGGCAAGAATGTTCTGAGAATGAGGTGTATGAATGTAGATGAGCTTTCGGAACTACCTAGCCAAGAGCGTGACCAAATCTTGATAGGGCTTGAGTTTGGGGTCACGGGTGCGGTAAGTTGACAGAACTTGACGCAGCACCAATTGAGAGTCCCCTATGATGTTCAGGTATCGCGAGCCCATGAGGTAGGTGTGCTTCAAACCGGCAAGGAGAGCCTCATACTCGGCTATATTATTCATGGCAGGAAAAGAGAGTTGATAAGCAATAGGGATGGTCACTCCCTCCGGAGTGAGGAGAACGGCGCCGATTCCACGGCCCTGGGAATTAAGGGCACCATCGAAGTGAAGAGACCAAAAAGGAAGATGAGTAATCACTACCAGGTGTTCATCAAGAAACTCGTCCTGGATCGAATCAGTGCGAGGGATAGGAGAATGAGCAAGATGCTCAGCAATGGCGTATCCCTTGATCGCTTTCTGGACAATGAAAGTGATATCAAACTGGGAAAGAAAGCTCTGCCAGCGAGCTAATCGGCTAGAAAGGACAGGTTTTTCTAATAGGTAACGAATGGGGTCCATCCTAGAGATTAGCTTAACCTCATGGGTAAGAAAATAGTGTTTGAGCTTCTGAGCTACCCATACTAACGCTGCGTAGGTCTTCTCCATGGCAGTATACTTGGATTCAGCAGGATTAAACAACCTCAAAAGGTAGTATGCTGCCATTTCCCTTCCCTCATCATCCACCTGAGCCAGGACAGCTCCTAGGGAGTCCTTAATAACGGAAATGTATAGGATCAGGGGTTTCCCAGGGACAGGTGGTTGCAGAACCGGGGGATTAGAAAGATAGACCTTAAGATCCTCGTAGGCCTTTTGACATTGTTCATTCCACTTGAATTTAGCTCCCGCCTTTAACAATTCATAGAATGGGCGGCATCTTTGCGAATGTTGAGATATGAATCTTCTAATGAATTGCAAGCGCCCAATCAAGCCTCTGAGTTCAGTGATGTTCTTAGGCGGCGGTATTTCCATAACGGCCTTAGCTTTATTCGGATCAATCTGGATCTCCCATTTACTAACTATAAACCCGAGCAATTTCTCTGATGTAACTCCAAATACGCATTTCCTTGGATTCATTTTCAATTTGTACTCCCTAGCCCTTTGCAACACCTTGGATAGAATGGCGGGGTGCTCTTCCTTGGACCTCAACTTTACCAAGATATCATCCACGTAAGCTTCTAAGTACACATGCATCATATCGTGGAAGATAGCCATCATTGCCCGTTGATATGTGGCACCTACATTCTTTAATCCGAATGGCATAACAACATAGCAGTACGTGCCCCAGGGTGTTGTGAAAGAGGTCTTCTCTTGATCCTCAGGAGTAAGACGGATTTGATTATAACCTAAATAACCATCCATGAATGAGAGGGTCTCATACCCAGCTGTGTTATCCACCAACACATCGATGTGAGGAAGCGGGAAATCATCTTTCAGACATGCCTTATTTAAGTCCCTGAAATCGATACAAATCTGAATTTTCCCATCTTTCTTCATTACCGAGACTATGTTCGCCACCCATTGCGGATATAAAACAACTCTAATAAATCTGGTCTTGTGTAATTTATCAACTTCCTCCTTTATCCTTAAGACCATTTGCGGGTGGAATCTTCTTGCCTTTTGTTTAACGGGTGTTGCCCCTGGCTTAAGAATCAGTCAATGTTCAACCAATGTGGGGTCAAGACCTGGCATGTCCTCATAGGACCAGGCAAAAGAATCGATGTACTCCCTCAATACCTTGATTAGCTCCTCTTCAACCTGAGGAGGGAGGTTAGCAGAAATGAGTAGGAGCCTTGGATCCTATTCTGTTCCAAGATTAATTTCTTTAGTGAGTTCATCCACTATCGAGGATGGTTCATCAAACCTTGCACGTACAAATCGACAGTGTCATCCACATCGCTTTCCTCATCATCGGCTGGGTCCTTCTCATCAATGATTTCATATACTCCTAATCCGTCATTGCTCCACACCCCTTCTAATTCCTCATCTTCTTCTAAAACAATTACGGTCTCTACAAACTCTGGGCACTTAAGAAGGGCATGACATCTCTGAGTTAAGTCTTGCAGAAACCTATCTGGAACGGACTTAGGATGACGCATCACAGGGTGCAACGCAGACGTGGATGGGCCGACTAGACTCGAACTAGACTCCACCCCAACTGACTCAACCAACCTAGGAGATTCTACACACTATACATCTAACCTAGGAGATAAGAAATCTACTGGGAAAGAAGCAATGATGGGGTCATCTCTCACCACTCCACAGCTTTGGGGGCTCCTGATGATCACCATCAGTGCTACATCTTGCCCGCCACTTTATTTTGAGTCATATGATGTATCTTTCATTTTCTTATTATGTAATCTTCCTTTTATTTGAGTCAAGTCCCTAGGTTAATTAGCATTAGAGTGGTTAATGAGTCAGTTGGGTCCAATTAAGTGGGCTAGGCCCATGGGCGCCCCCTTCCCCCCTTGGTTTATTGTCATTTGTCAAAAACTCAGGGTCTTTTGTTAAATTGTGGGTTTCCTATAAATAGGACCCCAATTCCCCCCATTTGAAGCTAATGAATTATTGAGAAAAGTTTATCCACAAGAATTGTCTCCCCTCTCTCTCTCTCTAGCTCTCTCTATCTCTCTCTCTAAAGGGGGCGAACCCCTCTCTCTCTCCTCCCCTCTCTCTCCAAATTTCGAAATTCACTCTCTCTCCTCCCTATTCACCTCTAATTAAGACCCCTCCCCCTTCCCCATACCTCCCATTTAATCCCCCTCCAACCCCTAGGTGGAAGCCCCTTCTCCTAGGCACCTCTCCCTCCTCCCAAGCAACCTTTCCCCTTCCCCATACAACCCTTCATTTTCTCAAGAGAGAATCCCCTCTCCCAAGTAACCTTTCCCCTCCCCAAGGCAACTCCTCCCCTTCCCAAGGCCACATTAACCAACCCCACATTAAACTCAGTTCAAATTTCCCTCTCCCTCCAAGCCACTTGCGCCCCCCTCTCTCTCTCTCACCCTCCACCCTTGGCCGCAACCCCCTCCCCCTCCACCTGCTAGCTGCGACCCAGCCCTCTTCTCCAGCCTCTCCACCACCTCTATCCACCTCCATCCAAGCACCACAGCCATTAGCCCTCTCCCCATTGCAGCCCCTTCACCCCTCCCACCACTATCAACTTCATTCACCAACCTACTCTATCCAGTTCGCAGGCAGCATAAGAAGCTCCACTTGCAGAGATTGCCCCGGTGCTGTCTGACATCATCTGGAGGTGCACCATATATCTCCGGAAAGGTATTCCAGTCTTCTTCGCAAGCGAGGTGGAATCGTCTCATTCCGACTTCCCTACAGATCGTGGTGCCCATTCTCGTCCGACTGCGCAACCGGGACCAGAACCTGGACCAGAGCTGCAGTGCAGAAGCTACCACGGCCACACCCCTCAACTTCTGAAGGCGCCACTTGGCCGATAGCTGCTACTACAAGGCATCTACCATCACCAACAAGCGGCATCCCGTTCGGAATCAGGAAGAGCAGTTTCCAATTTTTCTCTCCCAGGTGTGCAGAACAGGCCATCAAGGTCTTGTCCTGACCCCCCCTCACTCAACAGACCTCTCCTCGCCACCCTGACATCTTCTGGTTCCCATCTTAGTTGCTGCTCGGAGAAGACTCGTCCACGGTCGTCCTCGACTTGGTCCTGCCACGTTTGGACTTCGGGAGCTGCTGTGGTGACTTCATCCATCTGCTGCTACACCCAGGGAGCAGTCCGAGTCTGATCGCAGGGACCCTGTTCCAGAGCCCATCCCGGCCGGTGTCGACTTCGGAAGCACCAAAAAAAATTCACAGACGTACCTGGGTATGTCAGTGACGTTTTGGCACCAGTCTCATCAAATTCTGAGTTCAGAGGAGTGCACGGCGGTGACCACTCCGACACCCTGTTCTGCTGTTCCAGACCGGGACAGAATTGGCAAGGTGCTACATCGACGCGATCCACGCTAATCTCCCCTCCCCGCCTGGCCGGATTAGCGCCCCTCCCTGCGTGGAGGTAGTGTTTGCTTGTACCCTACTCTCCCCACCCCAAGTTCCCCCTCCTGCGTGAGGAGTAGTGCATGTATTAGCAGGTCATCGGCCGAAGCTTCATCGGCGCGGCGTGCGGGTAACCCACGCTTCCCCGCTCGCCCTCGTCTCCGGCTGGGATCAGTGTCTTCACGCCGATCAGGTGAGCTCCTGGTTGCGCTCCTCTTGGTTAGCACTTCTTGCTTAACTAGTATTGCTTCTTAGTTCCGTCGGTGGCGAGGGAGTGCCCGATCCAAAATCAATCAAATCGAGTGTCCACCGCGGGGTGAGTTGTGAGAGAGCCACTACATCCCACACCCTTGGCGTGCTGGCCGCCCACGGAATTGGGCATCCTAGGCCCTTAGGGGTTCATCCCAAGCTAGTCAAATCCTCTAAAAGGCGAGGTCCATCCTCGGACCCGCACCACGATCGCCGGTCCACCTACGGACCCGGGTGTGCGTGACGCGGGTGAATCCGCTTGAGTGGGTCCGCTGTTCAGTTCGATTGCTTGCAAATTTAAGTTCGAGGGGTCGTGTCACATCAAATGGTATCAGAGCAAGTTCACAACTTATCTCTCTACAAGTTGGTCCTAGGGCGCATTCACATTTAGAGTCATTATTAGGCCACCCAGTGCATCATCATGTACACTCCACATTGGTTAAGTCCCCTCAACACGGCCTCCCACAAGAGTCCGATTGACCCCCTCCTCATGGACATCATCCTAGAAGGGGACCTTAGTTTTGACGGATCCAGTCCTAATGCCTACCTAAAGTGAGAGACTACCATGGATAAACACTTTGATATGACTAGGGTCTATGGACACGCTAGAGTCCGCAGGGCCACAGGGCGGCTTCGGGGACAACCCAAGAAGGAGTGGGATCGCGTAGTGGGTGTAGACACGCCAAAATTGACACTTTGTTGATTAAATCTCATGTCACTATGTTGACGCCCCAAAGAGAACTTCAATATTCCCATAATATAAAGTTTTTCTATTTTTGTGGGTTTTCCGTTGCATTTTGTTGCATTTTTGTGATTCACGACCTGAAGTAGGGCGCGTTTTAAATAACGACCTTACCTAGGGCGTTTTTAAAGAAAGGACGACCAATGATTAGGGCGTCAATTCCTGGTATTATCCTTTTTCAAAATAAATGAAATAAAATGCATTTTATGAATACGTCCTTCCTCAGGGCGTGTTTTGAAGAAACGCCTCTTTTTCAGGCGGCTTTTAATCTTTTTCAAATAAAGGAAGGTTTTATTGCCAAAATTGAATCCAGGAAGAAACGCCCTGGCTTGGGTCGTGTTTTATGAAACGCCGTATGGGTAGGTCGTCAAATCAAGAATTGACGCCCTGTTGAAGGGCGTGTTTCACCTCTAGTGTCCTACCATCTTCCATCTTTCCCTCACAGAGTCCTGCCTTGTTTGACGTTCTTACTCGATTGGGCTCTTGCTTTTGATAAACATTACCATTGCTATCTCCTGTCCATGTTTATCCTTTGATCTGAAACTTATTTAAGGGAGTCCTGATCGACCCTTTGAAAGGTTACGAAGGTACCGAGGCCGAGATTGTCAAGTTCAAACTTCCTATTGCATCCTGCTGCTTCCTCTTCTTCCTATCTCGGTTCCTCTTTTACTGTCATCAAGGGACAGCGGGGCTTTAGTGTTGTTTTTTTTCTTGTTTCTATCGCTTTGCATCATTTTTTTCATCGCATCTCCATCCCGTCTGCTATTTTTTCCATCCTGTTTGCATCAGTTGCATCTTTTCATCATATCTCCTCTCCTAGTCTCTCTAGGGGTTTTAAAAAAAACAAAAAAATAAAAGGTGCGCATGTTGATTTCTTTTCATCATCATATGTTTTATTTGGATTGATACTACTGCACGTTGGCTGATCCCATCTTTTGCTTTGTTTCATTGTCTTTTTTTGCAAGGTAATCAAAAGGATAACCCTTCTCATCGGCCGGCCGATTGAAGAAGGAGGAAGGAACTTCACATCATCCCGCGTTCCAATCTTCACCAGGTATTCGCGATCTCCCTTATTATTCTTATTATTGAGGTAACCCCTCTGGCGATCACATCTCCATATTTGCACCACGTGCAAGCTTTTCTTTCCCTTATTTATGCATTAATCATCATTATTCTCCCTGTTTTCACATAATTATTCTCTTGTGATTGTGTGGGATTTATGCCCATCCACAAATTGGCGATCACGGTGGGACTTCCACTGTTTTCTTTTTGATTACCATCTCCATTGGCACCCTTCGCGTGCCCTTTCCCCTTTGGCACCCACGCGTGCCCTTTCCCCTTGGTACCCTCGGTACCCTTTCCTTTGTGTCCCTCGGGCACCCTCCACTGTGCACACTGCACACTCCGGGATCAGCCAGCTTGCGTTTGCGTATTTCCCTGAATTAACGCCTTCCACGAGGGCGCTTTTCGATTTAACGCCCTTCACAGGGGCGTGTTGTATTTTATTAACGCCTCTTTCCAGGGCGTCTTCTAGCATATCTGCTGCTTTGTTTTTTGCTCATTATACTGTCTGAGAATTAACGCCCCCCTCCAGGGCGTGTTATTTATTTTTAGCGCCTTTAATCAGGGCGTGTCTATTTGATTTGACGCCCTCCAGTGGAGGCGTCCTTTCCTTATAGCGCCTTACACTAAGGCGTGTTGTTTCACTGCCTGTGAGCCCCTCACAGAGATTCACGACAGCCACGCTGCCGTCTCCTGATTTGGTAGCGACCTTTCCCAGGTCGTGTCTTTCCTGCTTTTTCACAGACACTCCTCTCTGTGCTCATTTCTGATTCATTGGTTGGCATATTGATTATTTGGATATATTACTGTGGTTTGTTCATATCTGCTTTGCACTTGGTGGCTTTTGGTTGAGAGACCTCCTCTCTCTACATTAGGATTCCACACACCCTTCTTGGAATCGGGACGACCCTCCATTGAGCATTCCGTCTCTTTGGACCGGAAATCCCTTTTCCAAGACCTCCATAAGTCCCCGCACCCGTGGATTCCCTCACGGACGCCGGGCTGGTTGTACCCTCGAAGTACCGGAGTTCTAGAGAACCTATTCGTTGGTGAAGAGAGAGAAAAACCTAGTTGACCCGGAGGTCACACTTGGATCAAACTAGGTTTCATTTGGCAAAAGGAGTGAACTATTCACAAATAATCCACTCTAATCTCAAACATCAAACATTAAAATTCTGCGGTGCTTTCCAACATTGTTTGCATAAACTTAGTTGGGTCGATTTAATTGTGTTGTTTGGATTAAGTGCTTTGTGTGATAATTCCTTCATTAAGCTCTCTCTCCCTTAAGCATGAAACTCCGTTCAGGTACGATCATCAACATGGCAAACTATGGGTACACTTACGATGATGTGGATGAAAATGTTTTTAGTCAATCTTATGAGGACCACCACCAAGACTCCATCTATTATGAGGGAAACTATCCCCCTCCTCACCCTCATTATTCACAAGTTCATGTGGTCGATACCACCTCTCAAGGGGTTGAGCCTTCCTCTCAGGCTCTACCTTCCAATACTTCGGGGAACTCTTCCCCATCCATCAACGTTACAGATTTAATCCAAGCTCTCTCTCAATTGGATGACTCCCAGCGGCAAGCTATTCAGGCCGCTTTGAAGGGGAAGTCAGTTCCCTCTTCTTCTTCCACCCCCCCTCCGGCCGCGAGTGGCCACCAGATTATCAATGACCAGGCGGTCTTGCATAAACCCCCCTCTCGTCCACCAACGCCTGTCACGGCCATACCGGCCCAGCAGGCGAGTTATTCTGCAGTTAGGCACCAATTCCCCCAACCTCCTCAGATTTCACAGTCGCCTATACCACATTCTTTTGTTCAGGCCCCAGTCGAGTCCGACTCTAATGCTCTGCTACTTCAGAAGATGGCCCACATGGAAGAACAGCTTAAGAAAGTCACTGCGGCCAAGAATGCACCAGAAATCTCGCTCCCCACTCTGCCAGTTTTCCACCTCCCTCCGTCTGAGATGCCGAACTTTCGGCGGTACAATGGAACTGGCAATCCGTTCATTCATTTGAAGGATTTTATGTACGAGACCTCCTTCTGGCAAGGCAACAAGGCTTCTCTGGCCTATTTATTCAGAAGATCTCTGGAGGGGCCAGCCCTCGAATGGTTTTATTCCTTGGAGTCAGCTGATGCCAGTGACTTCGATGTTGTCCAAAGGAAATTCTTGCAAAAGTATAGAGACCGTGTTGGACCCTCTCTGTCCGTTACAGATTTAGTTGCGGAGAAAATGAAGCCTGAGGAGGACTTCATCATATTTGCTGACAGATGGCGGTCGATGGCCGAGAAGCTGAAAGACACATTGTCGGAACAGGAGCAAGTAAAGATGATTATTTCTAATGCAACTCCTCAATTCCGCCATATTTTGGCCATGAACCGGCTGACTACTATGGAAGAGCTCTATGAGAGGGCTCGTTACATCCAGACACAGATGAAGGATTCGCCCATTATGGGCATGTTTGAGCCGAAGCCTCGGCTGTTTAAGAAAACCACCAATGTTAACAGCGGGCCCACAACTGAGGGCACCGTCACAAATGAGCAAGTCGGCGCAGTTGGCAACCCCCACCATCAAGCTAACCCACGTCCACCACCGCCTCCACGACAGAACTCTCATTTTAACCCTACTCCACAACCCCAATTCGCACCTCAACACTCTTTCGCTCCACCGCAAAACCAAGCCCCCCTCGTAGACCCTCCAGCTCCACCACAATACCATCAAATGCCCCCACCTGCCAACTACGGCCAACAACAACAACGGAGACCACCACTTGGCCCCAAAAGGGACCACTATCCTCCACTTCCCGAAAGTCTCCCCGATATTTTTAATGCCCTGATGGCCGCCAACTTGCTCGCCTTGCCAAGGGAAAGAACCGTGTGGCCCGCTAATGTTGACACATCCCGTTATTGTGCTTTTCATCGCGGCCCTGGTCACAACCTTGATCGTTGCTTCCACTTCAGAGATTACATCTACGATCTAAATGACCAGGGTGGCATCAATTGGGATGAGATGAGACAATTCATAGCCGCTATGAAAGAAAGAAGGGCTTCTCGGCAACAGCAAAATCAACAACCTCAGCAACCTGCTCCACAACAAGTTCAACCACAGCAAGCTCCAGCACCCCAGCAGGATATGGGAATTGTCCGTAATCCATTGCCGGAGCACGCCCCTAATCAGCATGTGAACCATGTCACGTCCCTCTACGAAGTGCAGAGAGGACAGGGATGGCACGAAGAAAACGCCTCTGTCAGGGCATTTCATCATGATCCAAATCAAAATCAACCTCCGCGCCTGTTGCGCACCCTTCCTTCTTCTTCTTCTACTCTCCAATCGGGACGTCCTCTTCTACGCCCCGTCAACCCATCTACCTCCACCAGTTCTACGGCCTTGCCGGCCCGCACGCTTCTTACCCATTTGCCACCTCCACAACCTACCGCACGACAAACCCCACCTTCCACCACCAACTCTATACCTCCGCCGTCCAGGCCACTCCTACTTCGCTCACTGCTAGCACCCGCTACACCCTCTACCACTCCTACACCGGCAAGGGTTCCTCCGCCATCAGTTCCCCCACCTCTCATACCCAGATCTCTTCTTGTTAGACCACCCGCCAATGCTCCTCGCATTCGGGTATCCCTTTCTACTTCCACGCCCCCTGAGGGGGCATCTTCGTCAAATCACTCTCCTACGCCTCCCACGGGGGCATCTTTGCTAAACATTACTCCCACGCCTCCTACGGGGGCACCCCTATTGTTGAACACTGCCACCGGCATTCCCTCTTCTTCTTCTTCTTCTAATTCTTCTACCATACTGGCCCCGACAGAGGCACGTCAAGGCGTGGCGCCGCTCCGTAGTGGACGGATGTTCAACCGTATTTTTCCACAAAGAGAGCTAGAGCCCGTGCAGGGGCCGCAAGAGCAAGAACAAGAACAAGGGTCTGTACCGGGCACTGAATATGATCTGTTAAAGCATTTGGACCGGACTCCAGCAAGAATTTCGATCCTGGAATTGATCAAACGGTCCACCACTCATCAGCTGGCTCTAAAGGAATATATGCAGAAGGTAATGGTTAATGAAGACATTCCAGTTGAGCAGATAGTCACAGTGTTAACACCTGCTAGCAGTCAGCCGGCAATTACTTTTCATGAGCACGAACTGGCACCAATCTTAGCAAGAAAATATGCCTTATGCATCACAGTCGACATCAATAAGGTGGCTGTTAAGCAATGTCTGGTGGATACTGGGGCATCCATCAATGTTTTGCCACCGAGCACCTTGAAGTTATGTGGCATACCAGAAAGCCAGATTCGGCCGTCCACCATAACGGTCACTGCATATGACAACACAAAGAAGCCTCCTCTAGGCATGATCACATTGAAAGTTAGCTTGGGTCCTGCCACCATCACAGCAGATTTTCACATCTTGGACATGGATCCAACATTTAATGGCATTCTTGGCCGCCCGTACATCCAGCAACTTGATGCGGTGCCCTCTACAAATCACCAGTGTCTCAAATTCCCACACAAGGGTCGCATTATCAAGGTGACCAGTATGCCGATTTTGCCAGAGGAAGATATTCATGCAGCATCATCAGTTCCTTCTATTTGGCCAGCTAACAAGCCACTTTTATCTGTGCTGGACGTCCCTCGTCCGCAGCCGATGCCGTCTGAGACCGTTACCACGGTTGCTATGACACCCCTGCCTTCTAAGGGGAAGAAGAAAAAGAACATGATTAACACCCCTGGCTGGAACATTCTGTTAAAAATGGGGTATCAAGATGGCAAAGGCCTGGGTGCCAACTGTCAGGGCAGGATTAGGCCCATTAAGCCGCAAAAATTGCTTGTACGAGGCGGTTTAGGCTATAAAGGGCCGAGCAAAAATGAAGAAGAGCCATGGGCATTTATGACTTCTACTTTGAAGACTGATCGCCAGCCACTCTCCTGGACACTGAAGACACATTTTGTTACTGGTGGCGTTCAGAATAATGAGCAGACTACCAGTAATTACTTCATTGCTAGACTGTCAAGATGTTCACGCCAGACAGTTTGCTCGTCACATTGCCCCACTGGCTACCTACAGAGCCCTGGAGTCTTTAAGGCCGGACAAAAGAAGGAAAATGGGTGATCCAGAATGTGACTGGTACAGGTGGTTCGACATGAATGACATTACTATTTCTTTGAGCCGCCTCTTCATGCCGACAGATCCGGAATGGCCGCCGCTCATACAGGAATTGATTGAAATGCCAGCAGTGATCACAGACAAGAGGCAGCTGCTGAGTGACTACACAGATACTGGGGAGCCAGATGTCCCCTTTGAAGAAGGTTTCACTGTGGATAGGCTGTGGGCCGGCCTCTTTTCTCTCACTTCCATGCATCCCTCTGTTCTGGCTTCCTTATATTCTTGCTGGTTTGGTCGCGTACCACGGCCACCTCCGATCACGATCAATTTATCTCCAAATTCAATCCAAGTCTCTCTTCCGATACCTCCTTCACTCCTCGAGCGATTTTCTGAAATCTCCATCACGCCCCCGAGAGGGCCATCATTGATTCAATCCTTCTCCAACCTTGCAATTTCCACTCCTCTTGCTACTCTCCCTTCACACTGCTTCCTTCTTGAAAAAGAAAATAAAAATGAAGGAAAAGATAAAAATGAAAAAAAAATGCCAATTTTCCAACTTTCCAATCCTCCATCTCTGTTGAGGAAACCTCCTATTTCTCTCCCGAGTGCGTCCCGACCCAGGGGCCGCTCTTTCAAGATTCCTTGATAGATCTCTTTTCCCCCTCCGGCGAGGGGTCTTCTTCTGTATCACCTTTTGTATCCACTTTTTCACCCCCTTCTTTTCTTTCTGATCAGGCTAATTGCTCTTCCTCTTCTTCCTCTTCTTCTAACAAAAGTCATGGGGTAAATTCATACAGGAAGTCCAAGGGTAAGCAGATTCCCCGTAGGTTTCTGTTAGAATTAGCCATTAGATGCCAGGCTTGTTTAGCCATCCCTGAATTTGTGAGAATCCAATCATCTGCCAGAGTTAGAATATGAGATGCTGTTGTTTCTTATGAGGGTTTGGGTGTCTATGAAATCATGAACGATGAAGACCCTATTAAAGAGGGGGACGAAAGTTATGAAGAATATGAGGATGAAGCTGATGCCTTTGCTAGTGGCATAAGACGATTTGACGAACCATCAGCCTCTGTAGAAGAGCCTACCAAAGAAATTAATTTGGGTACCGAGAAGACCCTAGGATTGTCCTCATAAGCAAGAATTTACCGCCCTCCGAAGAGGAGGCGCTCATTTTGGTCTTCAAGAATACAAGGACACGTTTGCGTGGAGTTATGAAGATATGCCTGGATTAGACCCTGCGCTCGTTGAACACCGCCTTACACTTAAGCTAGGGTCTGTCCCGGTCCAACAACGGTTGAGGCGTTTCCACCCTAATATGGCCTTAAAGATGAAAGAAGAGGTCGACAAGCTCCATAAGGCTAGATTTGTTAGAGTGGTCCTCTACCCCAATTGGGTGGCTAACATTGTCCCGGTTATGAAGAAAGATGGAAAAGTTCGGATTTGTATAGACTTCCGGGACCTCAACCGCGCGTGTCCTAAAGATGACTTCCCTCTCCCTCATATTGATGTTCTGATTGATAACACGGCAGGATTTGAGACTCTCTCTTTATGGATGGCTTTTCAGGTTACAATCAAATTCGTCTGGCTGAGGAAGATCAAGAGAAAACATCATTCACTACACCATGGGATACTTATTGCTATGTGGTCATGCCTTTGGACTTAAGAATGCTGGAGCCACCTACCAGAGGGCTATGATGGCGATTTTTCATGACATGATCCATATTTATATTGAGGTGTATGTGGATGACCTGGTAGTGAAATCAAGGACAAGGATTGAACATCCTGGGATTCTGGCTAAGGTTTTACAGAGATCACGAGAATATCAATTAAAAATGAACCCCAAGAAGTGCGTATTTGGCGTCTCTTCAGGGAAATTGCTTGGATTTATTGTCAGCAAGAGGGGAATTGAAGTTGATCCCAACAAGGCAAAGGCCATCAGAGATATGCCTCCTCCCAAGAATTTGAAGGAAGTTCGAGGATTAATCGGGAGGTTGCAATTCATTCGCCGCTTCGTCTCTCAGCACTCACAGAGGTGTAGGCCGTTCTACGAGCTTACTAAGCCGGGAGTCAAGTTTAATTGGGATGACAAGTGTCAGGCAGCCTTTGACGGATTGAAGGATTATTTGGCCAATCCTCCTGTCCTGAGGCCGCCAATTCCAGGCAAACCACTTATTCTCTATGTTTCTGTCCTGGATGACTCTGTAGGTGCTGTCTTGGCTCAAGTGGACGAAGAAGGTAAGGAGAGGGCAGCATACTATTTGTCTAAACTTCTTAACCTCTGTGAGCAGAGGTACTCAGCCATGGAGAAGACTTGTGCTGCTTTAGTCTGGGTAGTTCAGAAATTAAAACATTATTTCCTAGCTCACGAGGTTCACCTCATTGCTCGCATGAATCCGATTAAATTCCTCCTTGAAAATCTGTCCTCACTGATCGATTAGCACGCTGGCAAAGCTTCCTCTCTCAATTTGACATCACTTACATTCAACAGAAAGCTATCAAAGGTTACGCCATTGCCGAACACCTTGCTCATCACCCTCTACCTCGTTTTGATCCTGTCAATTCAGAGTTTCCAGATGAAGAACTGATGTCCATTAATCAACCTCACGATCCTATGTGGACATTACATTTTGATGGAGCTCTAAATTCCCAAGGAAGAGGGATCGGCATGGTTCTTTTGACACCAGAAGGGGTCACCATCCCATTTGCTGCTCGGCTCACTTTCCCCGTCACCAATAATATAGCTGAGTATGAAGCTCTTTTGGCCGGTCTTCAAACCGCTCATCGATATGGCGTCACTCATTTGCGGATTGTGGGTGATAGTCAGCTCATTCTGCGCCAGGTGCTTGTCAAGTGCCGCACTATCAATCCCAAGCTCAAACCTTACCAGGAACTCGCTTCAGCTTATGCCAAACTCTTCACTAAATTAATCTTTGTTCATGTGCCTCGTAGCCAGAATATCTTGGCCGACGCCCTTGCCTCTTTGGCCTCTGCTCTAGTCTTCCCTCCTGAGCGTGATTTCCATGTTCCTCTGATTCATCAGCGCGACACGCCAGCTATTAAGGATCGCGCATTCCTCGATATTAGGGATCAAGTGCTTGAGAAGGTTAAGCAGAAGGAATCTCTTAAAGGTAAAGAGGTCATGCTTTTAGACTGGGAAGAAGATTTGGCTGACGAAGAGAAGCCTTGGTATTATGAGATTGCCAGGTATTGCAATGATCAATCCTATCCCGAGGAAGCCACTGCTGAAGAAAAGAAAGCAATTAGAAGGGTGGCTCAACGTTATGTTTTGGTTGGAGGTGTGCTCTACAGAAGAGGGCTCACCGGTGTTTTATTAAGATGCCTCGATGATGATGAATCATGGAAAGTTGTGGAAGAGGCGCATTCTGGAGTGTGTGGTGGTCATGTGAATAGCCAGATGCTAGCTAAGAAGATCCTTAGGCTAGGTTTCTATTGGCCAACTCTAGAAGAGGATTGTTCCATCTATGTTCGAAGGTGTGTCAAGTGCCAACTGCACGCCGACAAGATTCATTCTCCTGCTTCTTCACTCCATCCTACGTCCTCCCCATGGCCTTTTCCATGTGGGCTTTTGATATCATTAGACCTCTTGGTGATTCAAACCTCCTGACCAAGCAAAAATCATTCATCCTCACGGCAACGGAGTACTTCACCAAGTGGGCGGAAGCAGAAGCTTATGTGGAGATTAAAGCTTCAACCATCTGCAAATTCATAATGAAGAACATCATCACGAGATTCGGCATCCCGAGCACCATCGTCACCGACAATGGACCTCAATTTATCTCTCAAGAAATCAAGGATCTCTGCAACAGGTATAACATTGCATTGCATCATTCTTCTCCCTATTATCCGCAAGGCAATGGCCAAGCAGAGGCAACTAATAAAACTTTGATAAAAATTGTCAAAAAGACGTGTGAGGCTAATAAATTTTCGGATTGGCCAGACAAATTAGTTGAAGCTCTCTGGGCCTATCGCACCTCCATTCGCACCCCCACTGGGCAAACCCCTTTCGCCCTTACTTATGGAATGGAGGCGGTAGTCCCTTATGAGATTCTCATTCCCTCTCTGCGAGTACAATTGGATAAGGAATTTTCTATTGATGAACGTCGTGATTCACTCCTGGCCCAATTGAACTCCTAGATGAGAAGCGTCTGGTCGCCGCTGAGCATGTGCGCGTTTATCAAAACAGGCTCTCACGTTTTTATCAAAAGAAAGTAATTGAGAGAAAATTTAAAATCGGTGAGATGGTAATCAAGAGAATTTTTGTAAAGCCGGGTGGCCCCCGCTCAAAACTCCAACCCAATTGGGAAGGACCGTTTATCATAAAAGAAGTTTATCCTGGCAATGCTTATAAACTGAGTAATGCTGAAGGGGAAGAGTTAACTCACCCTTGGAATGGTTTATATCTTAAGAAATACTACCCTTGATTCAACAAAAAAATCCAAAAAATATATATATATCTCAAAATCAAAAAAAAATGTTGAAAATTGATTCAAAACCTCAAAAAATAGAAATTCTTCAAAAAAAAAAAAGAGATTCTTCAAAATTGGTGCCATGGCACACGAAGGATCAAGGTCCGAAAGGTCAAAATTCAGAATTCATTCATCAGTCTTGCTAATTTAAAAGGGGGTTGATTCACGCACACACTACACGCTTTATTCTTGAGCTCAAGCAGTGCAAAATCCGATAGAAAGTCAAAAACCTGACTAAAAGTGAAAAGCAATACCCGTTCTTTTCTTCTTCGGCCCATAAGGGAGGAAGGGAGACCTCGAGGTAGACACACCAAGCCTATCCGCCGCCCTAGTAGGTGGAAGTCAGGGCCCAAAAGGGAGCAAATGCCACAAAAGCCCAAGTACAATTAGGTTTATTTTCATCAATGCAAATCAATTCCAAAGTGAAAGTCAAGTTATGAAAAGAAAAGCATGTCAAGAGGGCAAAGTCCCCGCAAGGAAAACCTTGGGCGTATGCGTGCAATGGGCAAAAAGGTAATAAATTTTCCTACGCCAAAGACCGAACCCCAACAGGCATAGGGTAGGGGAGGTAACTTTGCCTTGAGCATCTCAGAATCCCTTATGGGCTTCCCTTACATTTTCTTCCATCCTTTCTATGCGGTAAGTCACGAACTGGCAGGATGGTCAAGACGGACTTAAGAAATTGCACTGTGCGAAATCTCGAATACAAGTCAACTATGGTCACGTCAACCCCCTTTTAACTACTCAAGAAAGGTTAATGAATTTTAGATGGTGACCGTGTAAGACCTGTGGTCTTGATAGCCTTGAAGCCCTTTTTGCAGAATAACTCAATTAACGCCTTCGGCTAAGGCGCTTTTTATAGAATTAACGTCCTAGATTAGGTCGTCTTTTTCAGAATAACGTCTCTGGGCAGGTCATTACCTTTTTCAAAAATCAGATTTCCTTTTCGAATTCACGCCGTCTTCTAGGGCGTCTTTATGCGAGCCACGACCTTATCTAAGGCGCGTTTTTCAGGAAAAATAACAATAACAAAAACAAAAAATATAAATGAGTGAAAAGAAAAAAAATCTATTTCTTCACAATGTATGCCTGCATTCTCTTGCGTGGGCATCTTTTATTTATGGTTTGCATATGCGTGCTTGCATGATGCACCTCCCCGTTATCAGTCATTTTATTTACCTTATTTGATTAAAGGCTTGGCCCCTTGACCCCTCATTAAGGTCAAAATATTGCTACCCCTTGCTTATTGGGCAAGGGGCCAAGTCGAACAGATGAATTAACCTGTTTATTCAAGTGTGAACAGCAGCTACAGAAACAGGGCACAGTAAAGCGAACACAAAGAACGTGGAAAGAGGAAAGTACACAAACACAAGGCCACAACCACACAAAGTGCTCAGGTAACAAAGAAATCTCAATCTCATATATAAATACATCATGAATGTCTAAGTACAGGTGTGAGGGTGGAGGAGTACAAGTAAATCTCTCAGCTCTCGCCTCCACCCTCCTCTCTCCTACTCTCAACCTCCTCCTCGCCGTCCCGAGCTGGCGCTGGTGGAGGAGGCATGGGCCCCCGTGAAGAAGCAGGAACCCGAGCGTGTCCCCCTGCCTCGCTCCTCTCTCGGAGGGAAGAGCCCGCCACGAAGGTGGAGCTGGTGAAGGAGTACCCCGCAGCCCGTGCTCGCTCACGTCCTCGCTGGAGACGCTCCTCGGACACTCGAAGCCGCTCCTGAGAAAGGATCAACTAGGTCCTCGAATCTGCCAGCTCTCGCTCGCGTGCTGCTACCTGCTCCTGGTACCGGGCACGCTCCGCCTGGTACTCCTCCCGCTCACGAGCACGCTCCTCGCGCTCCCGGGCTCGCTCCCGTCTCTCCAGCTCAAGAGCCACCCGCAGCTCAGCCACGTCCTGAGGAAGCTCCTCTCGTCGCCTCAGGGACCTCTCAAGCTCTGAGATCCGTTGATCACGGATCGCCAACTCGGTACGTACCGCCTGAAGCTGAGTCGCCTGCAAGCAGGTAAACAAATCATCAATTCCACAATTAATGCAATGATCTAGCAATTCAAGCAATACATGATTGAACTACTCACCTGTGTGCTCGTCGCACGGAAGCCCTCATCAACGCAGGTAAGAGCGGCTCGAAGCTCCTCAGTCTGTAAAAAGAATTTTTATCAGTGCACAATTACATATAATCATGTTTGAATGGACTTGTGTTTTGGAATTTACCCGTGAAGCGAGGTCGCGCTCTGCTGCCTCAGCTCGTGCCACCACTCCCGCTAGCTGCTCTGCCAGTGCAGTCACCTCTGCACTGGGCCCTCTCGAGCTGGAGGCCTCCCCTGGGTCTCTCCTCACTGCTCCCTGCTGGGCACGCTGCATTCATTGAGATCGTCAGTGGCTAATCATCAATAATTCAACAAAAAAATATACATTTGCATATAGAAATAATTTAAACACTCACCAGGGTCTCTAGGTCTGCCCGTGTGGTGGCCAGCTGGTCCTCCAGGCTGTGTAGGTGGGCCTGGGCATCCATCGCCGCTATGTCCCACGCATCCTGCATCCATTACATATTAGTCACATGATAGTCACATAAGCATTTGCATTCAATTTAGAAATAATTGCATTCATACATACCCCTAAGACCCTCATCTGGGGTCGGCCGGCGTATACCTCCCAGTAGCGCCGGAGGTACTCGGAGCTGTCAGTCGCGCGGGAGGTGACTCTGGTCCCGCCACGCTGCCAGTCGGCGTACTGCTCCTCGAACCGTACCCTCCAATCGGTCGCCTTCGTACGACCGCGCGTCTTCTTCCCAATGCCCTACGGCTCGCTTACCTCCACCCACTCCTGGTGGAGGCCCAGCGTCCTCATCACCAACCTAAGCCGTAACGGCTCGATCTCGCTCAAACAATGAAGCCATAGCTCACGCTCAAAGCGAGGACGGCCCGATACGACCCACGGCTGGCCCTCGTCTGTCATCCCCTCATAGGGTCTCCACTGCACCTGCATTCATAAACATACATGTCATCATTTCATCATCATCATAATAAATGCAAAATAAAGATGCATAACATTCATACATACCAACGAGGGAGGGAAGTCGCGGAACTCTCTCCGTAGCACCCACAACTCGTAGCCGAGTGGGGCGCCAAACACGATCGGCACCCAGCGCCGTGCTAGAGGGAAAGCTCCCTCACCTCCAGGCCGTGGGTCAACGCGCCCCATCGGCATGTAGAGATGGCTCCAAACCTGCATCCATGCATTGCATTAGGAAGGCATTCACATGCATAATAAAATAAAAGAAAAGAAAAGAAGAAAAATGCATACCTGAAGAAAAGGTGAGAAACCACTGACGGTCGTCTCTCGCCCTGTCCCCGTGGACAGGTCGGCCATCATATGTGCCAGCTGCGCCGCTCCCCAGGCGTAGCTGCCAACTGCCTCCAAGTCCTCGAGTATCCCCAGGAATCGGCAGTTGATGACGTCGCCCTTTGTCCCGAGCAATAGCCTCCCCAGTAGCAGCAGTAAGAACCTCCTCAGGTCTCGGTCTGCTCTCTCTCTGTCGGCCGGGTCCTGGCAGTAGACTGCCCTAGCCCCGTCTATCAACCTCTGCGAGAACTGCTCTAGGGTCTCCCCTGACCTGTGCCTAGCATTCCCTAAGCCCATCACTGTAGTGAGGTCGGTGCGGAAGATCGTCCTACACTCGCTAGGCGTCTCATAAACCATCTCCAATCCTAGCAACCTCTCGGCAAACTCGGTGTAGTCTGGGTAGGTGATCCCACTCACAGCCTCACCGTCTACCCTCAACCCGGTGATCCTAGCCACATCCTCCAGGGTAGGAATCATGTGCCCCCATGGCATCAAGAATGCCCGGCTAGTCCTGTCCCATCTCTCCCGTAGAACCTGGATAAGTGGTAGGTCTGGCCTAACTGGCTCTATGCTAAGAAAGGCCCCAAACCCCATGGCATCTACCCTCGCTCTCTGAAACTCGGGGAGGCTGTAGTATGCTGCCCGGACCATAACCCAGGAGATCCGTGTCCTCATCAAGCCCTGCATATAAAGAAAAGAATTTTCACTTAATTATGTTGATTATTCATGCTGAATCTCATTTTGATTGCCTTGGATTATATTGGTGTTTGATTTTAATTAACGACCATCCTCAGGTCGTGGTTTGTTGAATTAGCGCCCCTGAGGAGGGCGTGGTTCTCAGTGTGCTTTGAATTTGCGACCTGTCCTAGGTCGCTATTTATCTAAGAAACGCCTCTAGGTTGGGCGTGATTCTATGTTTAATTTCTGAATTCCTAAAGAATATTTCAAGTCACGCCCTTGGGTGGGGCGTTTTCCAAAATGGGTCCGTTAATTAATCAGGAATTAATGAATGGACGACCTCTGGTTTGGTCATCTTTTGTTGAATTAACGCCCCGATGGGAGGCGTTGTTTTCAAGTTTTTCAGAAAATAAAATAAAATAATGGCATGCGAAACAAATTCATGGAAGAATATTTGAAATAATTAAAGCATGGAATTGATATAAATTAACAAGCATGATATGAATTTAAATGGGCGACATGCTTTAGGGCGTGTTCTCATGGGGTTAATTATTCTTCAGGAAAATAATTTAATTAACGCCCTTGGGTCGGGCGTGTCATGTTTGAATCGCGACACCCATGAGGGCGCCTTCTTTCTGGGTTGCAGGGTTTATACCCGAGGGCCATGGAAAATCAGTAAAAATAAAATTAAAATAAATAAAAATGGAAATTTGGGTTGGGGCTTACCTTCTTGTGCCTGGGTTCCTGTGGTTGAGGCCGAGGTTGGCGTGGTCGTCGGAGCTGGCCGGTACGGGGAGGAGCCGCCGTCGTGGGCGGTGGCTCATCGCCATCTTCTTCTTCTCTTTCTTCACCGTCCTCGCCTTCTTCTCCCTCTTCATTTTCTCCCTCTTCCCCGGCATCTTCTTCATCTCCGTCGTTGGCCTCTTGGCCTTCTTCAGCTTCGTCGCCGGCCACCACCACCGGTGCGTCTTCGTCGGTCGCCGCGGGAGGGACTTCCTCGCCGTGGGCATCATCGCCCAGGTCAACGACCTCTGGGGCAGCCACCCTCTGCCGCTTCAAACCTCCGCCGGCCATAGCTTAGGGCTAGGGTGTAGAAGGGAGAGAGATAGAGAGAGAGAATGAGAGATTGGGGGAGGGTTACGGTTAGGGTTGTAGGAGAGAAGAGAGAATGGGACGAAGGAGGAAGAAGAAAGGGGAAAAGCCCTTTTTAGCATTCGAAAAGAAGCGACGCCCTGAGAAGAGGCATTTTTTGTGGAAGTAACGACTATGACATGGGCGTGTTTAGAAAGTAGACGACGTAGCTCGAGGCGTCAATTTTATTTGCATGGGGAATGATAACCATCGTCAGACGCATTCAATGGGCGTTGATTGATTTGAGAGAGGTACTTATTATGGTTTTTTCTCACGCCTGAGCTAGAGGCGTTACCTGGTTGAAACGTGGCTTTCTTGAGGGCGTTACTTTTGGAATTTCAAAGAATATATTTTGGGAATTTGAATCAATTAATGCCCTGTTCTAAGTCGTTATTTCAGTAACGCCTATTGATGAAGGCGTCAAATGTGTGAACAGGAATGTTGAAGGCGACATTGTATGAGGCGTCCTTTTGAAAAATCGCGGCTTTTCCAGAGGCGTTATTTGCAACAGAAGCACAGAGCGTTGGAACATTTAATCAGAAAAGCAGATGGCTCAATAAGGAAATATCATTGGTTTACTTTGAAAAGAGAAATTACAATGCTTAATGAGCCGTTTTGGGTCTTAGCTTTCTCAATGTTGTTACATAATTTTTCCACTGATCTCTGTCTTCCTCCAAGCTTTCTACATGTTGATGAAGTTTGTTAATCTTCCACAGAGCTTGGATTGTGATAACCTCCTCCCCATCTTCATTGCTGCCTAGGTCCCTTTATTTGATTGGAGGAGGTGAGAAACGTCTTCTAGGTGTTGCCTTGGAAGTCCAATTTGAGGAAGGCATCTGTGAGAGTTGTATAGTATGAAGTCCGAAGCGCCGATGAGACGAAGGTCTGTCCCGGGAGAGAATCGTGCACGAAGTTCCTGAGTCTTGAGTATTCCCGGCGCGCAAGTAAAGAGGTTCTTTGGCATTACCTTTAGGTGCTCTCTCCATTCCACTCTCTTCTTGATTTGAGGGATGCGGTTCATCACCCTATTGCTTATTCCTAACGAACCGGTTATATAAGAGAGGGGGCTTTTTGAGAAAATTCTTGAGGGTTGTTGGGCCTCACTACATGGATCGAATTTGAAATGGAGATCTATCCAACTAGAAAATGCTAGCATGCATCCATATATGGGCCTTCCCATGGCCGCTGAAGTAAGTCCGCTATAGAGATAGGCTAGGATCGCCGGTCCGACTCTTTCCTCTTCCCATAAGCTCACCACCGCGCTCAATTGGGCCTCCTCTAGAAAGTCCTCCGTGGATGGGAATATGAGTGCTCCTGCTAAACACACCACGAAGGCTTTGGTCACTCTTTCTATCTCCTCTTCCTCTTTGGCTTGATCCGCTCTTTTGTACACCCATGAGGCGAGCTTCAAGAGGTTGATTCCTTTAGTAACCTTGATTTGATTCACTAGGTTTGGGCTAGGTATCAAGCTCGTTAATAGCTCGTGAGAGGAGATTGGCCTTGGCATGATAGCCATCTTGTCTTCTTCTCCTTGTTTCATCCTTTTCAAGCCTAATATCAACTCTAATTCTTCCAATAGGATGGTGGCTTCAAATGTTGAGAAGAGAAAGGTATGAGTGGAAGGGTGCCAAAGTTCAATCAATGCTCCTATGGCAGCCCAATCTAAGTGAATTTGGTCATAGTGTTTGGCATGGGTTACGAGGCCAAGAAGATGCCATCTTGCTACGTAGGCCCTCATGTCAGAAGAAAATTTGGAAAGGATGAGAGGCAACCACTTGTTTTTTGTAAATCTTCTAGCTCCTGGAAGGTTTGGGTATTCCTGTGAGAGGGGAAGAACAGATAGACCGAACAGAGGCATACATGAGAAGTAGAAAGAAAAGAAGGAAGATATGAGCAGAGAAAGAATAGGAGGATAGAACAATACCTGATTCATGCAGATTCTGTTACTAATGTGCCCGGTGATGTCAGTGATTCTGGGAGTTGAAGTCCTGGCCCTTTTCATTGCTCTGTCCATCTTCAGCTTGTGGGGAGGAGCTTGGACGGTTGCTGCAGAAGAAGAACAGAATAGTAGAAGGGAAGGAATAGAAGAATAGAAATCAGAAGATTGTTTTGATTCAATTAAAGAAGAGTCTACCTTTTATAGGAGGCTGGAGGGCTTAAGGTTGTACGGAGTTAGCAATTTGATGGCTATTAGGATTTGGTTTTGCTTTCGATTTGGAAACGGAAGTGTTGGATTGATTAACGCCTTTTGTTAGGGCGTCAATTCTTGAATTGACGACCTTGCTGAGGTCGTGTTTTGTGTAACGCCCTTTAGTGGGTCGTTTTCTCTTTGGCCTCTCGATGGATTTCACGCCTTAGTGAAGGGCGTGTTCCATGTTTTGACGCCCTCATGATAAGGCGCTTTTCACGATTTTGACGCCATGACTTAAGGCGTGTTTTATGAGTTTATGAGTTTGCTTCCCCGTGTGCTTTGATGAACTTAAGTGCTATTTAGCACTTATGATCATGTCATACTTTGAATTGAAGATTATTGATGTTGAAATTGTGAAGACTGATAAGTTTCAAGTGCAGGAAAGTGCAGGTTTCGAGACGCTTGGGTTGCTCATGGAAGTAACATCGCGTTCATTATCTTGTATTTGTTTGATGTAAGCATTTTACTATATGATATTCTACGCTATTATAGCATATCAAGGACCTTGTGGTTCTGATGAACCTGGAATTTGAGTTCCCCTTCATCAAAAACAGTGATAGTTCCAGGAGAGTCTTGATCACACGGATAGGCCGTTAAGTCGTTCAAGGTCTGGGACGATGGTTCCACTTTCTGAGTTGATGCGCGGACAAACGGGCTTCGGCTTAGTGTTAGCTCAGAAACTTGGATTCTTGATCAAATCTAGATGGCTTAGCAATATTATCCTTGATTATTTTCTATATTCTTAGTTTGTTTTATTCTTTTCTTTTAGCCCAGCATGCATCATATAGGACTTTGAGCTTCATGATGAAAATCTTTATATCATGGCAATAATGAAGGTCACTCGCTCGTTATTGAGTTGACATGAGATATTCCATTCCAAATCAAGTACTTTGTTCTATCTGAAGCCGCTCAGGCTGATTCCTTGAAAATGTCCCTTTGTTGGATCTCCATCTTAATTCTCTTTATTCTTCTGCAAATCTACCTTGGTTGTAGCACGTCCACGTTGGCTGGTAACCGCTCTCCAATGGTCTTTCCCTATCGTGCCCGCGCGCACACCCTTTTGCCTTACATTTTTACTTGCTTAGTTTAGTCTCCTTTATCCAGCAAATCGATGCTTCCTTGGAATCATTCAGAGTTGTTTCGTTCAGAATCTTGGAAAGATTTCTAATGCTTAGTGTCTGAGGCGTGTCACATCACACCTTGGCATCTACTTATCAGTTCGTTCCACTTCATCTCCATCTCACTTCATCTCCGTCTCACTCCCTTGCAAAGCAGACGCCAAGGCGGGGCAGCTGTAGACACGCCAAAATTGACACTTTGTTGATTAAATCTCATGTCACTATGTTGACGCCCCAAAGAGAACTTCAATATTCCCATAATATAAAGTTTTTCTATTTTTGTGGGTTTTCCGTTGCATTTTGTTGCATTTTTGTGATTCACGACCTGAAGTAGGGCGCGTTTTAAATAACGACCTTACCTAGGGCGTTTTTAAAGAAAGGACGACCAATGATTAGGGCGTCAATTCCTGGTATTATCCTTTTTTAAAAATAAAATGAAATAAAATGCATTTTATGAATACGTCCTTCCTCAGGGCGTGTTTTGAAGAAACGCCTCTTTTTCAGGCGTCTTTTAATCTTTTTTCAAATAAAGGAAGGTTTTATTGCCAACATTGAATCCAGGAAGAAATGCCCTGGCTTGGGTCGTGTTTTATGAAACGCCATATGGGTAGGTCGTCAAATCAAGAATTGACACCCTGTTGAAGGGCGTGTTTCACCTCTAGTGTCCTACCATCTTCCATCTTTCCCTCACAGAGTCCTGCCTTGTTTGACGTTCTTACTCGATTGGGCTCTTGCTTTTGATAAACATTACCATTGCTATCTCCTGTCCATGTTTATCCTTTGATCTGAAACTTATTTAAGGGAGTCCTGATCGACCCTTTGAAAGGTTACGAAGGTACCGAGGCCGAGATTATCAAGTTCAAGCTTCCTATTGCATCCTGCTGCTTCCTCTTCTTCCTATCTCGGTTGCCCTTTTACTGTCATCAAGGGACAGCGGGGCTTTGGGTGTTGTTTTTATTCTGTTTCTATCGCTTTGCATCTTTTCATCGTATCTCCATCCCGTCCACTATTATTTTCCATCCCGTTTGCATCAGTTGCATCTTTTCATCATATCTCCTCTCCTAGTCTCTCTAGGGGTTTTAAAAAAACAAAAATAAAAGGTGCGCATGTTGATTTCTTTTCATCATCATATGTTTTATTTGGATTGATACTACTGCACGTTGGCTGATCCCATCTTTTGCTTTGTTTCATTGTCTTTTTTTTTTTTTGCAAGGTAATCAAAAGGAGAACCCTTCTCATCGGCCGGCCGATTGAAGAAGGAGGAAGGAACTTCACATCATCCCGCGTTCCAATCTTCACCAGGTATTCGCGATCTCTTTTTTATTATTATTGAGGTAACCCCTCTGGCGATCACATCTCCATATTTGCACCACGTGCAAGCTTTTCTTTCCCTTATTTATGCATTAATCATCATTATTCTCCCTGTTTTCACATAATTATTCTCTTGTGATTGTGTGGGATTTATGCCCATCCATAGTGGGCTTAAGAAGGATTTGGAGGCAAGAACCCATAGGATCATGGGAAGAGATGAAGATCGAGCTTAGGAAGATCTACGCTCCCCGACCTTCCCACTCCTACCTTGAGAACCATAACCCGAGGAGCACTCCCACTCCCCCTTTTCCTCCCAGTCAACCCAAGACCTCCCTTAGGACCCAAACTCCACCACCCAAAGGACCCTTAGATTCATTGGAAGAGATAAGGATTGAGATTAGGAAGATCTTCACTCCCCAACCTTCCCACTCCTACCTTGAGAACCATAACCCGAGGAGCACTCCCACTCCTCCTTTCTCCCCCAATCAACCCAAGACCACCGTTAGGGTCCAAACTTCACCACCCCGGGTACACCATGCCCCAACTTTCATCACCCCATCCCCAAAAGACCTTTCCATTCCCTTGGAGAGTAAGACCCCCACACCCCAAAAGGATAAGATAGTAATCGAGGAACATGAGGCCTCCCCAGAATGGGAAGAAGAATACGAGTCACAATGTCATGGGTTAGGCCAAGAAGTTCCCATCCCATGTGGAAGAAGCATCATGGCTCACTCCACCCTCACCATTCAAACCCACATGGACCCCATGTCCACCCCTCCACCTAGGCCCGTGATAGCCACCATTCCCCAACCCGAAGTTACTCACCCAATCCACCTTCCGCTTCCAACTCCTATCCTACCCAAACCTAGCCCTCCACTACTTCCACTCCCAACCCCAACCCAAGTCCGGCCTCACTCACCACCCTGGGTACACCATACACCAACCTTTATCATCCTGCCCTCAAAGGACCCACTCACCTCCTTGGTAGAGGAACCCATACCCGACCCCATAGTAGTGAACACTCCGGACCCCATCCCCGCCATGGAGACCACCCATGTCCAAGAAGAAGAAGAAACCTCACATGGTGGCCTTCACCTTACACCACCCTCTCTAGTTGGGACCGAGATCATCTTAGGAGAACCCCTTGTTAGTTGGCTAAAGGAGAGCCCAATTAGGGAGATCACAACCCATGTTTTCTCCCCCATGGAACAAAACTTTCCCATAGTTCCCTTCTCCTCCTATCACACTACCATCCAATCCTCCTACCAAGTAGAAACTTTAGGAGATCTCCTTCATGGCCTAGCATGGCAAGTGGAGTTAACTGGCATGTTGACCACAGTGGCCAACCGACCTAAGAGCCTTGACCTCCTTTTACTCCTCCCTACACCCGATGAGCCCGATGCTATCCACAAACTTGAGTTGCTTATCTCGGGGAGAACATCCAGCCCTCCATTCATGGCCGACCATCCCACCAAAAACATTGGCCCGATCATTTTACTAGAGGAAGAGAATCCGCCATCAAAGGGTTGTGAGGACCATGAGGACCTAGAGTCCCTCTCCTTAGGTGACCCTTACCATGACCCCTTCGATCCCTTCCTACACCCCCCCACCTTACTCGCCACCCACCTTTTCCTACCATCACCCACTATGTTAGACCAAGCCCATCTCTCCCAAGACTCAGATTACACCATGAGAGCCATGACTTCGGGCAATATACACTTAGGGAGTGAGGAAATGCCCCACTTCAGGAAATCCACCTTCCTAGACCCCTTTGACCCATTCCAATGGAAGTCCAAAAGCCCACACATAGGGGACATCTTGGTGCGGACACCCGAGCAGTTGATCGGCACGATACGCCGAGCCACCGGTACCGCACACGGAGCATGACACGAGCCACCTCAGCGTCCATCTGGCTCGGAGACAGCCTGGAGACTCCGCCTTGAGCCTCCTCATTTATTATATTTAGCTAGACTTTATGTGTGTGTAATTTGTATTTATTTCGTTGCATTCGGTTTGCCATTTTGAGTGTAATAGGGGCTTATGAGCATTTCGGACCCCGTGGGCCCCACGGCCCCCCCGGGCCCCACCACATTGGGCCACCTCAGTCTAGGGTCCCACGTGGGGCCAGTCAACATGCCACATGGGAATATCTAGAAGTTTGAATGGTAAAAAAACACATGGGGGACAAATGGCTTAAAAAGTCCATATGGAGGCCACCTACCCCACCTACCATTTCAACCTTCCACATCTTGCCATTCAAAGTCCAAGGGCCGCCCCCCCCCCCCTTTTGTTTTTTTAAGTATTTTTTTTATGTGATGTTCACATCTCATCCCCACCCTCCATCCCCATCCCCTAGATCCAATGGTTGTGGATGGATGTGAGATGTAACCTATTTAAGCTTGTATTTTCCATTTTAGTAGAATTAATGCATTTGAATTGGAAGAAAATCCCTTGAGCAAGGCTTAGGCCGCCCCTCCCTCTCCCCTTGAAGCTGTGAAGGCTTCCTTCTGGTGGTGAGACTCCACCCTATCAGTTCCGGTCGCCGCCGCCGCCGCCACGAGCCGCCACCGCACCGCCATCGTCTTCATCAGAGTTCTGCCCGTGCAGTACCATAGCAACTTCCACGAAATTTGTGTCTCAGCCACGAGCTCAGATCGATCTGGAAATTTTACTGGAGGTTCCAGAGGTGTCAAGGATATCCCATAAATTTTTGTTTGTCATTCAGATCCCGTTTCATAATTTTTGATTTTCGTCCACCCTTCCATTTCAGTTCTGCCAGAGTTCTGTCCAGATTCATATCCGCCCTGTGTTTCATGTCTTAGGTCCGTCTTTTGATTTCTGTTAGTCCCATAAATTTTACTGGAGTTTCCTTCCATCCACCCCTTCATCCAAAATTTTTCTAAATTTCTGGTTCGCCCATTTCATATTTTCTAAAAATCGTTCTCAGTCCCATCTATAATTCTGTCCACCTGTTCCCAGATCCGACCACCAGTCACTCCAAAAATCATATCAAATCGCCACCACCTCCAAATCCAATTCCAAAAATTGTCCCAGTTTCATGGTTTGAAGAAGAGCTCGAAGCTTGATTCCAACGGCAAGCAGGCGGTCAACGGCCATTTATAGGAAACTAATATGCTGATCTGATATTTTGGGAGCTGTGCAACAGAGGATTGAAAAATAGTTAAAGCCCAGGTCCACAGAAGTTCAGAAGATTCCACTAGCCCTAGGTTGAAGGATTTTGAATCCTCTTTCCAACGGCACTGGTTTCATCGCATTTCGACGACGGGGCTGATCACAGCGGCCGTTTTCGTCGGAGCGCGCGCTGCTAAAACAGCAACCTCAGCTCGTGGACAGCAACTTCAAAGCTTGGAGATCGGGACCGATCGACCCCCGATCGGTGTTCCCGGCCGACCGCCGTCCGTGGAGGCACGCCACCAGGGGTCCCCATCATAGTGGGTCCCACCCCCGCAGATCCGGAGGACAGCGCCATCCGTGGGCCCCGCGGGCCCGCAGAACCCGCCGTTCAAAAAGCACGAAAACGCGGAGTTCGGCACCGCCAGGCGACATCAAGATGCTGCCCGTCAACCCAATTCGCGTGATTCCCGGGCCCCGCATGTGACCTTTTACCTCCCTGCGTGGAGTGGGTCAAATTATTGTACTGCTGTAAAATTGTGTTAACCGGGGGTCCGTGATTGGCCGGGGTTGTCTTCGCCACGCCGGGTGCGTGGAGGTAATGGTCCGAACCTCTGGGCGTTCATTTGCTTAGCTAGTATACGGTCTTTTGCCACTGCCGAGAGTGTAGGTACTAGCCCGTGTGTCCATGTCACCGCTGTGAGAGTGAGTGTGACCTGTCCCGTGACTCGATCCGAGTCCGGAAGTTGAGTCGGACTACCCTTGACCTCCGCCGGTTCCTTAACCGCGCACGGTCCGTGCTTTCCCTCGCTTGGGACGATGAGTGAGCTTCCACTTCTGTTAGCGACGTTTTGCCACTAGGAGCTCGTCGTGTCGGGCTTAGTGTCTCCCTGGTGTGTGCTGCTGGTCGCGTCTTCATCTAGAGTCCGAGGGTGGCACCTAATAGTGTCGTCTCCCGTGTCCGTCCCGCATCAGTTTGGTATCAGAGCGAGTCGAGTCTAGGGTAGTCATTGCATAAGTCTTGCATGCATCATGGTCTAAGTCAAGTCTAGGATCATCATTAATTTCAAAACAAAAGAAAAAAGAGTGTTTTAAAATTGCATTTGCACCCTTTATTCGGTATCTTAAAAGGTGTTGTCCGAACGTTAGGCTACGCCTACCGGGAGGTCGCACACTTGCGGGAGTGACCTTCGGATCGATTAACTCTGCCCCGTACCGGATATTGGTTTAGGTCTAAGTGCATCATTTAGTGTGTGTTTGCATTAGTCGGTGTCTTCTAGGTCGTGTGTCAGTTGCATGCCCACCCGTCGAGGTACCCAGTACTCGCCACCACCACCTATGACGGACTCCCGAGCCCGTAGTTCCGATGAGTCTTCCACGGCCGAGATGTTTCGGGCCATGATGGATCGTTTAGACACGCGTATGGATGGTCTTAGTACGCGTATGGATGGCATAGGGACGCGTCTAGAAGGGCGGATGAAGGTCCTCGAGGATCGGGCCGGGGTTTCGGACCAGTCCATTCAAGGCCTTGTTCGGAGGATTGCCGTCCTAGAGAGGGGCCCAGTAGCGGCGCAACCCGCGCCGACAAACGGCCAACAAGAGCCGGTGCACTAACCCGCTGTGCCAAGGGCTCAAGTGGAGGATGTCGGGAGGCAACAGGCGCCTATAGTGGATGATTATGCCTCCGACAATGATCACGGGGGTAACGGTCGTCGTCATCAACGACGGAATCGTGATGACGAGGATGACGACCGCATTCTTAGGGGTGTGCGTGCGGACCCTCCCACTTTTAGCGGGTCCTTGGACCCTAGGGTGTATTTAGATTGGGAGGCCGGCATGGACCGGTACTTCGAGTGGTTTGATATGACGGACCACCGAAGAGTCCGATACGCAAAGATGAAGCTGCAAGGGCAGGCCCAAACATATTGGATCAATGTAGAGAGCCTGCTCAACCAGCGACGTCAACCCTAGATCGGTACTTGGGATGATATGAAAACCAAGTTGAGGGAGAAGTACCTTCCCGCCTCATATCGCCAACGTCTCATAGACAAGTGGCAAAGCATCTCCCAAGGGAACCGATCCGTGACCGAGTACACCGCCGAGTTCGATGAGTATTACTTGCGGTGCGGGGTCACGGAAGAGAGCACCATGACGATATCCCGCTTTCGGAGAGGTCTGCGGCCCAATTATCAATATGAACTCTTTTGCCGCAACGCGACCACTTTGGAGCAGGCGTATCAGATTGCTCTCGAATTGGAGCAGTTCGAGGCCGAGTTCGAGTCACCCCACCGGTTGGGCTCTTTTCCCCTTCATAGTGTCGAGCCCCGTGGCTCTTCTGGCACGTATCCGAGGGCCCCCCTAGCTCGACCTCAGGAGCCCGCTCGCCCCGAGCCCTTTGCTCCTAGGCCTCGTCCTCCACCCCCGAGGGACCTTCCTCGTCCCCAGCATCTTACGGCCCTACCCATAGCCCGTCCACCGGCACCCGCACCTCCTGCACGTCCTTTGTTGCCTACGCCTCCTATCCGTCGGGAGGATAAAGGTAAAGGACCTATGATTGGGGAGCCTAGTGGATCACGGCAGCAGTGTTATCGCTGCAATGGGTTTGGCCATTTCGCCAACCAGTGTCCCACCCGCCCATCTCTTCACATTGGGGACACACAGGCCGAGGATACCACCCCTACGGGCCTCGAGTTAGTCAGCTATGAGGCAGATGAAGAGCTAGCTGACGAGTACTATGAGATGGGAGGTGAGGCCCAGGATGCCCAGCATTCGGATGATACCCACGTGGGGGTCGTCAGATGTATCCTCACCCAGCCACAGGCCAGTGATGACTGCCGTCGGACCACTATCCTTCAGGTATTCTGTAGGCTGGGAAAGCAAATTTGTAAGGTGGTCATCGATAGCGGGAGTTGTATCAATGCAATCTCCACGAACGCTGTCGCTCGTCTTGGTCTCACACCCATAGACCATCCTTGTCCCTATCAGATATCATGGGTGGATACCACTTCCATTTCGGTCAGGCTGCGGTGCTTGGTCCCGCTGCAGCTCCACTCCTCCCGTGACGAGATCTGGTGTGATGTTCTTCCCATGGAAGTGGGAAGTATCATTCTTGGTAGGCCGTGGTTATTCGACCAAGATGCCACACTCCATGGTCGGTCGAACACCTGTACCTTCGACCACGATGGCCAGCGGGTCACCCTCCACCCCGTTCGGCCCAGGAGCCCATCAGTCAGGGGTCCTACTGGCCCTAGTACTCCAAAGCCTTCTGTACCCGGGCCCAGTACCCCATCCCCAGCTCGAGCTATGACCGTTACCTCTGGCCCAGGAGAGCCCTCGATGAGGAGATTGATGATGATTAGCTCCCGGGAGATGGAGCAGGAGCTTAGTCAGGGCTGTCCGGTGTTTGCCATTACGGTCCGAGAGGTGGAGCGGGACTCCGAGGGTGAGCTCCCACCCGAGGTTGTTCCCATTCTGCAGGAGTATGCTGATGTCTTTCCCGATGAGCTTCCCGAGGGACTCCCACCTATGCGGGATATTCAGCATGCCATCGACCTTGTTCCGGGCTCTTCTTTGCCCAACCTTCCTCATTATCGCATGAGTCCCACGGAGCATGCCGAGCTTAAACGGCAGGTCGATGAGTTAGCGCAGAGAGGGTCTGTTCGGGACAGCATGAGTCCATGTGCTGTACCCGCATTACTCGCCCCGAAGAAGGATGGCACGTGGAGAATGTGTATTGATAGTCATGCCATCAACAAGATCACCGTGAAGTACAGGTTCCCTATTCCCTGCCTGGATGACATGCTAGACATGATGGCAGGTGCCACTATCTTTTCGAAGATCGATCTTAAGAGTGGCTACCATCAGGTGAGGATTAGGCCAGGTGATGAGTGGAAGACCGCATTTAAGACCAAGGATGGTCTATATGAGTGGTTGGTCATGCCTTTTGGGTTGACCAATGCCCCTAGCACTTTCATGGGGCGCATGACTCAGGTCCTTCGACCTTTCATTGGAGTCTTTGTAGTGGTGTATTTCGATGATATCCTTATCTATAGCCGCACCACAAGGGACCACTTGGACCACCTTCGGCAGGTCTGTCTACTTCTTCGGCGAGAGCAGTTGTTTGCGAACCCACAGAAGTGTGCCTTCATGACACCTCAGCTTACCTTCTTGGGTTTCATTGTGTCTAGTACCGGGGTCTCCGCCGATCCGGAGAAGGTCCGGGCCATTGTTGAGTGGCCGGAACCCCGTACGGTTCATGATGTCCGTAGCTTTCATGGTCTTGCGACGTTCTATCGTCGCTTTATCCGCGGATTTAGCTCCGTCACTGCCCCGATCACGGATTGCATCCGTAAGGGCACATTTGTATGGACGAAGGCCGCATCTGCTGCCTTCAAAGACATCAAGGAGCGTATGACCCAGACACCTATCCTTCGACTGCCTGATTTCTCGAAGGTGTTTGAGGTCTCTTGTGATGCATCGGGTGTTGGGATCGGAGGAGTTTTGAGTCAGGAGTCCCACCTGATTGCATATTTCAGCGAGAAGCTGAATGACGCGAAACTGCGATATTCCACGTATGATAAAGAACTCTACGCAGTTGTTCAGGCTCTTAGGCATTGGAGGTACTATCTTTTACATCAGGAGTTTGTCCTATACTCCGACCACGAGGCATTGAGGTACCTCCATTCGTAAAAGAAGCTTAACTCGCGTCATAGTCGTTGGGTCGAGTATCTCCAGCAGTTCACCTTTGTGCTGAAACATAAGGCTGGAGTGGAGAACAAGGTGGCTGATGCCTTGAGTCGGCGAGCATGTTTGCTTACCACCATGAGTGCCGAGGTCATAGGGCTCGAGAAGATGAAGGAGGCCTATGTTGATTGTCCTGACTTCGGTCAGATTTTTACCACCCTCCAGGCCGGACCCTCGAGAGATCTTGATGAGTATGTGCTTCAGGAGGGTTACCTCTTTCGAGGTAGCAGGCTATGTGTTCCCCGAACTTCGGTTCGAGATTTCTTAGTGTGGGAATTACATGCGGGAGGTCTAGCCGGCCACTTTGGTCGGAACAAGACTATTGAGGCAGTGGAGCATCGATTTTATTGGCCGAGCTTGAAGCGCGATGTTGCTAACATCGTGGCTCAGTGCCGTACTTGTGCTACGGCCAAGATGAAGAAGCAAAGCTCGGGTCTTTATACGCCTCTCCCCGTGCCTGATGCCCCGTGGCAGGATGTTAGTATGGACTTTGTCTTGGGATTGCCACGTACCTCCAGGAAGCATGATTCGGTCTATGTTGTGGTTGACCGTTTCTCGAAGATGGCCCTCTTTATTCCTTGCTCGAAGACTTCGGATGCTTCGAGGGTAGCCCCCCTCTTTCTTACGCATGTGGTGTGCAAGTTCGGGTTGCCTCGCACGATAGTGTCTGACCGTGATGTTAGATTCACTTCCTACTTTTGGAAGACACTATGGCATATGATGGGTACTCACCTCAAGTTTTCCACTGCATATCATCCCCAGACAGACGGTCAGACCGAGGTGGTCAATAGGAGACTGGGAGATCTTTTGAGGTGTCTAGTTAAGGACCGCATTGGGGATTGGGATCTCATTCTACCCATGGCTGAGTTTGCATATAATGATTCGGTGAATAGGTCTACCGGCATGAGTCCGTTTGAGATTGTCACAGGTCGTAGGCCTAGGAAACCCGTTGACCTTGTCCCCATGCCTATCCATGCTAGAGTGTCGGAGTCGGCCGAGTCGTTTGCTAGGCACGTTAGGAGTTTGCATGACGACATCCATCATCACATTGAGGCCAGCAATGCACGGTACAAGGAGTTAGCCGATGCCCACCGACACCACCGAGAGTTCCACGAGGGCGAATACGTCATGATCAGGGTAAGACCTGAACGGTTTCCCTCTGGAACCGTTAAGAAGTTGCAAGCTCGCAGAGCCGGTCCATTCAGAGTGTTGAAATGCGTTGGATCCAATGCGTACGTTGTGGACTTGCCCAAGGAATATGGTATAAGCTCTACCTTCAATGTATCGGATCTTGTTGCATATAGGGACCCAGCGGTGATCCCTAGTGAGCCTTTTGAGCCATCTCCTCCCCTTGAGAGTGATCCCACACCTGAGTGTCCACTTCCACCTCCAGCCCCTTTTTCATGGCAGCGTGAGCATATAGATCGTATACTGGATGAGCAAGTGACAGTTACCAGGAGTGGATCTTACCCGCGCTACCTAGTGCGATGGAGAGGACGGCCCGCTACTGAGGACACATGGATCACACATGGCGAGTTGCAGCGGATTGATCCGGACCTTTTGGAGCGATACAGGAGCGATGCAGACCCTTACTCGACAGGGTCGAGTTTTTCCCACCCGGGGAGAATTGGTGCGGACACCCGAGCAGTTGATCGGCACGATACGCCGAGCCACCGGTACCGCACACGGAGCACGACACGAGCCACCTCAGCGTCCATCTGGCTCGGAGACAGCCTGGAGACTCCGCCTTGAGCCTCCCCATTTATTATATTTAGCTAGACTTTATGTGTGTGTAATTTGTATTTATTTCGTTGCATTCGGTTTGCCATTTTGAGTGTAGTAGGGGCTTATGAGCATTTCAGACCCCGTGGGCCCCACGGCCCCCCCGGGCCCCACCACATTGGGCAACCTCAGCCTAGGGTCCCACGTGGGGCCAGTCAACATGCCACATGGGAATATCTAGAAGTTTGAATGGTAAAAAAACACATGGGGGACAAATGGCTTAAAAAGTCCATATGGAGGCCACCTACCCCACCTACCATTTCAACCTTCCACATCTTGCCATTCAAAGTCCAAGGGCCGCCCCCCCCCCCCTTTGTTTTTTTATGTATTTTTTTTTGTGTGATGTTCACATCTCATCCCCACCCTCCATCCCCATCCCCTAGATCCAATGGTTGTGGATGGATGTGAGATGTAACCTATTTAATCTTGTATTTTCCATTTTAGTAGAATTAATGCATTTGAATTGGAAGAAAATCCCTTGAGCAAGGCTTAGGCCACCCCTCCCTCTCCCCTTGAAGCTATGAAGGCTTCCTTCTGGTGGTGAGACTCCACCCTATCAGTTCCGGTCGCCGCCGCCGCCGCCGCCACCGCACCGCCATCGTCTTCATCGGAGTTCTGCCCGCGCAGTATCACAGCAACTTCCACGAAATTTGTGTCTCAGCCACAAGCTCAGATCGATCTGGGAATTTTACTGGAGGTTCCAGAGGTGTCAAGGATATCCCATAAATTTTGGTTTGTCATTCAGATCCCGTTTCATAATTTTTGATTTTCGTTCACCCTTCCATTTCAGTTCTGCCAGAGTTCTGTCCATATTCATATCCGTTCTGTGTTTCATGTCTTAGGTCCATCTTTTGATTTCTGTTAGTCCCATAAATTTTACTGGACTTTCCTTCCATCCTCCCCTTCATCCACAATTTTTCTAACTTTCTGGTTCACCCATTTCATATTTTCTAAAAATCGTTCTCAGTCCCATCTATAGTTCTATCCACCTATTCCCAGATCTGACCACCAGTCACTCCAAATATTATATCAAATCGCCACCACCTCCAAATCCAATTCCCAAAATTGTCCCAGTTTCGTGGTTTGATTCCCTACAGCTTTGAAGAAGAGCTCGAAGCCTGATTCCAACGGCAAGTAGGCGGTCAACGGCCATTTACAGGAAACTCATATGCTGATCTGATATTTCGGGAGCTGTGCAACAGAGGATTTAGTTAAAGCCCAGGTCCGCAGAGGTTCAGAAGATTCCACTGGCCCTAGGTTGAAGGATTTTGAATCCTATTTCCAACGGCACTAGTTTCATCGCATTCTGACGACGGGGCTGATCGCAGCGGTAGTTTTCGCCGGAGCGCGCGCTGCTAAAACAGCAACCTCAGCTCGTGGACAGCAACTTCAAAGCTTGGAGATCGGGACCGATCGACCCCCGATCGGTGTTCCCGGCCGACCGCCGTTCGTGGAGGCGCGCCACCAGGGGTCCCCATCATAGTGGGTCCCACCCCCGCAGATCCGGAGGACAGCGCCATCCGTGGGCCCCGCGGGCCCGCAGAACCCGCCGTTCGGAAAGCACAAAAACGCGGAGTTCGGCACCGCCGGGCGACATCAAGATGCTGCCCGTCAACCCAATTTGCGTGATTCCCGGGCCCCGCATGTGACCTTTTACCTCCCTGCGTGGAGTGGGTCAAATTATTGTACTGCTGTAAAATTGTGTTAACCGGGGGTCCGTGATTGGCCGGGGTTGTCTTCGCCACGCTGGGTGCGTGGAGGTAATGGTCCGAACCTCTAGGCGTTCATTTGCTTAGCTAGTATACGGTCTTTTGCCGCTGCCGAGAGTGTAGGCACTAGCCCGTGTGTCCATGTCACCGCTGTGAGAGTGAGTGTGACCTGTCCCGTGACTCGATCCGAGTCCAGAAGTTGAGTCGGACTACCCTTGACCTCCGCCGGTTCCTTAACCGCGCACGGTCCGCGCTTTCCCTCGCTTGGGACGACGAGTGAGCTTCCACTTCTGTTAGCGACATTTTGCCACTAGGAGCTCGTCGTGTCGGGCTTAGTGTCTCCCTGGTGTGTGCTGCTGGTCGCGTCTTCATCTAGAGTCCGAGGGTGGCACCTAATAGTGTCGTCTCCCGTGTCCGTCCCGCATCACATCTTTGGTACAAAAGTGCATAAGTCTTGGCGTACATCACTACTTGGCAAGATTATTAAGTCGGGTCCACTCGTTCATATCACCCACATGTCAAGTAGGATGCATGATTGGTCTATATTCGGGTGTAACGGCCCTCCCTCATTCATCATTGATCATACGCATGTTAGGAGCATATATGGATGTCCGGGTTCCCCAGCATTCATCACCACTTTATATGATAGGTTCCCCTACATATACCACGGCCCTCCAACCATTGTTATGACGTCCATGCAGGATAGGGCCACTTGTGGCTACCCCGGTCCACCTAAGTTCATCAAGGTCCACATGGCATCAAAGCATGATAGGTCAATTTATGGTTGCCCCGGTCCACCTTTGCACACTACTCACTCTCACAACCACTCACCACATCATAATGCATGGCATGAGCAAACACGCAAGCAATTCACAACGAGCGGTGGGATTCACAAAGAGCGTACAAGAGCTTGCAAGCGCCACTTGGAATTCCAAGCAGGCGATCTGGTGATGATGGTGTCGGAGTGGCTCTACCCTAGGGTCAGCTCCAATTCGAGGGCACGAGGACTTGGACCTTCCCAAGTTCCGAGTGGTTTTGGCAACCCGGCTAATGGGTTGGACTTATTAATGGGTTTTGGGATTCACCCCATTTCCCACGTGGCGGATCCGGCACCCTATATGGGCACCGCGGTGGATCCTAGTGAGTGCCTCGAGCCTATATCTTCCTTTGAGAGGGACACCCTCGGAGAGCCACCAAAAATCAGCCTGAGAGTCCGACGTGTGCACACGGAGGCAATACTAGGCAAGCAGGGTTCCATCGCCAGTAAGAGGGTGCGACCGAGCCACCTTGAGAGGATGAAGGACCGTCCCCTAGTTGCGGACGTAGGGCTGAGTTTAGAGGTTGAGGTTCATCCCGAGATGCTTTAGAGGACCACCTCCCCCGTGGACCCATACTCGACGGAGTCGAGTTCTCCAAACCCCGGGGGTATGATGGGGTCATCTCTGACCACTCCACAGCTTTGGGGGCTCCTGATGATCGCCATCAGTGCTACATCTTGCCCGCCACTTTATTTTGAGTCATATGATGTATCTTTCATTTTCTTATTATGTAATCTTCCTTTTATTTGAGTCAAGTCCCTAGGTTAATTAGCATTAGAGTGGTTAATGAGTCAGTTGGGCCCAATTAAGTGGGCTAGGCCCATGGGCGCCCCCTTCCCCCCTTGGTTTATTGTCATTTGTCAAAAAATTAGGGTCTTTTGTTAAATTGTGGGTTTCCTATAAATAGGACCCCAATTCCCCCCATTTGAAGCTAATGAATTATTGAGAAAAGTTTATCCACAAGAATTGTCTCCCCTCTCTCTCTCTCTAGCTCTCTCTATCTCTCTCTCTCTAAAGGGGGCGAACCCCTCTCTCACTCCTCCCCTCTCTCTCCAAATTTTGAAATTCACTCTCTCTCCTCCCTATTCACCTCTAATTAAGACCCCTCCCCCTTCCCCATACCTCCCATTTAATCCCCCTCCAACCCCTAGGTGGAAGCCCCTTCTCCTAGGCACTTCTCCCTCCTCCCAAGCAACCTTTCCCCTTCCCCATACAACCCTTCATTTTCCCAAGAGAGAATCCCCTCTCCCAAGTAACCTTTCCCCTCCCCAAGGCAACTCCTCCCCTTCCCAAGGCCACATTAACCAACCCCACATTAAACTCAGTTCAAATTTTCCTCTCCCTCCAAGCCACTTGCGCCCCCCTCTCTCTCTCTCACCCTCCACCCTTGGCCGCAACCCCCTCCCCCTCCACCTGCTAGCTGCGACCCAGCCCTCTTCTCCAGCCTCTCCACCACCTCTATCCACCTCCATCCAAGCACCACAGCCATTAGCCCTCTCCCCATTGCAGCCCCTTCACCCCTCCCACCACTATCAACTTCATTCACCAACCTACTCTATCCTGTTCGCAGGCAGCATAAGAAGCTCCACTTGCAGAGATTTCCCCGGTGCTGTCTGACATCATCTGGAGGTGCACCATATCACCGGAAAGGTCTTCCAGTCTTCTTCGCAAGCGAGGTGGAATCGTCTCATTCCGACTTCCCTACAGATCGTGGTGCCCATTCTCGTCCGACTGCGCAACCGGGACCAGAACCTGGACCAGAGCTGCAGTGCAGAAGCTACCACGGCCACACCCCTCAACTTATGAAGGCGCCACTTGGCCGAGAGCTGCTACTACAAGGCATCTACCATCACCAACAAGCGGCATCCCGTTCGGCATCAGGAAGAGCAGTTTCCAATTTTTCTCTCCCAGGTGCGCAGAACAGGCCATCAAGGTCTTGTCCTGACCCCCCCTCACTCAACGGACCTCTCCTCGCCACCCTGACATCGTCTGGTGCCCATCTTAGTTGCTGCTCGGAGAAGACTCGTCCACGGTCGTCCTCGATCTGGTCCTGCCACGTTTGGACTTTGGGAGCTGCCATGGTGACTTCATCCATCTGCTGCTACACCCAGGGAGCAGTCCGAGTCTGATCGCAGGGACCCTGTTCCAGAGCCCGTCCCGGCTGGTGTCGACTTCCGAAGCGCCAAAAAAAATTCACAGACGTACCTGGGTCTGTCAGTGACGTTTTGGCGCCAGTCTCATCAAATTCTGAGTTCGGAGGAGTGCACGGCGGTGACCACTCCGACCCCCTGTTCTGCTGTTCCAGACCGGGACAGAATCGGCAAGGTGCTACATCGGCGCGATCCACGCTAATCTCCCCTCCCCGCCTGGCCGGCTTAGCACCCCTCCCTGCGTGGAGGTAGTGTTTGCTTGTACCCTACTCTCCCCACCCCAAGTTCCCCCTCCTGCGTGAGGAGTAGTGCATGTATTAGCAGGTCATCGGCCGAAGCTTCATCGGCGCGGCGTGCGGGTAACCCACGCTTCCCCGCTCGCCCTCGTCTCCGACTGGGATCGGTGTCTTCACGCCGATCAGGTGAGCTCCTGGTTGCACTCCTCTTTGTTAGCACTTCTTGCTTAACTAGTATTGTTTCTTACTTCCGTCGGTGGCGAGGGAGTGCCCGATCCAAAATCAATCAAATCGAGTGTCCACCGCGGGGTGAGTTGTGAGAGAGCCACTACATCCCACACCCTTGGCGTGCTGGCCGCCCACGGAATTGGGCATCCTAGGCCCTTAGGGGTTCATCCCAAGCTAGTCAAATCCTCGGAAAGGCGAGGTCCATCCTCGGACCCTCACCACGATCGCTGGTCCACCTACGAACCCGGGTGTGCGCGACGCGGGTGAATCCGCTTGAGTGGGTCCGCCGTTCAGTTCGATTGCTTGCAAATTTAAGTCCGAGGGGTCGTGTCACATCAAGCAGGGGTCTCGTGCCCCTGGGAAGAGGATGGACTAAAAACAGCGTAATCTTCCATTGAAACCTCCGTTTTAAAATTGGCATTTTTTTTAGAAGTCGGAGGAGATCACACAACAAGAAGAAGGAGATGGGGGTGGAGGGAGTTGCATGGGAAACAGATCGGGGAAGATGCAATCAAAGAATGGATCAGACGATGAAAACCACATTTCGTGGAGTTGGGCATTGGGAGAGGGAGGAGTAAACAGAGTTGATAGATCAATGGGTGGGCAGCGCCCACATGCACATGGCACAAACAGAATTTCAGGTGGTTTCTCCGTGAAGTACGGGTCGACTATAATCGGAGGGGAGAGGGGAAGAAACCCCAATTGTTGAAACAATGAGGCAAGACAGGATGGGGACAAAGAAAAGGTAGTGATAGAGCTCCCCACTTCCCGTGGCCTCCGGCGAACTAGCTGAGTTGGAGAATGCTTCACCAGATGCATCTCCTTCTTCTTCGGGCGGTCTTCTTCTTCACTAAACAGCTTCTCGAAATAGATACAAAAGTCTTCCATGTCACCCACTAGCCCCTTCAGTGGTGGCGGTGGGTCAGCAACATCACAGGCAGCATCGATCTTCACATCAGCACAGAGCGGTGGCTTCTTCAAGGTACCGGGCTACAATGGGCCTTTCACAAAATGTTGACGGTAATCCCACGTCAGTGGCCCGGAGTCTCCCAGAATGGACAATGCTGACTCCCGATAACCAAGGCCTCCGCAGCCCATCTTTTTACCTTTAGGGACGAACTTAGTCCACCCCTACAACTGCGCGCCGAGGCCCAGGCCTGGCTGATAGCCTAACTTTAGAATCATATGCCACCCTTTCGAATCTCTAATCTTGGACTTAATCTTCACGTTTACTGGTGCAGCGGCGGGCTTGCGTGACGTATATACCCATGAATAATTTAAGTCCATCACTGAAAGAACTGGCATGTTACTCGGCCACAGAGTGGGGAGAATCTTGTCTGTATCGACTGACTGGACTGTGGAGATACTTTTCACCTTAACCACCCGACCTTGGAATGGAAACTTCAGGCACTGGTGGGCAGTTGAGGGTACAGCATTTAGAGTGTCTATCCACGGACGTCCCAGAATAGCTTTGAACATTGGGTCTATGTCCAACACGTAGAATTCCACATCCATTACCAGAGGCCCTAGCTCGGCCTGGATTGTCACGACCCCGTGGCACGCTCGCCTGGAGTTGTCATAGGCGGCAATTGTGGTCGGTGTTGGCTTAAGCATGTCTTCTGAAATGTTACAGGCACGCAGTGTACTCAGCAGACACACATTTATCGATGCTCCCGTGTCCACTAGGGTAGACTCAACGGCCACTTTGTTCAAAGAAATGGTAATGCATAGTGGTATCTGTCGTGCCTCTGGGGGTGCTAATTCTGATTCGGAGAATGAAATGGAAGGCCCCCTGGTAATAGTCACCAACACTGAGGGCAAGCTGTCTACTGCCACATTATCGCTAACCATAACCTTCTGTAGAAAAGCCCGAAGGGCGTCCTGGTGTAGTGTGGATCTTTTGATCAACTCCAAAACTGATATCTTGGCCGGCATCCGGTCCAAGTGCTGTAGTAGGTCATACTTTGTTCCTGGCACAGGGTCTACTTCTTCTGCTTCGGCTGTAGAGAAGGGAACTCGGGGGTTGGGTGCAGACGCACCAGAGGAAGGGTAAACTCTATGAAATAGACGCCCGCTCCGAAGGGCGCAATGTCGTGTCGGCACAGCTTGGGATGGGCCCCCGCTTGGCCCAGTGGGGTAGGTGGAAGGGGTGGAAATGGGAGTGGGGATGACGGAGGTTGGCCTGACAGGCCCTAGAGGAGTGGTGAAGGGTGAAGGGTTAAGTGGAGGGGTGATGATGGAGGGTATGGTGGGTGATGGCGGAAGGACTGGCGGAATGGTGGGGAATGTGGCGGGTGAAAAAGGAGGTCGGGAAGGGATAGTAGGTGGAGCGGAGGCGAAGGTGGTGGGCCAGTGGATGGAAGGAATCGAAGGTGCTGGGAAGTTGGTGTGGTGGAAGGCCAAGAGATGGGCGGGGGTCTCATCATCAAAGGACCACCCAGTGTTAGGGGCTGGGCGGTGGACTGCGTTAACTTGAGTCGGCGCCGGCGACTGTTGGTGTTGTTGCTACTGAGGAGCGGGCGGATGTTCTGGCATGGGATTCTGATGAATCCCGAGGTCTTGCTGCTGTTGATGCTGCTGTGGTGGTTGTTGTTGTTGGAGGGGTTGCTGGAACTGCTGTTGCTGGGGTGCCGCCTGCTGCGGCCTGGCTTGTCTTCTTCTCTCTTTAATGTCTTCAATTATCTTATGCATTTGGGCCCAATCAATCCTCTGGCCCTCATGCAGATCATACACCAAATCTCTGAACTGAAAGCATCTCTCTATTGTGTGCCTAAGCTGCCGATGGTATATACAATACCTTGACTGATCGGCTGTCGGATTCCAATTCTGACGTTCCGGAGGCAATTGGATGTCACCAGTGTACATTAGAGCTGAAAAGATGTTAGGGAGGGTTTCTGAAAGGGGAGGATAGTTGACCCTCTTGGGTCCCGGCCGAGCAGGCGCATAACTAGCGGGAGGAGGGACGTTGTGGTACTGGGGTGGCTGTTGAGGCTGTGGTGGCGGAGGTGGCTGTTGCGGGTGCTGAGGAGCTGGGAAAGTGGGTCGGGGAGCTTACGGAGGAGCGAAATGGGGGTTTCGTGGGGGTTGCTGGAAACGGGGTGATGCAGGCTGGTTAGGGAATTGAACAGTCTGGACCTGCTCGTTGACTTGGACTCCCTCAGTAACTGGGCCCTGGGATTTTCGGGTGGTCTTGGACTTCTGGGCCTCGAACAATGAATGGATAGGGGAGTCTTTAAATTGGGTCTGGATAAACCGGGCCCGACTATACAACTAGTGCATGTTAGACATGTCGTTCATTGCCAAAATATTTCGGAACGTCGGAGTAGCATTAGAAATCAACCATTTTACTTTTTCCTCTTCCGGGATCTACCCGGGCACACGCGAGGCCATCTGCCTCCATCTGTCTGCATATACAACAAAGTCTTCATCCGGCTTCATCTTTTCTGCAACCAGGTCGGTGAAAGAATATTCGGGACCAACCCGATCCTGGAATCTCTGAATGAACTTCTCCTTGACGGTCTTGAAACTTTCGGCCTCCTCTAGAGGCAATGTATCGAACCACTCCAGGGTGACCCCGTCCAAGGATTGGCGGAACAAGTACGCCATCAGGCGGTCATCATGCTAAAACTGCGTCGACTCATAGAGGAACTCCCTGACATGAATAAACGGGTTGCCATTCCCGCCATACTTTCGATACACGGGGAGCTCGGACTGAGAATGAAAATGAATGTCCCTGAAGTTAGGAATGGGGACATCAGCCAAAGATTGCGGGCTGACCCGCTTGTGGAGGAGGTCAATCTGCTGCTGCATGGCAGCCCATTTGTCAAGGAGTTCCCGTTCTCGGGAAGGAGGAGATACAGCAGGAAGGATCGAACCGGAGCAGGGAACCGAAGGATAGACTTACTGAGGGGGCAGCCCATAAGATGGATAATGGGCCAAGGGCGGGCCCATATCTGCATGAGCCAACTAGGCAGCCCCGGGTTGCAGACGGACGGAATCAGCCGGGGCCACGAGGGCCTGCGATGTTGGAGGGAACGTGGTGTAAGGATCAGCATAAGAAACGGAGGGGATCTGGGTCTTCCCCTTATCAAGTGATTGATGGGCCGAAGTAGAAGCCTGACCCGCATCTATGGTGGAGAATCGAAGAGCCTGAGGACGGATGGGACTAAGATCGATGGGGGCTACAGAGGTGGCCCCTAAACCAACAACCGGGGGTGTGGAAGTGACAGCAGCAGTCGTGCCAGAAGAAAGAACTGAGGGTGGGGCATCTGCCCCTTGCAAGGCCTGCTTCAGCAAGTGGAGTTGAGTAAGATCCAGCTGGGCCATCATCTAGAGAACCTGACTGGCCGAGCCGCGAGTGGATAGATCTGAGAGGGAGGGTTGACCACCCTCAGCATCAATAGTAGGGAGAGGAGGGGCAGTCCCCTCTCTCCCTTGCACATGAGCGACCCTAAGTGGGTCCTCCAGAAGTCCCTGAGGGAGAGAATCCTCAGGGGGATGGGATAAGTTGTAAGACAACATAACTGGCGGTGAATCGAACAAGGGATTGAAATAAGAATGGGAAGGCGAACCACCCTTAGGAGATAATCCTGAGGGTGTGAGACAGCTCCACATACACTGATGACAATGGGGGAGGAGTAAGTAAAACAGTCCTAAGTAGGGATCTAAGACAAACAACTCAAATCAAATGCAACGGCAGAGGGGAGAGCTGAGATGAGAATCAACCAATCAATGCAACCAAGTTTCAAATGATGCACGTAGGATTTTATAAATTCTTTCTTTCTTGGACCTTGGTGAATTAATTAAGATTTGAATTCACTCCACCACAAGGTACCTAGCCAAGGCAAGGAATAAGGCAACTGGCTGACACTAGAGGACTCTCTCTCTCTCTGATGCAAACCCTAGACTAGGGGGTGGTACGGTACAACCTGTCCGACGTCCGTGTGGGAATCTATGGCTCACGGGGGCTTACGGAGGTCCTCAGCAGGGTCCCCTAGTCGGCTCCAAGGAGTATGGAGACGAGAGGAAACCCTACCTCGGTAGGAATGCAACTACTAATGAGAGTGTGTATGATCCTATGTGCACCGGAGTGCATGCAAGATTCTAGCCTAGATCTAGCAAGCAATGATCAAGCAAATATGGATGAAACAAATATCAATCATGCACTCATATGAACAACAAAGGGGAGATCACTGATGGCGCCGAACGATATGAAAATGATATAACATGATAAAGTAAGGCTCGGATGCCCTGTGGCAAAGACAGACGGTCTACAGGAAACCGTTCAGGGTGGTAGACGGTTCTGGGTGAACCGTTCAACAGCAAGGGTAACGACAAAAGAATAGACCTTCAGCGACGCTAAAATAAACAAAAAAAAATTGAAATGGCTGGAAACGTACCTGGATGGCTGGCCTATAACAGACCGCAAAAACTATGGAACGGTCCTGCACAAACCGCAGGCTGTCAGCAAAACCGACGGCGCATATAGGTAGGCTTACCTGTGCCAGGAAGATGGGCGGCCAATATGTGACCGCAGGAGAGAAGCGCGGGCGGTACTTGACCGCAGCAGGCTCACAGAACGAACAGGGCTGGAAGCAACAAAACGCGGACGATCCACGGCCGCACTAAGTCCTAGACGGCTCTCACAGAACCGCACAACCACCAGAAACACTTAAACGCAAATCCAACAAACAAATTGTGACAACTCAACACAAAGGAGACTAACAAACACCAAACAGGGGGTCAGCAAACACTAACGCAATGGGCATTAGGTGCCCCACCGTGATCGCCAAAAAAGGAGAAGTGTTGACATGTTTTCCTTCTTTTAATGGATTGAAGAAATATCTCTCCTATCCCTTCTACTAAATCAACAAGGAGGCTAAATGATTTAGAAGCAGGAGAGAATATAAGTGTGTAAACCTGTGTGATCGCCACCAAGATGCCGAACGTGATGAACACGCCGTACCTTGGAAAGAGGGGGAGGTACTCACCTTAGGACCAGCCGTGCGAAGATGGGCGGCTCAGGAGGAACCGCCTGTAGAGATGAGCGGCTGTACGACAGACCGTCTACAGGGGCTGAAGAGCAACGCGGGATGGAGAATGACTAGCAGATGAACGGCTCCAACACAACCGCACGACGAAGAAGAACGGTCCAGAAGCAACCGCCCGTCTTCGTGAATGGACAGTTGGGAGTCGCCTAAGACTGCTACGCCGTGAGTTGCAAAGGTCCAACCTCCACCCTTTCCGGCCGGCCGGAAAGGACGGGCCTCGCGTTAGTGTCTTGCTGACCTGTAAAACCACGTGTAGAACACAAAGGAAAACCCAAGTTAGAACTAGAAAGTGTATTAAATGCTCAAACATACGGAAATGAACATGACTAACTGAAATGGGGGATACCTGGGGTTTTTTAAACCCCTGGGGGCGTCAAAATGCATAGGAGGGTGTGTGAATGATGCACGAGAATGAGAAAAACGTGGAAGAAACGTGGGAGAAAGTGATGCATGCAAACAAGAGAGAACGACGGAACTAAATGTACTAAGGACTCAAAGAACAACTACTCCCTGAACCGGAGGCCTGTATGGATGTAGAAGGCCTCCCTCCCTAGTGCTAGGTCGCTCAAAGATTCGGCAGGGCTTCGCCGTCGACCCAAAAAATCCCCCCCTTTTCAAAGTTGAGCCTCCATGGTCTATTTATAGAGCACCAGGAGTCTTAGCTCGAAATTAGGGTTTCTATGTATTTTTCGGTTGAGATAATGAAAGAAAAGTTGAAGATAATTGAATTATCTTTCAACCAGAAGAAACGGCACCAAAATTGACACAATATTCGCGGAGAAACAGTTCTAGGAAACTGGGGATAGATCCACGCATGGAGAGAGAAAAATCTCTTAAATCTTCAGGATGCGGGCAGTTACACGGTCATACGATAGACCACTCATCACGTTGAGCGGCTACATATAAACCGTTTATCATTGTCGGTGGAAATTCAAATATAAAAGAAACATCAATCAATTTATCCATTAAACCAATCGAGAATCTCGCCGTTGGACTGTCACAGATGAATGGCTAATTACATACCGTCCAAGAATAAGAGCGGCCAAGAGTCAACCGTTTTATCCTTGTCGGTGGTAAATGGATAAGTAGATAATTATCTGGGAAACAACTGAGCATAGGACCCTGGAAGTAGAACGGCTAATATTAGCCCGTCCATCAATTTGAACGGCTAAGCTTGAGACCGTATAAAAGCATGTCGGTGGAAATTCAGAAAATCAACCAAAATAACCCATAAATATATGGACGGCCCATAATCGACCGCTCAAATGGTTGTGCGGCCAGGGGTGAACCGTACATGTTTCTGGATATTTAATTTTTCACAAAATCAAGGCCCATTAAGCCCTGAATTGGAGCAGACCTAATCAGGGAGGGAGGCTATCCATAAAGTAAGCCCAGAGATGTTGCCTGGAAAATAACCCAACGAGTAACGGATAACACGAGGCATCAATAAATGGGAGTAAGAGAAATGACTCAACTTATCGGCAAAAAATGGGTGTCAACAGTATTCATTAATGATATTCTCATCTATTCAAAGACAAAGGAGGAACACGATGAACATCTAAGGGTTTCCTTGCAAACCTTGCGGGAACACCAACTTTATGCTAAGTTAAACAAATGTGAATTTTGGCTTAAGGAAGTCTCTTTCATTGGCCATATTATTTCTAAAGAAGGCATTACAGTAGATCCTTCTAAGGTGGAAGCTGTTAAGAACTGGAGCCGACCGAACACCGTGTCTGAAGTTCGAAGTTTCATTAGCCTGGATGGTTATTATAGGCGATTTATCAAGGATTTCTCCAAAATCGCCGCTCCTTTAACACGACTCACCAGGAAGGAGAATCCTTTTGAGTGGACAAAGGAATGTGAAGAAAATTTCTTAGCCCTTAAAGAGCATCTCACCACGGCACCTATACTGGCATTGCCCGTAGAAGGTGGCAGTTTTGAAGTTTATACAGATGCATCCGGCATTGGCCTAGGGTGTGTACTCATGCCAAATGGCAAGGTGATTTGCTATGCTTCAAGACAGTTAAAGCGGCATGAGGAAAATTATCATGTTCATGATCTGGAACTAGCTGTTGTCATATTTGCCTTGAAGATTTGGCGTCACTATCTTTATGGAGAGAAATTCACGGTCTATTCGGACCATAAGAGCTTGAAATATCTATTCTCTCAGAAAGAGCTAAATATGAGACAAAGGCGATGGTTAGAGTACCTTAAGGACTTTGATTTTGCTATACAATATCATCCTGACAAGGCAAATGTTGTTGCCGATGCGCTTAGCAGAAAACCGATAGGAAAGCTATCAAGTCTCGTGAAAGGTATGACTAATCTTTGTTGAGTAGTGGATAGCGGATCTAGAGGGGAGGGGTGAATAGATCTGCCCCTCTTTTCACAATGCAACCCTCTTTAAAGCTAGATAATGGTAATAGCAGCAGAATATAACTAGTTTAACGAAGGACATAACGATTTGCTTAGCAAGATGATTACTAATATATCGATTCGAACATAAGCATGCATCTAGAACGAAACAATCACACAAACAAACAACAACACACGAGATTTTAAGGTGGTTCGGACTGAATCTCCAGTCCTACGTACACCCCTCACCAAATCCGGTGAGGCTCCACTAGTGCCATGCACTAAGCTGCAAATCGGATAGACCTTTGATTGCCTTCCTACTAACCACAGATAGGGACGTCAACACCGCAGATCGGACAACTTCCGATTACCTTCCTACTAACCACTGGTAGGGACGATCTTCAGTTTCAAATGTTTGAATGAAATGGAAAGAGAACAAACATGAAAACACTTAAAGAAGATATAGAATATGCTCAAGGAGAAAAGTTCTTGTCTGAGATTTGATGTTGATCAGCAACAATGGCTTCTTCTCTCTTCCAAAGACTCCTCTTGATTCACCAACAAGGGTTCCTTCTTCTTTGCAAATCAATCTTCCTTGAATCTCCTTCTTTGAATCTCCTTTGAGTTGATGTGAGAGATAATGGATGCAGCCATGAACCTTGTGATGGGAATCGACGCCAAGCATGTACCTTTTCTTTTGCATTTATGTCCTTTAGTTTGTGTTCATATCCTTGGAAAAGTATGTACGCAAATGTAAGGCTTTATAAGCCAATGAGTCATTCCCATGGATTGTGTGGGTTTTTGTGCAATTGTGTAGTAGGTCCAGCTAGGGGGCCCTCAGCCCATTCTCATTGGTCCATATCACCTTGTGGGGCTGGTCAACCATCCTAGGTGGACATCTAGAAGGTTGGAATAGTCATATGCCACATGGGTAGACAAGAGGGTAAGAATTTCCATGGTAGGCTACCTACCATGTCAACTTGTCCCCCTTGCCACCCCTTGGTCAATAGGCCGCCCCCCCCCTTATATATTATTTTTATTTTTTGTGTGTTGGTGGCATGCAATCCAGACCATCCATCTCCCATCCCTAGATTCAAGGGTGGAGGTTAGATTTGATTGGAAGCATATAAAACCTTGTATTTTCCATTGAAAATTAATGAAAAAGTTAGAAAATTTGTTGGAAGCCTTGGAGCTCCTTGCGCCCCTCCCCTCTCCCTGGTGTTCTTCCCTCTCAAACCCCCAATTCTAGAGTGGTTTCTATCTTCTATCCCCCCCCCTCTATCTCCGGTGATCATCGGTGCCGCCGCCGCCGCCGTTCGTGCCGCCTTCGAGCCGCCGCGGAGCCATCTTCAAGGTTCTGTCCTGCTGGACAGGGTTGTAGTCCACGAATTCCTTCTCTCCACCACGAGAAGATCTCAAGCTGAAATTTTTATGGTGTGTTCCTACCTTGAATCCCCAGTTCCACCTAAATTTTTATGTCCAAATTCCAACTTTTGGTATTTTTTTCATTTTCATTCATCTTTCACTCCCAGATCTATCTTGTCTCTATCTACAGTGACAGCAGCTCTGAGTTTCCCATCTCCGACCACCTTTTTGATTTTTCCAAACCCTCCCAATTTTACTGAGAGTTCTTTCCATCAACCCCTCACTCCATGAATTTTCTTAATTTTTGATCAGCCCTCTACCCATTTTTCAAAAATCATGTTCTACCTCAGCTACAGTGTTGTCAGCCAGATTCCAGATCCGACCACCTTCCAGTGCAAAAATCATAACAAATCTTAGCCTCCACCAATCCTCTCATACAAAATATTGCCGTTTATCTGGTTCAATTTCCTACAACTTTGATGAAGACCTCAAGAGCTGGATCGGACATCTTCCTCACGGTCAATGGCAGTTCTCAGATAAGTTTCCTGCAGATCTGAGAGTCTGGTCACTGTACAACAGAAACTCAAAAATTCATTAAAGCCAAGATCCGTGCAGATCCATGTCCGATCCCCAGGCCTAGATTGAAGTACTTAAAGAGAGCTTTCCAACGGCACCAATTTCGTGTCGATCTGAAGTCGGGGCTGATCGCAGCGTCCGTTCTCGTCGGAGCGCGTGCCGGAAAATAGAACCGGCAGATCCGTGGCCGGTTGTTCCGACCGGTGCCGAACGGAGCCACCCGGCCTCCGATCGATGTTCCAGCGTGCCGCCAGCCCAGGGAACACTTCCCCAAGTGTCCCCACCACAGCGGTGTCCCCGGGTCCCACACGGCCCCTCCGGACAGCACGTGGGCCCCACAGTCACAAGTTCGGGTGCTGCCGAAGAGACGCGAGAAGCCGCCCGTCAACCCGAATTCTGTCCTCTCGGGCCCATTTGTGTAGCCCTTTACCTCCCTGCGTGGAGTGGGCAGTGACTTGTATTGCTGTAATATTGTGTATTATTGTTCCGGGAGTACAAGTTTCAGCCGGGTCCGTCTTCCCCACGCCGAGCGCGTGGAGGTATCGTATTCGCTCCTTGCTTGGCATTTCACTTATTTTCATATATGCTTGTTTATGCCACTGCTAGAGAGCATGTTTTAGGACCTAGCTCGCTGTATTTTCATCTCACCGCTGCTGCGAGAGAGAGAGCGTGACCGTCCCATGACCCGACCCGGGCACAAGTGAAAGCCGACCACCCTAGCCCACTGCCGATTTCTCAACCGCGCACATCCGACGCTTCCCTCGTTAAGGGATAGTCACGAGCTTGTCGTCTCCGTGGTCCGTCCCGCATCAATTTGGTGTCAGAGCGAGTTTGAGTCTAGGGTGTCAAAAAAAAAGGGTGTCATTTACGTCTAGCCATTAGTCATTGTCTAAGTCGTGTTTAGGGCCATCATTGTTTTAAAACAAAAAAAGTGTCTTTTGGGTCGCATTTGCATACCATTAGTCGATATATAAAAAGGTGTTGTCCGAATGTTAGGCTACGTCTATCGGGAAGGCCGCACACTTGCGCGAGTGATCTTCGGATCGATTAACTCCGCCCCGTACCGAGTCTTGGTGTCTTGTCCTTAGTATGCATGCATCCCAACCTTTGTATTAGTCGGTCTAGTGTCTTGTCTCCGTGTGTATGCATGTCCATGTCCGCTATCCATGGCCGTTCCCCAAGGCCATGCGTCCAAGTGGTCATCTCTGGTGGCCCAAGCCAAGGCCTTCCTAGCCCGACCCTATATCGTTTCTAAAGCCACTCTACCTAATGGGTCCACAACGGAACTCCATTTCACCGATAGAGAGTCGGATAATTGGGTTGCTTTTGATATCTTGGAGTCGCTCTCCAAGACTGGCGAGATTGTCCGTGATGGTGATTTTGCTTGTGTTGAGTTCTATAGGAAGGTCGGCTCCGTTCTTTACACCGATGGTGCATGGTGCAGGATCGGCACACTTGCTGGTCCATGCATCATTTTAGGGCAAACGTGGTTAGGAGAAAGAAAGGTTAATCTTGACTGGGGCAAAAGGACTTGCACCTTATACCCACCTTACCTACCTGGCAAGATCATCCTTAAGGATAGGGCTCAATCGAGCACCCTCACCTTTCCCGCCACCCAACCCTAGTGGCCCACTCCACCTTCGGATTCATGCTTGCCACCTCTCCTGGAGCCCACCCCTCTAGCCACCCATCATGGGAGCCACCCTCCCTTCGAGGAGCCACATTTAGAGGATGTCCATCCCGAGCCACCCGTGTTTCTTACGGGTACGCTATACATAGCCGAGCCACTTCTTAGTTGGCTCAAGGATGGCTTGGTCCCACGTCCTTACCCTTCTATGGACCCCACCTTACCTATAGTGCCCGTCAACTCCTTCCACACTACCTCTCGGTCTAGTCACCATATTGATAAATTGGATGACCTTATTATGGGATTAGACACGCAATGGAAGTTGACGCACCTACTGGCCCGAGGCTTTGACCAACCCGCTAGTCTTAGCTTCACCCATCCGGCCTTCGGGTCCATTACCTCCGAGTGCACCATGGGGTGTGTCACCACGGAGATTCTTCTATTCCTCCCGATGCCGGCCGAGTCCGACTTCGTTCCCTTTTGCCCAAGGGAGGAATCCTATTTTCTACACATGTCTGTCGTCCCACTGATCATAATGTATGACGGTGACTATGAATTCCAAACTTGGGACCATGTCATGTTGGAACCCATATCACGGTGTCATACCTTCTTTGACCTTTTTTCTAGTGAACCTCCCGAGCTACCATCTTCACTCCACTTCCTCCGCGGAGTTCACTATCATGCCTTTTCCACTCGGGCCAAACAACCTCCACATAGCCATAGGTCCGAACCATCATTCGGGGGTAAGGAAGACTTTGGTTTCCCCGATCCCTCTAAACCACCCGCACCTCCCAGACTTCCCGCATCCAAGCCCAATGTCCATGATTGGTGCATCGTAGTATGTCTAGGAGTTCCCCATGACGTCAACCTCCGGTTACGTCAAATGCATGCATGGCACACATTCGGGTGTCCTGGTCCGCCGTCACCCATGTACGGGTCGGACTAACATTAGGTATGTCTAGGGTCATATATGAGTCGGTGTGTTTTCCTTGTGTGGTTTGTCTTGTGTGATTTGTTTGCATGGTTTGTGTGTAGTTTGAGAGTCTGCATGTGTCTTGTGCAAGCTCGTTGTCGTTCTCTTATGAATAAGAGGCGAGTGGACTCATTCGATGAGTATGGGATCGGTTCTACATCTAAACCCGGATCAGTCACCTACAAGGACTCAGCGGTGATTCCTAGTGAGTCTTCGAGCCGCTTCCTTCCCTTTTGAGAGTGCCCCACTCGGAGTGTCCACCTTTAGCCCATGGCAGTTCGTGCATATCGAGTATATATGAAATGAGTAGGTGACGGTCACTTGGAGTGGAGCGTACCCGCATACTTGGCACGATGACGGATCCGCTGGAGTACTCGAGCATCCATACCCTTACTTGACGGGGTCGAGTTCCTCCCACCCGGGGAGAGTTGATGGGAATTGACGCCAAACATGTACATTTTCTTTTGCATTTATGTCCTTTAGTTTGTGTTCATATCCTTGGGAAAGTATGTACGCAAATGTAAGGCTTTATAAGCCAATGAGTCATTCCCATGGATTGTGTGGGTTTTTATGCAATTATGTAGTAGGTCCAGCTAGGGGGCCCTCAGCCCATTCCCATTGGTCCATGTCACCTTGTGGGGCTGGTCAACCATCCTAGGTGGACATCTAGAAGGTTGGACTAGTCATATGCCACATGGGTAGACAAGAGGGTAAGAATTTCCATGGTAGGCTACCTACCATGTCAACTTGTCCCCCTTGCCACCCCTTGGTCAATAGCCCCCCCCCCTGATATATTATTTTTATTTTTTGTGTGTTGGTGGCATACAATCCAGACCATCCATCTCCCATCCCTAGATCCAAGGGTGCAGGTTAGATTTGATTGGAAGCATATAAAACCTTGTATTTTCCTTTGAAAATTAATGAAAAAGTTAGAAAATTTGTTGGAAGCCTTGGAGCTCCTTGCGCCCCTCCCCTCTCCCTGGTGTTCTTCCCTCTCAAACCCCCAATTCTAGAGTGGTTTCTATCTTCTATCCCCCCCCTCTATCTCCGGTGATCATCGGTGCCGCCGCCGCCGCCGTTCGTGCCGCCTTCGAGCCGCCGCGGAGCCATCTTTAAGGTTCTGTCCTCCTGGACAGGGTTGTAGTCCACGAATTCCTTCTCTCCACCACGTGAAGATCTCAATCTGAAATTTTTATGGTGTGTTCCTACCTTGAATCCGCAGTTCCACCTAAATTTTCACGTCCAAATTCCATCGTTTAGTATTTTTTTATTTTCGTTCATCTTTCACTCCCAGATATGTCTTGTCTCTATCTATAGTGACAGCAGCTCTGAGTTTCCCATCTCCGACCACCTTTTTGATTTTTCCAAACCCTCCAAATTTTACTGGGAGTTCTGTCCATCAACCCCTCACTCCATGAATTTTCTTAATTTTTGATCAGCCCTTTATCCATTTTTCAAAAATCATGTTCTACCTCAGCTACAGTGTTGTCAGCCAGATTCCAGATCCGACCACCTTCTAGTGCAAAAATCATAACAAATCTTAGTCTCCACCAATCCTCTCATACAAAATATTTCCGTTTACCTGGTTCAATTTCCTACAACTTTGATGAAGACCTCAAGAGCTGGATCGGACATCTTCCTCACGGTCAATGGCTGTTCTCAGACAAGTTCCCTGTAGATCTGAGAGTCCAGTCACTGTATAATAGAAACTCAAAAATTCATTAAAGCCAAGATCCGTGCAGATCCAAGTCTGATCCTCAGGCCTAGATTGAAGTACTTCAAGGGAGCTTTCCAACGGCGCCAGTTTCGTGTCGATTCGACGTCGAGGCTGATCGCAGCGTCCGTTCTCGCTGGAGCGCGCGTCGGAAAACAGAACCGGCAGATCCGTGGCCGGTTGTTCCGACCGGTGCCGAACGGAGCCACCCGGCCTCCGGTCGACGTTCCAGCGTGCCGCCAGCCCAGGGAACGCTTCCCCAAGTGTTCCCACCACAACGGTGTCCCCGGGTCCCACACGGCCCCTCCGGACAGCACGTGGGCCCCACAGTCACAAGTTCGGGTGCTACCGAAGAGACGCGAGAAGCCGCCTGTCAACCCGAATTCGGTCCTCCCAGGCCCATTTGTGTAGCTCTTTACCTCCCTGCGTGGAGTGGACAGCGACTTGTATTGCTGTAATATTGTGTATTGTTGTTCCGGGAGTACGAGTTTCGGCTGGGTCCGTCTTCCCCACGCCGAGCGCGTGGAGGTATCGTATTCGCTCCTTGCTTGGCATTTCGCTTATTTCCATATATGCTTGTTTATGCCACTGCTAGAGAGCATGTTTTAGGACCTAGCTCGTTGTATTTTCATATCACTGCTGTTACGAAAGAAAGAGAGCGTGACCGTCCCGTGATCCGACCTGGGCACAAGTGAAAGCCGACCACCCTACCTCACTGCCGGTTTCTCAACCGCGCACGTCCGACGCTTCCCTCGTTAAGGGACAGTCACGAGCTTGTCGTGTCCGTGGTCCGTCCCACATCACCTTGATCGCTTCTACACTTTTTTGGAGGTTGATGGCTTCAAAAACAAGCTTGAATCACCTTGGATGGATGAAGAACTCCAGCCCGAAGCACTGTTCACGGAGGTGCTACAGTACCCGTGAATCACCTCCTCTAGCCTCCCTTGATCTCTCTTGTTCCAATTGAAGCATTAGGGTTTCTAACCCCTCATGTGTTTGTTTTATACCATTTGAATGGTCCTTGGACATCCTCCAGACCAGATCCACAATCCATGGGGGATTGGGTGACTTTGGGGTTAAACAAATACAAGAAAAGGGGCTCTTCTCGAAGTGGAAAACAAAGTCAACATTTGTTGGCTCGGGGCTGGCGGTCGACCGGAACCTTCTGGCGATCGACCGCTACTGAGAAACGCTATAGAAATTTAGTCCCTGGTATTTCCGGTCGACCGCCCCTAGGCTGGCGGTCGACCGCCACTGAGAATCCTACTGGCCTTTGGTTGCTGGCAGGAGCAGTCGACCGCCCCTAGGCTGGCGGTCGACCGCCAGCTGGGCAGTTCCTGGGTTTCCCCGGTTCAGACCGTTAACCCTTTAGCTCAGTCTCTTGACTCCTTTAGCAGCCCGTTCTCATCTATGACATCAACCTTGACAGTCTTGAAGGTGTCAACTGATTCTTTGACCTTGGGTTCTCTTGGCTATGCTTCATTGTGCATCGACCTTGGCTATGTGAAATGCCGAATGTAAAGTGTCGACTTTTGCTTGTAGAAGAGATTTGCATCCTTTCTTGGGCGCGACCAATGAGCTTTCACTCTTGCCATCGTCACTCAATTTCTTGTCCATTCATTGGCATATCTGTCATGAACAAAACATCACGTATGTCAGTCATATGAGAGTGGAAAACATCAATGACTTGTAGTGTTCAGCCATTATCAAAACCAAGAATATCAAATAACTCAAATGACCACAGGATGATGTCGAATGATTCAAATGACCATAGGGGCACAACAATCTTATTTCTAAATTTGCTCAGTTGAATTTAAATATTAATATGAAGAGGAAATAGGATTGCTTTATAGACAATATCCGGACACAACCCACATTAATAGAAGATCTAGTCAAACTCCAAGATAATGACCCTGTGTTATTGGAGATCAAAGCCAATATGGAGCAACGGCCGGAATTCTCTATTGAAAATGATGGAAGATTATTATTCAAGGGACGAGTTTGTATACCGGATCATGTTGATACTAAGAAATTGATCCTAGAAGAAGCTCATAAATCTAAGTATGCCATTCACCCTAGTGCTACCAAGATGTATCAAGACCTCAAAAGGAATTATTGGTGGCCCAATATGAAAAGGGAAGTAGCATACTATGTGTCACGTTGCCTCACTTGTCAATAGATTAAGGCATAACATCATAGGCCTGATGGAAAATTACATCCCTTGGAAATTCCAGAATGGAAATGGGAGAGTATAGGGATGGAATTTATCATGGGACTGCCTAAATCAAGAGGTGGACATGATGGAATATGGGTGATCATAGACCGTTTAACAAAATTGGATCATTTTCTACCTATTAAAAGCCGATGGTCTGTGGATATCTTGGCTGTCGTATAGATGAAGGAGATTGCTAAGTTACATGGTGTCCCTGTCACTATTATTTTTGATCGAGATCCTCGATTTACTTCACAATTCTGGAAGGGTCTGCAACATTCTTTGGAGACCCGATTGAATTTTAGCACTGCGTTTCATCCACAAACTGATGGACAAACTGAAAGAACCAATCAAGTGGTAGAAGATATGCTAAGAGCATGTGTTATAGACTTCGGTGGAAGCTGACACGACCATTTACATCTAGTGGAATTTGCCTACAATAATAGTTATCAAACCAGCATTCAAATGGCACCATTTGAGGCACTATATAGGAGAAGTTGTCGCTCACCTATCTGCTGGAGTGAAGTTGGGGAAAGACAACTTCTAGGTCCAGAATTGATAAGGGATACTACGGAGAAAGTTAAGCTAATTCAGAAAGACTCAAGATGGCCCAAGATAGACAGAAATCATATGCTGATAATCGAAGGCGTGACCTGGAATTCCAAGTAGGCGACCATGTATTTATCAAGGTCTCTCCGGGTCGAGGTATTCGAAGGTTCGGCATCAAAGGTAAGCTTACACCAAGATTCATTGGCCCTTTTGAAATTCTTGAAAGAGTGGGAGAGGTGGTTTATCGTCTAGCATTACCTCCACAGTTGGTAGGAGTTCATGATGTATTCCATGTCTCTATGTTAAAGAAATATGTCCACAATCCGTTCCACGTTATCACTTATGATAATCTGGAGATCCAAAAGGATTTGACGTACGAGCTAAAGCCAATCAAAATAATTGAACAAGAGGTACATCAACTTCGGAACAAAACCATTCCCATGATCAAAGTCCAGTGGACCAAATCTTGCCCACATGAAGCAACATGGGAGACGGAGGAAGCCATGCGCAATAGATTTCCCGATCTATTTGAATGTAAGTATACTCTCCCTTAAAGCCTATGTATTGGAATTTGGGGACCAAATTCTCTTAAGTAGGGGGGGGTGTAATACCCCAAAATTTTGTATATGATACTTTAGAATTTTCTAGAATTTATTTAGATTTTTTAAGATTTTCTAGAGATAAATGGATTATTAAAAGAATTTGGGTTAATTTAAAACCAAAAAATAATACCCAATATTTATTAATTAACCTGGCCTTTTAAATAAGATCAAAATGGCCCAAAACCAAGCCCACAAGGTTTGGCCCACATTCTAGAAACTTAAAATATGATATTTATGAAATTTAGGGGATAAATATACTAATTATTGGATAAATCAATGGATATATGACAAAGAGTTTGAAATGTTTCAAACTCGGTGCCCAAAGTCAAAAATGGTCTATCGGGCGACCGCTTGGGGATTGAAAATGGTCTAGACTAGACCGCTACTATCTGCAGATTCTGTGAATGGAAGAAGGCATGAAAAGATAGAAACTTTAGCATCCAAATCGCCTAGGATCGATGCTATCTCTTAGATAGATGAGTCTAGAAGGCCTAAGGATCGAATTGAAACCCTAATTAGGACTCTATGTTCGTTCAAACCCTATAAATAGACCCCAGAACCAACCTGTACGACCCTTACTTTTGGCTCGCGTGGAACTAAGGTAAAGAAATCGAATTAGAGGTATGTTCTTTAGAAAGAATTGGTTTATAATAGTAAGGTCTAACTACCCTCCAAATTTCATCTTAGGAGATCAAGCCACCAGGAAGATAGAGGTGTTCAAAATTGCTGGTTCAGTACAAGAATCTCAAGAAATTATGCAACGGACCCAGATTGATCAGTCAAATAGAAGCCCTAAATGAGGTAATTAGATAGGGGTTCTTTAGAACAAATTGTTCATTTTAGTACCATCTTCTTACCCTTAAAATTTCGTGGTCATAGGTGAAGAGGATCAAGAGATAAAAGGTCACGAAGTTGTTGTTCCAGTTCAGGACGAGCAGAAAATAGGGTCAAGTTCCAATCTTAAATTCGAAGGTTAAAGCCTAGTCCAAAGGTAGGTTATCTCATGAATGACTTAAACAGGATGTTAGGAATAAAAGTCTTCAATTCTTAGTCAATTTTACGCATTGTACGTGGAGAATTTAATGTTTTATTGAGACTGCGCAAACTAGTTCATTTTTCATGCATAGACTTAACCTTAATGCAATTAAGATGGAGTTCTTGTCTAATTCACTTTCTCCTATGCATGATCATGGCCTAATTTTCTTCTAGCATGTTTTACTACCTATTTTATATCGTTTCCATGCATAACATGCCCTAGGTTAACATTTTATTTCACTATTTTACAGCTTCTATCTATCAGACAAAAATGGTCCATAACCTGACCGCCTTATTTAAATAGATGTCTATCGAGAGACCGTTTATAACCCATGCGGCCATGTCACGACCGCTATTTGGTTCTGTGAACTTAGTTGAATTTTGTATATTAAAAACCCTATAATTATGATATTTTTCACTAAAAATGGTGTTGATTTCCTGTTAAATACCTTATTTTAACATGAGCATGATTTCAATCATTATTTTTCATTATCATGTAATTTCATGCCAAAATATTATAATTTTGTAATTAAATAGTTTCTATGTTGTGTACATAGTACATATGGTGTTTTGTCCGTATGTTTCACTATATCACTCTTATCTCTTGAGTCATTTTTTCTTAAGTACATGACATATACTCTGGTATGTGACCATTAGTTACACTTTTCACTTATAGGCACACTTTCTTAGACTTATGAACCTCTCTGCCAGATATTCCTTCTATCAGACTGGGAGATTATGTTTCAAGGTCTCCGTAAGACTCCGCGAACCTGGGATTCTCACTAGGACGCCGAGCTGGTTGTACCATTTAAAACCTAAATTATCTAGAAAGCACTTACACCATCAATGTTTTCTGGATTCTGAGTTACAAACGGTCGTCATGGCGACCGCTAAGGGTCACTTAAGAGTCGGCAAGTGACCGCTTATTTTGGAAAATGATCATCCTATGACCGCATGTCTCTCTGAGTCAAGCTTTCTTTGTTCTGGCTCTAACTCGTTACAAACGGTCCTGACTCGACCGCATAGTTCTGCCTAACGGTCCAGACTTGACTGCCTGATTCATGAAACTGTCTAGTAAACGACCGCTTTATCTTTGAACCTGTCTAACACGAGGTTTGACCTTTGGGGTTGGTTTTCTGGAGTTCCTAGATGGTCTTAGGATTATCTGGAGTCTCAACATATGTTTAACAAGTTAATGTTAAGATATGAAACTTAATGAAAATATTGTTATGCTACCGGAATGCCGCCGGAGTATAATATTCTTTTAATTCTTCTTTGATATCTCATATCAATTTTGGTACGTTCTATACCTTAGTTACTTGGTCATGAAAGTTATTATTTGGAATTGTATTATTGGCTGAAATTATTGTTATATCTCGTGGAAGTAGCTGGATTTATAACTTGAAGATGCAAGACCAGGCACGGATTATGTCCAAGGGCTCCATGCTAGTCCTCTTGACAGATGGTCGGAAACGTGCTATAAACCATGGGGTACGATGATACTGGCGTCACATTGCGCTGGGAGTACTTTCTCTTATAAATGAGTGAAAAACCACGAGGCTCGTTATGAAAATTACATGCTTGTTACTGACTTTCTAGTACATAGCCTTTACAAGGTTGTATAAAGTACTTTCTAGATTCTTACTCGTACATTCTTGTTCATAAAAGGCCAAATTTACTTCTACGTGATTAATCTGGCTTGTTCATGGTCTGTACTTGCTCATGTCTATTTGCTCAGTTATTTCATGATTCTATATTCTTGGTTATCTTGGTTTATATCGCTTGTTTATCATGTTCTTATTTTTACCTTAAGATCTAGAGCTAAGACATTAATCATTTAAATACTGCCTTCATGTTGATGCGAAGATACCTACTAGGCAAGTGTACTCATACCTACTTTTCAATTTTTCAGGAAGTACTGATGGATCGGATTCGGAATATACAAGTAGCGGGTCCAAGAGTGATTGAAGGTCAAATAGATCGAGAGAAGATCTAGTTGTCAAGTGTCTAGTCGAGTCCTATTGTGTAACGTCCGAGAATTTTCTAAGAATTTTTTAGATTTAAAATATAATTATTAAGTATTTAAATAAATTTTGTTTAATTAAACCCAATTATTTAAACCCTACATTTGATCCAAGAGGATTACGCCCATATAATAAACCCAATAGGCCTAAGAGATTGGTTTGGACTATTAGCCCATGTTCTAGAAACTAGGAATGGGTGAAATCATGGAATTAAGGGATAATGACTCTTTAGGAAGATAAGTAAATGGATAATAATGGGGATAATATCAAAAGAGTTTGAATTATTTCAAATTCGGCACCTAAGGTTGAAAACAGTCTATCGCGAGACCGCTAAGGGGCATAAAACGGTCGTCTCAATGACCGCTACCCACTGCAGATTCTGTGAGTGAAAGAAAGTGTTAAAAGATTAGATTTTTTGACAATTAAAAAGTACTTGTTACTAAGTGAAGACTACATTCTTGCTTGTTACATGACATTTTAGTGCATAGCCTTCATGGTTATGAAAAGTACATTCTTATTACATTCTTGAAAAGGCCAAAATTTCATTCTTGTTATATACTTGATCAAATCATATTCTCATATTTCAAGTTTCATTGTATCTTGTTATTTTGGCTTTATTCGCATTGTTTCATCGTATCTACATGGTTTATCTTATTTCTTTAGAGCTAAAACATTAAGCACCACTTTGGAAACAGGTTAACCATGGTGTAACCTATGTTTAACCCTTTCAATATGCTTAACTGCGCTTTGATTTGGAGGCAAGAGTAACCCGGGGCGACGGTGGGATAACCTTGGATTAAACCGGGGTTTCGAAACCCACCTCGCGAGGTGGGTTCCGTTTGTCCCGACTTGCCTTTTCCTTTCCCACCCCTATCGCCCTGTCGCCTGTCGCTTCGGGGCCTGCGAATGTCATATTCCTTTCTTCGAAACCCTTCCTCCAGAGGCGGCGAACCCTCATCTCAGGTTAGTTATCGCTCCTCTCCCATCCATCCTTCGTCGCCCTTCCTCCACCATCCGGCCTACGACCACTCCCTCTATCGTGGTTCCCCGACGGAAGCCCTTCGTCCTCGCTCAGCTCTGCGCGTAGCGATGCCTTTTGGTGGTCGTCTCTCTGACGTGCGAAGGTGGGGCAAATCTTGCAAGCCAAGGCTGTAGCTATGCTCCCTTCGCCTAGCCCAACGTACGTGATTTGTAGTCCGGATCTTTCCCGTGACTGAACAGTGAAATCTTTTTCCTTAAAACCCCATCCACGATCACCCTTGCCCCTTTCTCATTTACTCTTGGCTTTGTCTTGATGATGGCTCCCCATTCTATCTTAACCATCTCTTGTTGATTTTCGGTGACGATGGTGGTCGTTGTTCCTTCCTCGTTGTCTGCAACACTGTGGTGCTCGGACTACTGTGTCGGATCTATCTTTGTTGTCGTTGCTATCAACGTTCATTGTGAACCCTAAGGTTTTTCTTCTCCTTGTTCCCCCCAAAAATCGGTATATATTATTAATCCTAAATTTCATGTGTAGTCACAGAAGAAGATCATGCATCTGCCATGTGGGATATGTGTGTCATGTTCTTCTCATTGACATTTGTATTACCCTACTCTGCTTACATTTTCTGCGTAGATTTATATGTGGGCCTTGTTTTTGTTACTGATGTCTGGGCGTTATATGTGGGTATTAATTATTTTGTTATTGCAACTATATCTGCGTAGATTAATATTGGAAAGTGCAAGATACAACAAAGGTTTGAAGCATATTCAGTTCCGTGTCACAGGTTCAGATTTGGTTGAATGTGACTTCACGGGAACTCAATATATATAAAGAAGTCATATACTAGCAGTCATATGAAGCAACTCAAAATATATATAAACATATATACATAAAATCTGTGCCTCGTGAACTCATATGATAAGAAATAATATTATTCTTTACTTGGCATTTGTTTTGATATATAGTAAACTCAATCTTATACATTTCTAAGTTTTTCATGTGTTATGTGGCTTTGCTACTGCTGGCATGTAAGTTGCTCTGGTCTGATGTGTCTTTTATGACTTGCACAGTTCAAATCTGAGGTCCGTCATATCATATGACTTTTGGAAACACATATAACATCTCAGTCTCTTGCCTATATGTTTTGTTAATGTATGACCAATCACTCGTTTGCGTTGCAAGGTTTTATTTTCTTACCTTCCACTTCTCCTCAAATTTCCATTAGTATATAATTACATGCTTAGGTCTTTGATGTTATCTGTCTTCTATTTTTAGACTTGTCTACTTCCCCACAGAATTCAATGTATGTGACATTTATATTGTTTCCATGTCTTCCATGTCGGGTCTACTTGTTGGCAACTAACCTGCTGTTGTTTGCTGTACTTTTCCCGGCCACTCGTATGGTTCATATGCTAGGTGAGTCATCTCACATAACTCATTGTAAACTTGTATAATATCCTTGTCTCTAATCTATGTGTCTCGTTAATGTATGATCAATCACTCATTTGCATGTGAAAGTATAATTTTCTCACCACCAACACTTATGACAAACATGCCATCTTTTTTTATATATTTCAACACATGTTTATGAAACCACTAACTTGTATTTTGAGACATGTAGAAGCTACTTCCACATCTACAAGCAGCACAATTACTTGTTATTTTTGCAAAAAGAGAGAAAATTGTGTAATATCATGATAGTTGGCATTCTCTCGGGTAGAACTTCAACGCTTCACTACTATAATATATTTTACTCTCATACGTTTTCTAATAAGTGATGTTTATTTATTTTATTTTTAGTTATTTACTTATATATGTAGACACGCCAAAATTGACATCATTTTGAGCATATCTTCTATTACACTGTGATGCCCCATTTAACCCTCAAATCGATTTATTTGAGTGGTTTTTCCTCATTTTTCTTGAATATCCAACTTCCCCAAGCTTTCCACATGTTTTCCCATTTTTCTAGATTTTTCTGAGCTTTTTCTCAATTTTTCCGGGCCTTAAATCAATTGGTGGCAGGGACCCGGGTGCCATTTAAATAGCGCCCCATCAGGGGGCGTCATTTCTTTAATTAGCGACCGCTCGGAAGGTCGTCAATTCTTTTCTTCACATTTTGAGCTAAAATCGGATTATTTTTGATTACACGACTTCATGGAAGTCGCTATTTCATGAAATAGCGCCCATGTGCAAAGTCGTCAATTTCGTTGCTATATTTTGAGGTTTTAAATCCATCCAGAACTCGTATTAACTCCTAAATAGCGACTTCCTCAAGGTCGTCAATTCTTTTCAAATTTCAGAAAGTCCGAATCCGTTTCGAAATGCCTCAGAATTAGCGACGCTCCACACGGGCGTCATTTTAAATAGCGACCGCCTGTCCGGTCATCAATTCTTGTTCAATTCCGAAGAACCCCTTCCTTTCCTCACTTAAACTCCTTTTCCACTTGGGAAAGGGTTCCTATGGCTTCCTAATATTGTAAGGACACTTGGAGGAAGGATCCCCCTTTCCAAATCTCACCAAAACTCAGTTTTCTAATTTTTATTGAATTAAACTCCGAATTTCACTTCCCTTCCTCACTTTAACCTCCTTTTCCTCTTGGGAAAGGGTTCCTATGACTTTCTAAGGTTGAAGGGACACTTGGACAATGTTTGTCTCATTCCAAATCCAACTAAAACATGTTTTCCTAATTTCTCTTGGAATTAATTTCGAATTTCAGCCCTATAAATAGGACCCCTCTCTCCTTGTGAAAAGAACAATCAATATCAATTCAAGAGGAGGTGATGCTGGACCAAAGGCTCAAGGAGGAGGCTCCCATGAACCTACAAGCTTCATCCATGGAGTTCCTCTTCCTCCCTTGAAGATCTTGAAGCCAAATTGGAGAAAACCACTAAGCTTTCCCCCTCCTATCTCTTATTTTTACTTTAGTTAATTGCATGCATCATATCATGTTCTTCTTTTATTTCTTTTTATCTCAATATTGAGATCTTCTCATGTTGTGCACTCTAGCGCATCTCCATAGTGCAACACTTGTACATCTCCCTCTATTTTTCATCATACATCATCTTTTATCTACCCTTTTGCATAGGGGTTTAAAGGTCAAACACCAATAAGGTGTGTTCATATCCATGCTTTCTATGTCCATATTTATATTTGGATTTGATGCTACACATCTTGGTTTCTAATCCATATTTGTTTATTGGTGTTTGATAATTTTACAAGGGTAATCAATCAAGGAAAACTCTCTTCATCGGCCGGCCGATCGAAAGAGAAGGAAATCACTCGCAATCTCCCCCGCATTTAAGGTATTTATATCGCGATCCCTCCATTGATTATTTGTTATATCCTTTGAGGCCCTCGCGTCTCTGGCGATCGCCTTTCCCCTTAGCATCCTCGCATGCTCCCCTTTTCTCCTCTTTCCCTTTCTTTTTCCCTTTTAATTATTCTTAGTTTTCCTTAAGAGGATTTCTTAGAATCTATAAATTGGCAATCACGATGGGACTCCTTTTATTTTTCTTTTGATTACCTTTCCCCTTGGGCACCCACGTGTGCCATCTCCCCTTTTGCACCCACGGTGCGCCTCCCTTTGTGCTCCACGTAGCACTCTCCCTATGTGATTTGTTAGTTTGCTAGATTTTTAGAAATTCCATTTATCTATCCAAAAAAAATGAGCATGCCATGCTTTATTTCATGTTTATATTTGATTGCCATGATCCATGATCGGAGTTTGTGAGTGTTTCTTCCTATTATTCTCACTGTTTGAGCTTTCTGGCCGTTGGAGTGTTTCTGGGACACAGGGAATTAGTGCCCTTCACAGGGGCGTTGTTTCACCATTTAGCGACAAGGTGCAAGGCGACATTTCCCTGCCCTTCTGAAAGAAAATTTTCACAGGATATAGCGCCCCCTCACAGGGGCGCTGTTTCATCATATAGCGACAGGGTGTGGGGCGCTATTTCCCTGCCCCTTTAAAAAAAAATTTCACAGGAATTGACGCCCTTCACAGGGGCGCCTTTTCATAATATAGCGGCAGGGGTCAGGGCGTCATTTCCCCGAGTGTCCGCAGTGATCTCTTTTCCTGTGTGTTCTGCCTCATTCTTATCATATTCTATTCATGCATATATATTGTCTCTATTTTGCATTAGTTTTGCATTCATCTTTGCATTTGTCTTGAGAGACCTCCTCTCTCTACACTTTTAGGATCCATACCCCCTCTTGGTTAAGGAAGGAACCTCCATTGAGCATTCCGTCTCTTTGGATTGGAAATTCCTAAATCAAGACCTCCATAAGTCCCTGCACCCGTGGATTCCCACACGGACGCCGGGTAGGTTGTACCTTGAAGTTCCCCGAGTTTAGTTGGCCTATGTGTGGTGAGAATTACCTAGTTGGCACCGGAGTTAACCATATTGAAACTAGGTTCAAGACCTTGAGTAATCACATCAATTTGCATAAAATCATTTAATTCACCAACGTTCAACAATAAAATCAAACGTGAACATTTCAACTTGTTTGATCTTTGCAACCTGCTTTGATTGAATATTGTTTGCTTGTATAATATTTCACATGGATAATCAAATCAACATGTTTAATCCAACACACATTCACGAGGATGAACAACCCGGTATATCATATGATCCTCAGCTCCATAATTCTCATCACAATCATGCTAGGGGATCGCGTTCTCATTCCTATGGTCATGCCCGACCCATGGGCAATGTCCAATCCCATGGTCCCTCACATTCATTGCGAGCCACTGCTCCTGTGGGACCGTCTCCTCCCAATGATGAGAACGTCTCTCAAATCATACGTGCATTAGATCATTTCACCCCTCAGCAAATCCAGGCCCTTCAGGCCGCAGTTGAGGGTGTACCTCATTCTTCTTATTCTCCTCCTACTCCTATTCGGGTGGCCCATCACCCTCCTCCTTCGTCCACACATACTCCTATTCGAGTGGCCCATCACCCGCCTCCTTCGTCCATACATACTTCTATTCGGGTGGCCCATCACCCGCCTCCTTCATCCACACATACTCCTATTCAAGTGGCCCATCACCCGCCTCCTTCGTCCACACATACTCCTATTCGGGTGGCACATCACCCGCCTCCTTCGTCCACACATACTCCTATTCGAGTGGCCCATCACCCGCCTCCTTCGTACACACATACTCCTATTCGAGTGGCCCATCACCCGCCTCCTTCATCCACACATACTCCTATTCGGGTGGCCCATCACCCGCCTCCTCCTATTTCTCATCCTTCACGGCCCCAAGGCCCATTTATTCCTTGCAACCCGGCCCATCCGAGTTCTTCTAGGGGTCAGCCCATTAATCCCCCTCCACAGCCTTTTTATGCGGCCCCTCCTTCAAGGCCATCGTGCTAGCCCTCCATTGCTCGAGTTACACCCCTCCAACAAACTCTTATTGATAAAGTCGCTTCATTGGAGGAACAGTTAAAGAGGGTTATGAGCCCACGGCCCGTTCCTCCTTCTCCGGTCAATCCCCTCTATGCCGCTCTAAATGAGATTACAAAGATGGAGAAAGATTGGAAGGACAGGAGAGACGACCACGGCATCAACAACACAAGCGAGCAAAAGTCGACAAATTTCAATGTTCAAGTGGACGCCGTCCGCCCTCCACCCATTCACCCCATTCACTCACATAGACCTCCGCCTCCGCATACGCCATACCGTTATATTCCACCACTTATACGCCTCCACAATGGCGTCCACTTGAGTTTGACAATGAAGAGCCGACAACTGAACAATCGAAGACGGCACATGTTGATGAAGTTTCAAAGGTACCCCTTTCGAGTTTTCTTCATTTTCCACTACCTCCGCTACCATCAGAGGGACCTCCTGTTCAGGATGAAGCCGCCGTCCTTAACCCCGTTTATGAGACCTCTTGGTGCTATGATGATGGGTCAATACTTCGATCACCCACGCCGGTGCATCTTGAGTCTCATTGTATCCCTAACACCGCTCGCCCCATTCGGCGTTTCCTCCGGACCAAGCCTCCCACTAAACTTCCATCAGCTACACCATTGGCCTCCACAACATCGGCCCCCGCCGAACTTTCCTCTAAAACCCCACCAATTAAACTTCCACCAGCTATGCCATTAACCTCTACAACACCAGCCTCCACCGAGCCTTCCACTAAACCTCCACCCATTAAGCCATTAGCCTCCACGCCATCGGCCTCCGCCGAGCCCACCATCGAACCTTCCCCAATTAACTTACCATTACCACCACCTCGACCCCCCATTATCCCTTTAACCCCAAAACCCACTTTGCCTATTCCTTCATTTATCCATTCATCCTTACCAATGGCTAGTCCTGAGCAGGATCCACCCCTTTTTGCACTCGATCCAACCCCGACTGCTTCCGAGCAAAGGGAGAAGCTCGACGTGTTTGAACCTCTATTTCCACTCACCCTTTCTCCAACACCTTCCATTACACCTTCACCACCCATGGAGCCTTCCGCCTCTGCTTCCTCTACCACTCGGAATGGGAGTGCTTCTACAAGTACATATGCCAAAGATGATCAGGAGCTGGATAAGAATGATTTGGCTATGGCTATGCCATTCAATATGCAAGAATTTATTTGCCAGATGCCCATTCGCGTTTTTGTGCCGAGCATGGTTGAAGAGGCCAAGCCCCCGCCGCTGCTCACCATAAGAAAATGTCAAGATTTGATGCCATATAAGTCTACGCCCGAGGGCCAGGCAGGGCACCCCATGCTCCAACTTTCCAATTTCGAACCCATTCTTCCGTACAAGGGGCAAACGCTCATGTTGTTCAACACTTTTCATACGCTGCAATCTTTGGGCGTGACGACGCTTTCGATCTCAACTTTTCAGCTCTCTCACATTATTGCTCGTCGCTCTCCAAGAGAGTTGTCATTTACTATTGAAGCTTCGTCAAGGGCTTTTGCTTTATCCATCGGGTTGCTTGGTTATACGCTTTCATTACTATGGCAGGGCAGTTATTCTTCCACTAAGGGGCCGTCCTCCATCCTATCCAGCTTTTATTCAACTCCACCCCCGTTTATCACCAATTCTTCATGGGCCACTCCAGGGGTAAGAAGGAGGATCTCATCTTCTCGCCCTTCATATTCTTTGCATCTCATGCATCATGTTGCATCCTTGCCTTCATCGCATCCATTGTGTTGCATTTACATGCATTTGCATTCCTTTTTCCCGAGGTTTCCAGACCCGTATTTTCCCCATCTTCCGGAACCTCCGGATCCTCCATGTTTCCCGTCTTATTCATCTCTGTCCTCAGGATCTCCTGGTCCCCTTACACTATCAGGGTATTGCACCCTCTCCAATCTTCTCTCAGGGCATCGTGCCCCTTTCCACCTTTTATGTCCAGATCCTCAGGATTTTTCTCTGCTTAGTGGGCATCGCGCCCTCTCTAGATTTCTCTCAAGGCATCACGACCACTCCCAACTCTTGCATACAGACTCTCCGGATTTCTCTCCTATTCTCATGGGGCATCATGCCCCATGGTGTCTCATTCCTCCAGAACCTCCGGACCTCCCTCTTTGGGTATGGCGCACCTCCACACCCTTAAGCTTGGGTCCCCCGGGCTTCTCATTGGCTCTCCCTGGGGGTCACGTCCCTTTCCGCCTTCTTCTTCTGGAACCTCCAGATCTCTATTCTAGGGCATCGCGCCTTTCACCACCTCCACTTCCGGACCCTCTGGATCTTTCTCTCCTCCCAGGGCATCGCGCCCTTTTCTATCTTACCCCTCTGGAATCTCCGGATTTCTTTCCAGGGCATCGCGTCCTTTGCTATCTTCCTCCTTCAGAACCTCCGGATTCTCCATCTTATTCTCTCTATCTTCTTCCGGGGCATCCCGACCCTTCTGATCCCATCCCTCCGGGGCCTCCGGATTCTTCTTCCAATTATGGTTTTCCTCCACGGCCTCCGGACCCTCCGGATCCACCCCTTTCCATCTATCAATTTTTCCTTCTAATTTCTTATGATTCCGAGTCCGACCCGACTTCTTCCACATCCACTGCTTTGGGCATCTGCCCGTTCTCCCACTGCTTCCGAGGCTTTAGTCCTCACCCCTCCTCTTAATTCCCAATTCCTTTTGTAGACCATTTCATGTTATCAGGGTCTTAGCACCTTAGTGAGGGAGTTCTAGCCCTCACCTCTCTTCCTTTTCATCCTTATTCGTCTGAGTTTGGTTTAAACACCACTCCTTCTTGTTAAGCCACTTTCAAAACTTTACTATCTTTTCTTATCTGCCAAATGAGGACAACAAATCCCATGTTTTATCAACATCGCCACTGGCAGCTGCTTCAATAAAGGTCGCAAGGTAATGTGTACGTGTGCATTTTGGTGCATTTTTATCACCTTATTCACCCATGGTTTTTAAAAGAAAGTGCTTCTTAACTTGATTAAGAGTGGAATTTTAAACCTTTACCTTAAGTTTTGTTTAAGTTAATCCAAGAGTCGAAAAAAGTCTTTAGGCTTGCTTCTACAGCACTTCGGTAATAAGAACCCCGCGCTGGGAGTTCAGCGTTCTCTCCCCGCTCATTAAGGACAACCCTTAGCTGGGCATTCCACACACTTCACGACGTCCTTAGCCGTCTCCCTTAGTAAAAAATCGTTGCTACTAGGGCCATGCTTGAGGGCATGAGGTCTTTTTCTCTTCTTAAACTCGGCTGAAATATGAGAAATAGAGATATTCTGGGTGAAGAGGCGAGATCTCGCGCGGGGTCCTGAGCGGGTTGTGGATCACCAGAAGATGAATCTGCAAGAGAGGGAAACGTATCAGAGGGCCCAGGGGATCTCCCTGGGGCAAAACCCTCCGATGGCTAAGTCAGTAGAGCTATGGTGGAAGCAATAATGGGGGGGAGGAGAGAGCTGATGCGCGAGAATCCTCTCCACCAAGGGGTGAAGCGAATTGTGCTCAGGAGCTTAGGGTGTGTGAATGCTCAGTTCATCTTACCATCTTCCGGAGGGTATCCCTTGCTTAAATAGTGCGCCGCCTTCAGGAGTCCTGTAAGCTGAGGGGTTCCCGGCAGGAGTTACGTCTTTAACGGGGGCTTTCATGGCCTGATCGTGGGGACGTTATCCCCTTGGAGTCTGGCAGCTCCCATGACTCTCCCGCTGGCGGAGGACTCTGAACGGCCGCACCTGCAGATAATCAACCGGTCTTACCGAGCCTCGGGGATACTAGCTCATGTCCGAGCGATAGGCATGGCCCGGCGAGGGTGGGGTCGGATAGGTCGGCTGGAGCCTATCTCTCTCGGATGGGGAGAGGGCCTTAGGTCGGACCTTCCTTGGGACCTGACCGTTGTCTCGGGCCCTCCGAGCCTAGAAGGCCGCCGGGAAGAGTTAGTTCCTCGAGTCTTTATTTATTAGGCTTTTCTCCCTAAGTGGGCCCTATGGGCTATCACTTGGGTGGGCTCGCCTGGTTGGACCTTGTGGGTCTTGTTAGGCTGCCTTTGTGGTGGGCTGCGGAAATCCCCCTCTCCACTTATCCCCCTCCTACTCCCGAGCCAAGGAGGCTCGGATGAGTATTTTTTCGAGGCTTTGGACCGGCGTGGCTCAGGTGGGTGGAACTCCGTTGGCGTTATGGAGCCGCTTATAGCAGTCGCCAAGGCCCGTAATGATGATCCTGACGGATTCGAAACGAAGGGGCCCCCCTTTTTCTCGGAGCACGGAACGGTGCGCCGCCACCCTCAGGGGTTTATAGGGGGCGCTGTTCATCGTTCTAGGCTTCCAGGGTTTTAGGCTTTCCTTCCTTCTTGATGCGCCGTGAGAGCACAGCGGAGACGCGGAGCCTTGCGGCGGCGTTCGAGGAGTTGGCGAGGATAACCGCAGAGGCGGTCCGGCAACTTCCTTCTCCCCCGGAGTCTTCAAGCTCGTACGAGGGATCTCTTCCCGACTCGATGGCGGATCAGAGTCCGGAGCTTGCGCCGGTGAGGCGGGAACCCGTCCCCAACTGTAGTGAGTTGGGGGAAGCGGAGGTGCGGAGGCTGGAGCATCGTTTCCGCCTGCCTCTCAGATACAGCTTCGTCGCCGCTACTCCGTACGAGACGAGTCTGGATGATCGTGACGAGCTCATTTGCACCTTCCTTCTGGCTTGGAAGAGTGGATTTCGGCTTCCTTTCGATCCTTATGTGCTGCAGCTTCTTAATTTTTTCCGGTTGGCGCCTATTCAGTTGGTGGCCAATTCGTATCTGCTGCTCTCGGCCTTCGGGATTCTTTGTCGTCAGCACAACATTTTTCCTTCTTTGGACCTCTTCCACTTCTTTTTTGAGTTGAAAGCGCACCAGTCGGCGGGGAAAGGTTTCTACTTCATCCAGGCGCAGAGGAATAGGAGCTGCATCTCGCTCGCGGCGAAGGACTCCTCGCACAAGGGGTGGAAGACCCAATTCTTCTGGGTGAAGGCGGTGGCGACGGACGAGATCTGGAGATGCCAGACCTCGCCCAACTTTCACACGAACCTGCCCCCTCGCCAGGAGCAGTTCCCTCCCCACGTGGAGCAGCAGGCTGCCCGTCTGCTGGAGAACCGCCAATTGACCGAGGAGCTGGTGACGCCAGAGAACATCGAACGGTGTCTACTCTCGCGGTTGACGTCGGCAGGTACGGCTCTTGAGGCTCTTTTTCGGGGGTGGTAGCTCTTTTTCTTCTCCTGACTGGGGCTTCTTCTTGTTCCAGACGTGAGGCGGGAGCCTCTGGAGGAGGCGACCGAGGTCATCGATCTGGGAGATGACTCGACAGCCGATGAGCCCGACGGCTCGGCGGGTCGCATCCATGCCCGAGATAAGGGCAAGGGGGCGGCCCCCGAGGGGACCTCTCGATCGACCGGCCTGAAGCGCAAGGATCCCCTGGCGGGGAAGTTGCGGGAGGCCGTGAAGGCCAGGAAAAGGGCCAAGAAAGCCGGCCTTCCTATCGCCGTCGGGGGCGATTCTAGCTCAGCGGCGCTCCCCCCTCGGGGGCAGGATGGGGCCGACCCCTCCGGGCCGGCTCTCCCATCCGCCGGGCGAGAGGGGGCCGAGGAGACCAGGGGCCCCGCAGAGGGAGGTGACGGGTCAGCTCTCCCCTCTGTGGGGGCAGAGGGGGCCGATGCCAGTGTGGCCGGCGTTGGGATCGAGGGATTGGTCGGCGCGGATGGGGGTTCGCCCGCTAGGGTGTCGCAACCCCAAGTGCCGGCAGCTTCTGGTGCGATGGATCCCGCGGCGCCGGTCGAGGCTGGGAGTTCGCCCGAGGAGGCGTTGCAACCCCAACCGACCGTGGCGAGCGGGGCGGTCAGCTTCGCTGCCCAAGCAGGGTCTTCTGGCGGGGTGCCCAGGGTGGAACAGTCCCCTTTGCCGGAACCTCTGGTCAGGCTCGGTATCTCGGGCGACTTGTACCTGTTCTGTCGGTCGATCGCCGAGAGGGGGGGAACAAGGCGCAGCACTCCTGCCGGGGTCCTTGATATCCTGATGGAGGGCGGCCTGGTCATAGCTTGGACAGCGGCCGTGATGGCAGAGGCGCACTCCCGGACGGAGGCGGAGCGGTCGAAGCTCGCCTGGACCCTTGGTGGATGCGAGGGGAAACTAGCCCGGCTCGAGGGGGAGCATGAGGGGCTCCGGTGGGAGTTCCTCGCATTCAGGGAGTTGGCGCGGTCGAGCCGACGGGAAGCCGAGGCGCTGGACGAGCAGCTAGCAAGGGCCCGAGAATCGCTCGAGAGGAAGAGCAAACGTCTAGAAGACGAGCGTCAACGTCACATCGAGCTGGACGGTCTCTGGGAGCTTGAGCGCGGCGAGCTGCAGGATCGGGCGGAGGACGCGGAGCGCCTTCGCGCTGAGGCCGAGGCGGACTGAGCCCGGGTGGAGGGTCGGGTGATCGAAGCCGAGCGGAGGATGACCGAGCTAGAGGAGCGTCTGGCGAGGGCGGAAGAGCGTACGGCCGAGGCGGAGCGAGCTCGGGACGGGCAGGTCGAGGCGGAGGCGATCGAGCGCTACAAAGGCTCGGAAGCTTACTCGGCCGACCTGATTGAAGCTGCCCTACCCTACTATGAGATAGCACTCCGTCGGGGTGCCCGAAAGGGATTCAGGCAGGGCTACTGCCGGGCGATGAGCTATGCCAACGAGCACCTTGCCGGGGGCGATTTTCCTTACGGCCAGAGTTATGACTCGGATGAGTCGGTCTCCAGCTCCTCATCCTCGGTCGGGGAAGAACCGGAGGAGTCACCTCCAGCGGGGTCACCAACTCCGGAGGCCCCAGGAGGGCTCACGACCGGGACAGTTCTCGCACATGCGAGGTCAGTGTCCGGGTCGGCCGTCACCGAAGGCACCGGGGGTGACGCGTTTCCCGAGCTTCAAAGTGGGCCCGAGGCCTGATGTATTATGCTTTATTTTGCCCCTTCCCCTTTTTGTCTATTTTTCCATTTATAAGAGGATTTCCTTATGGGAGGCAATAAAGGACTTACTTCGTTTGATTGTTATCTTTGCCGTGATTTGGCTGGCGTATCGGGGGCAGTTGGAAGGTGCCGATATTTTCTGCACCGTTCTTGCATGCCGATTTGGGAGACTTCTGGCGGGGCATCCTTTCATTCCACCATGCTTTGAAAGTCTAGACGCTTCGCGAATCCCGCTAGGGCGGGGGCCGAGGAATTGGAGGTGACCTTCCAAGGGAGGTCCTATAGCGTGTTTTCGAGGGGGGAGTCATTTAAGGCGCGTGGCCTCCCTTGGCCTATAAAAAGGACCGAAGGGTGCTCTTTCCCTCTTAACACTTAGGACTCTCGCCGGCGGTTTGCTCTCGTTCCCTCGTTTTCGCTCTGCGTTGCGCCGCCGCGTTCGGAGCATGGAGGACCCTTCGGAAGATGACGCTGCAGACGATGGGGAGTGGCCGGTTCCAGCTGTCCTGGAATATCGGTCGGGTCCCACGGTCGCCGCGCTTGCATGAGATGGGTCCGACGGTCGCCGCGCAGATCTGGAGAGGGCTTCGAAGTGCGGGGGCACGCCGTTTGCCCCCTCTTGGCTCCGGCGAGGCTTCCGGGCGGACGCCGAGATGGAGGGCGGATGGGGGAGTTAGAGATGCCGGCCGCCATTCCCCTCCGTGGGAGGGGAGGAGGCGGCTCCAGTCCCTTCCTCACCCCTGTCCGCAGCCTCTTTCTCTCTCTTTTGCTCTTCATTTCTTTCACTCTTCGGGGGCTGCTTGCTTTCTGTTCGCCTCCAAAGAGTTGGTAGTTTGGTCGAGAGGGGACCTTCACGGCGCTCCTTTTTCCAGGTTGTTGCCAACTTGGAAGGTAGCCTTCCTCGCGTGAAAGGTGGCCTTCTCCTTGTTGTCCCTCTGTCACCTTTGTCACAGTCCACCCGAGCCAACTGGGTCGACCATCTCTTGTCCGAGCCAGTTTCTACGTGAGGCAGAGTCAGTGGCTGGATGCGAGAAGGTCAAGACCGAGTCGGTCGGGCGATGGCCGTTTGCCGCGGTGCTAGATGGATTTTTGCTTTTCACTATGTAATGTACTGGCAGTTGCCTTTCTGATGTACCAACAGTTATCTTGAATGAATGCAAAAAAAAGGGGGGTTTACTTTACCCGATTTGTCGATACAGTTTTCAGAAATAAAATCTGCGTAGTGTGGTTGCGTTCCATGTCCAGGGAATGGGTTCCCCTTCCATTGTGGCTAACCTGTATGCACCTTTCCCGAGCGTCTCGATCACTCGGTAGGGGCCTTCCCAGTTGGGGGATAGCTTGCCCGCCGCCTCCAGTGGTCGAGAGGCTTCGGTCTTCCTGAGGACGAAGTCCCCTGGTTGGAATTGTCTGCCTCGGACCTTGGTGTTGTAGTACCGAGTGAGGCGGCACTGGTATTCCGTAGCTCGGACGTTCGCGATCTCTCGGAGTTCGTCTGCCAGGTCGAGGTTCTCGAGAAACTTCTGCTCGTTCGCCTCGGGCGAAAAGCTGATCACTCAGAGAGACGGATTGGCGATCTCTAACGGAACGACGGCTTCGGTGCCATATACCAGCTAAAAAGGGGTCTCACCGGTTGCCGCCCTGGGGGTAGTTCGGTGCGACCATAGTACGCTAGGCAGTTCCTCGAGCCAGCTACCCTTAGCCTTGCCGAGCCTGGTTTTTATGCCCTTCAAGATGGTCTTGTTGGCATTTTCAACCAGCCCGTTGGCCTGAGGGTGGGCGACCGAAGTGAAGTGGTTGCGGATATTTAGGTCGGCGCATCTGTCTCGGAAGTACCGAGAGTCGAATTGCCGCCCGTTATCGCTCACTATCACTCGGGGGATGCCAAAGCGACAGATGATCGATTTCCAAACGAAGCCCCAGACGACTGTCTCGGTGATCCTTGCCGTTGCTTCAGCCTCGATCCACTTGGTGAAGTAGTCGATGGCGACGATGATGAACTTCTTCTGGGATTGAGCCGTTGGGAACGGCCCAAGGATGTCGATCCCCCACCGAGCGAAAGGGTAGGGCTCGGTAAGGGTGACAAGTTCCGTGGCCGGCTGATGGACCAAATGGTCGAACCGCTGGCAACGGTCGCAATGTTGTACGTAAGCCATGCAGTCGCGCTGCAGGGTCGGCCACCAGTACCCTTGCCTTAGCAGGATTCTGGCTAGCGACCGACCTCCTGAATGTGCTCCGCACAGGCCTTGATGAATTTCTTCAATAGCTTGGCTTGCTTCGTCGGGACCGAGACACTTCAGAAGCGGCCCGGAGAACGATCTTCGGTAGAGAGCGTTGTCGAGGATGACGAAGCGACGAGCTTGGTATTTCATTCGGCGGGCTTCCCGAGGGTCGGAGGGCTCCCGGGAGTCCTGTAGCCAGGACAGGTGGGGGGAGCGCCAATCGCCGGGAGTGGCCGAGTCAATGGCGAGGAGCTCCGAGTCTATGCTCGGGCGCTCTAGCTCTTCTAGGAGGACCGATCGTGTACCTTCCGGGTCTAGTGAGAAGGCCAGTCGGGAGAGGGCGTCCGCCCGAGAGTTTTGCTCCCGAGCTATTCGAACTACCTCGAACTCCTCGAACTGCTGGGCCAGGCTCCGGACCAACTGGAGGTATTTGATCATAGGTACCTCTCAAGCTTCGTACTCGCCATTGACCTGGCTTGCAACTAGCTGGGAGTCGGTGTGGATCCTGACTCGCTCGGCCCCCAACCGTCGGGCCATGCGGGCTCCCAAGATAAGGGCCTCGTACTCGGAAGCATTGTTGGATGCCGGGAAGTTGAACTTGAGGGCGTATTGCAACTCTACTTCTTCGGGGGACCTTAGGAGGATCCCTGCGCCGCTACCGACTGAGTTGGACGATCCATCGACGAACAGCTCCCAGGTTGGCCCGGTTGCCGTCGGAGGCCTGTCCTCGACCGGAACGGTGCTCTCAGCGATGAAGTCGGCGAGTGCTTGTCCTTTGATAGCTGATCGCGGCCGATACGAGATGTCGTAGGCCCCGAGCATGATGGCCCACTTGACAAGTCACCCCGAGGCTTCGGGGTGGGCCAGAATCTTCTTCAGTGGCTCGCCGGTTAGCACGGTGATGGGATTCCCCTGGAAGTAAGGTCGGAGGCGCTTTGCGGAGGTAACCAACGCTAGCACGAGTTTCTCGGTTGCGGGGTACCTCCGCTCGGCCTCGTTGAGCACCTTGCTGGTGTAGTAGACCGGCCTCTCGATTCCCGAGTCGTTCCAGACTAGGACCGAGCTGACCGTTGATGGCGTCGCCGAGAGATAGAGCAACAAGACCTGGCCCGGGACGGGCTTGGAAAGCACCGGGGGCGAAGCCAGGAACTCTTTGAGCTCGGCGAACGCTGTTTGGCATTCCCCATCCCATGCGAACGTAGCGGATGCTATCTTGGGGCCCCTCATCAGCTTGAAGAAGGGCAAGCATCGTTCGGTCGCACGGGACAGGAAACGACTGAGAGCAGCGACACGCCCCGTCAGACGCTGGACGTCTTTGATGCACGTGGGCGGGCGCATGTCCAGGATGGCCTGGACCTTGTCGGGGTTGGCTTCAATCCCTCGCTGAGTGACCAGGAAACCCAGGAACTTCTCAGATCTTACTCCGAAGGCGCACTTGGCGGGGTTGAGCTTCATGCAGTACTTCAGGAGGGTGCCGAAAGTCTCGACGAGGTCGGTGAAGTGGTCTTGGGCCCTCGGAGTCTTGACGAGCATGTCGTCGATGTAGGCCTTGACGTTCCGACCTAACTGTCCCTCGAACATGTGGTTGACCATTCGCTGGTATGTGGCTCCAGCATTCTTCAACCAGAAGGGCATCCGGGTGTAGCAGTACACGCCGTAGTCGGTGATGAAGGCGGTCTTCTCGACATCTTCAGGGCTCATTCGGATCTGATGATAACCCAAATAGGCATCCAGGAAACTGAGTATCTCATTGCCCGAGGTGGAGTCAACCAATTGGTCGATGCTCGGTAGCGGATAGCAGTCCCTGGGGGTGGCCTTGTTCAGATCGGTGAAGTCTACGTACATTTGCCACTTGCCTGTAGTCTTCGGCACCAGGACGATGTTGGCTAGCCACGTTGGGTACAGGACCGGTCTGAAAAGACCAGTTTCTTGTCCCTTGGTGACCTGCGCCTTGATGATCGCCTGTTTCTCGGGCGCATGCTTCCTTCTCCGCTGCTGTACGGGTCTCACGGTGGTGTCGAGGTTGAGCTTGTGCGTCACGGTCTCCTCTGGTATACCAGGGAGTTGATCATCGGACCAAGCAAAGACCCAAACAGACTCAGAAAGAAACTCCTTGTATTGCTGTTGTTCCTCTGGTGGTAGGTCGGCGCCGATCCTTACTCCTAGGGCCGGGTCGTCGTTCAGGAATACCGTTAATAACTCGCCACCGGGCTCGGTGGTCACGGCTCTCCCTTCGACTCCCCTGGGGCCCTTATCCTTCCTGTCCGGCCTTGAGGCTTCCACCGATATGTTGTAGCACCTTCTAGCCATGGCCTGGTCACCTCGGACTTCCCCCAACCCGTTTTTGGTGGGAAACTTCATTTTTTGGTGATAGGTAGATGGTATGGCCTTTATTCGGCTGAGAATTTTTCGGCCGAAAATGGCGTTGTACGCTATCATACCTTTAATCACTATGAAGTCCACTATGACCGTAACGGTTTTGGGTGGGGTGCCGATAGTGACCGGCAGGCTTAGGGCTCCCTCGGGGTAGGTGGCCAGGCCATTAAACCCGCAAAGGGGTGTTCGGATCGGGCGGAGCTTGGATGGGTCTTCCCCCATCTTGAGAAAACAGTCATAAGATAATACATCGGGGGCGCTCCCATTATCAACTAAAATCCTGTCTACATTATAGTGATTTATCGTGGCCGAGATAACGAGGGCATCGTCATGCGGGGTGCTCAGCCCTTCCAGGTCTTGGTCGGAGAAGACTATGACCTGGGGCTTCATCGGCGGGCCTCTGGGGGGCTCTAAGGCTTGGCTGGCCCGCTCGGCATGACGTTTCCTTCCTCGGCTGGTGTCGCCGCCCGATGCCGCTCCTCCGGAGATGACGTTGATGTGGACCCCTCGGGGGGCGTTGTCGATCTCCTCTGCGGCGTCTCGGTCGTCTTTGTGCCCGGTCGTGAACTGGGCTAGGTGCCCCAGACGGATGAGGCGCTCGATCTCGTCCTGGAGCTGATGGTAATCTCCGGTGTGGTGCCCGTGGTCGCCGTGGCACAGGCAATGCCTGTCCCGCTTGTGGTTCTTCGACCTCATTGGCTCGGGCTGGCGGAGAAGTCCCGAGTCTTTGATGTCTTCATAGATCTCGTAGACTAGCGCGGTCAAGGGGGTGTACCGCTCGTACTTTCTTTTGCGCTCTCCTTCTCGATCGCGCTTCTTACCCGAGCCAGGGTTTGGCTCGGAGGTCCGCTTCTTGTCCCCCTCCCGACCCGAGCCGGTTGCGTCTCGGCAGGCGCTGAGTACTTCTTCGCACTCGACGTGGCGCAGTGCCAGAGTCACTAGCTCGGCAAGGGTCGAGGGAGGGTGGAGGACAAGCTCGCGGCGGAGATTCTCATCCCGGGTGCCCCCGGTCAGTGCGGTTGTGGCTGAGGCCACATCTAGGCGGGGGATCCTGAGGGCTTCCGATTTAAATCGGTGGACGTAAGTCCGGAGCCTCTCCCCTTGTGCCTGTTTGAGGGCCAGGAGCCCCGCTACTGACCTTGGGGGGGCGCTACCGGTGAAACTCTCCTTGAAAATTCGCCCGAATTGCCTGAAGTCTTGAATGGACCCAGGGGCGAGGGCCCGGAACCATGCCTGAGCACCTTGGACCAGGGTGGCCACGAAGGCTCGGCATTTGATGGGATCCGGCGTTCCATGAAGGGTCACCAGGGCGTCGAAGCTATCGTAGTGGTCGGTTGGGTCGCCCTGGCCGTCGTAGAGCTTGAAGGTTGGAATGGAGGCTCTGGGAGAGACCTCTGCCTTCAAGATGTACTCGGAGAAAGGGGATTTTTCCTCATCCTCCGGGAGAGAGGTCTTCTGCAGGGCACGGAGGGCGCGCTCTTGCTCTGCGAACCGTCTCTCGAAATCACGCAGCCGGAGGGACAGCTCTGGCTGCAGTCGCGCCGTGGGGCTGGGGGGGGCGTCTCGACGATCTCCCGGGGCACTAGTGCCCGGGCGCGGCGGCCTCGCCCCCTGCTTTCCTCTCCTCGGCGTGGAGGAGGCCTCTTGCTCCACAGGCGGGGCATGCGAGGGTCCTCCGACGTCGTTGCGGAGGAGCTGTCGGCCGCGGAGGGTGAAGCGGCCTCCGGCGGTGTGCTGAGTCGCACTCCTTCGAGGGGGACTTCCTGACGGGGCGCGGGACCTTGCGTCCCTGACCGCCTGGGCCCTCATGAGCTCCACGAGGACGTCCATCTTTTCGTTGAGGGCCTGGAAGGCGTTGGCGCACCGTCGAGGGGTGCCCCTGTCTCCGCCGGGGGCGGTGGTGGCCTGCTAGTGGGGATGCTGGCGTTGGAGGGGGGGCTCTGCGAGACCCTAGAGGGGGCGCCTCCCGCCGCCGCCACAGCCTTACCTACCCCACCGGCGGATCTCCTCCCTGAGCTTCTTCTCACCATCTTGACTTTTCGTGCGTTTCCCACAGACGGCGCCAGATGAAGAGGCGAGATCTCGCTCGGGGTCCTAAGCAGGTTGTGGATCACCAGAAGATGAATCTGCAAGAGAGGGAAACGTATCAGAGGGCCCAGGGGATCTCCCTGGGGCAAAACCCTCCGATGGCTAAGTCAGTAGAGCTATGGTGGAAGCAATAATGGGGGGGAGGAGAGAGCTGATGTGCGAGAATCCTCTCCACCAAGGGGTGAAGCAAATTGTGCTCAGGAGCTTAGGGTGTGTGAATGCTCAGTTCATCTTACCATCTTCCGGAGGGTATCCCTTGCTTAAATAGTGCGCCGCCTTCAGGAGTCCTGTAAGCTGAGGGGTTCCCGACGGGAGTTACGTCTTTAACGGGGGCTTTCATGGCCTGATCGTGGGGACGTTATCCCCTTGGAGTCCGGCAGCTCCCATGACTCTCCCGCTGGCGGAGGACTCTGAACGGCCGCACCTGCAGATAATCAACCGGTCTTACCGAGCCTCGGGGATGCTAGCTCATGTCCGAGCGATAGGCATGGCCCAGCGAGGGTGGGGTCGGATAGGTCGGCTGGAGCCTATCCCTCTCGGATGGGGAGAGGGCTTTAGGCCGGACCTTCCTTGGGACCTGACCGTTGTCTCGGGCCCTCCGAGCCTAGAAGGCCGCCGGGGAGAGTTAGTTCCTCGAGTCTTTATTTATTAGGCTTTTCTCCCTAAGTGGGCCCTGTGGGCTATCACTTGGGTGGGCTCGCCTGGTTGGACCTTGTGGGTCTTGTTAGGCTGCCTTTGTGGTGGGCTACGGAAATCCCCCTCTCCACTGGGTAAAAACAACCAACCTAAGCACACCCCGACAAAAGGAAGTCTCAAATAGGGGCAATCTATTATGACCTTATTCTCAAATATCATGTTTCAATTGCAGTACCTTTCAAGTCCGAAGGGCACAAAAAAAGGAAAATGAAGATCATAAGAAGAAAAAAGGAAAAAGAATGGTGAAATCAAAAGAAAAATTTGATGAATTTGGCATGGCAAGTGGGTAGTAAAGTTTCCCCGCGGGACGTTATGAGCCCGGTCGTATGCGTGCCTAAAAGAGAATTTAAAGTTCGATTATATGACACAAAGCCCGGCGCAACAGACCGAATCTCAAGGGGTTGTGCTATGGACGGAAGTCAAAACCCGATATCTTCTTACCTTATATCAGGCTTACCTCCAATTATTCTTCTCTCCTCTCTCCAAGACCGAGTGTTTCTCGGGTATGGCCTTGGTACGGGCACCGTAATACATGGGCGGTCGGTCATAGGGCGCCACCTTTAAATGCACGCCCAGCTTTGGGTAATTTTTAGCGAAAAGGGAAGGAACAAGGACCCTTAGCCAGTGGTTTAAACATCCTTTGATGCTACTTTAGTAATGTCTAAACCAAAATCTAAAAAAGTTGAATATTTCTTATGAAAAATCCAAAAAAAAAGTTGAATATTTCCTAAGCAAAAAGCCAACAAAAATTGAATATTTTCAAAATTTCAAACAAAAATTCCGATATCTTCCAAAAATCCACATAAAAATTCAAATATTTCTAAAACCCTCATAAAAAATTGCATATTTCAAAATCCAAACAAAATATACATTGTATTTTTCTGATGATGCTTTTGCAGGAACAACAACTTTGCAAGGACCAAGAGCACGGGATGAGTCCTCTCCATTCATTGCTATCTACCTTTTGATTCTCCTTATGTTCACAATGATCACATCTTTATGATTTGCTGCGCTTTATCTCCGATTATTCATCTCCAAATCTTTTTTATCAACTCCTGCTGATTTCGCTTGCTCACTCTTGCCGCTGGGCATTACTTAAACATGATCATTCAAGTGACTAGCCAAGTTGTCATCCTCATGACAAACAACAAACAATGATACTATGCTATCTATGCTTTAATGGTGCTATCTATATTAAATGCTATTCATGCATTTCACACTATGCACGCTTGAATGCTATTCATGATATGATACATACATCCTATTGATGCTTTGATACATGCTATATTTTCATGCTATTCAATGCTATTCAATGCTTTCATGCTTGAATTCTATCCATGCTATGGTTGCAATGTTTAAATGCCTTATTCATTGCTTGTTATCTTTCTTGATATCTTAGCTAATGAAATTTTGAACGCAAGATAAGAAGCTCTTGGTCCCACCGACTGGGCATCATCATCAAAGTCACACGGTGTTTGCACATCATCTCAGTTCCCCACATACTCATTGCTATCACCATCTCCCTGTATGCATTCTACTATATGTTACATACGCTACTAGATTATATCAAGGACCTTGTGGCTTTGATAAGTCTGAAATTTGAGTTCCCCTTCATCAAAAATAATGACGATTGCAGAGGCATCTTAGTCGCACGGATAGGCCGTTGAGCCGTCCAAGACTGGGGACGATGGTTCCTTTTTTGTGAGTTGGTGCGCGGATAAACGGACTTCGGCTTAGTATCAACTCGTGAAATCAGTTTCTTGACTTAGTCTTGACAGCTTAGTAATATTATCCTTGATTATCTTATATTCTCATTTGCTTTACTTTTCCCTTTAAACCCAGCATGCATTCATATAGGAATTTGAATTAACTTTGGAAAACCCTTCTGATAAGCGGATTTTGAAGGTAAAGATAATTCTAATTTCCAAGATTCGAGATATTCCATGCCGAATTGTGTCCTCAGTTCACCTTACTGCCGTTTTGGGTCGCTTCCCTGAAAACTCCTTTGTTTGGATTTCTATCTCTCATGCAATTCCTTTTCCTTTGATCCACCTTGGCTGCAGCACGTCCACACTGGCTAGTAACCGCTCCCCAATGGTGAAACCTACAGGTTTGTGACATGGGATACTTCCACTGCGTTAGAAGTTGATCACTCTTTTTATCTCCTTCGTGCCTGCGTGCACACTCCTTCCTTTTATCCAAACAATTGTTACTTTTCTTTGAATCTTCTCAAGATTGCATCATTCTAAGCTTTTGATTCAATTCCAATCACGTGGTATTGGTTGCGTGTCTCATCACACCTTGGCATCTACTTTTCAGTTCGCTCTCACTTCATTTCATTCCATTTCATTCCATTCCATGTTGCTTCACTTCATTTTATTCCATTCCACTCCGTGTTACTCCCTTGCAAAGCAGACGCCAAGATGGGGCAACTGTAGACACGCCAAAATTGACATCATTTTGAGCATATCTCCTATTGCACTACGATGCCCCATTTAACCCTCAAATCGACTTATTTGAGTGGTTTTTTCTCATTTTTCTTGAATATCCAACTTCCCCAAGCTTTTCACATGTTTTCCCATTTTTCTAGATTTTTCTGAGCTTTTTCTCTATTTTTCCGGACCTTAAATCAATTGGTGGTAGGGACCCGGGCGCCATTTAAATAGCGCCCCATCAGGGGGCGTCATTTCTTTAATTAGCGACCGTTCGGAAGGTCTTCAATTCTTTTCTTCACATTTTGAGCTAAAATCGGATTATTTTTGATTCCACGACTTCATGGAAGTCGCTATTTCATGAAATAGCGCCCGTGTGCAAAGTCGTCAATTTCGTTGCTATATTTTAAGGTTTTAAATCCGTCCGGAACTCATATTAATTCCTAAATAGCGACTTCCTCAAGGTCGCCAATTCTTTTCAAATTTCAGAAAGTCCGAATCCGTTTCGAAATGCCTCAGAATTAGCGACGCTCCGCACGGGCGTCATTTTAAATAGCGACCGCCTATCCGGTCGTCAATTCTGGTTCAATTCTGAAGAACCCCTTCCTTTTCTCACTTAAACTCCTTTTCCACTTGGGAAAGGGTTTCTATGGCTTCCTAATATTGTAAGGACACTTGGAGGAAGGATCCCCCTTTCCAAATCCCACCAAAACTCAGTTTTCTAATTTTTATTGAATTAAACTCCGAATTTCACTTCCCTTCCTCGCTTTAACCTCCTTTTCCTCTTGGGAAAGGGTTCCTATGACTTTCTAAGGTTGAAGGGACACCTGGACAATGTTTGTCCCATTCCAAATCCAACTAAAACATGTTTTCCTAATTTCCCTTGGAATTAATTCCGAATTTCAGCCCTATAAATAGGACCCCTCTCTCCCTTGTGAAAAGAACAATCAAGATCAATTCAAGAGGAGGTGATGCTGGATCAAAGGCTCAAGGAGGAGGCTCCCATAAACCTACAAGCTTCATCTATGGAGTTCCTCTTCCTCCTTGAAGATCTTGAAGCCAAATTGGAGAAAACCACTAAGCTTTCCCCCTCCTATCTCTTATTTTTGCTTTAGTTAATTGCATGCATCATATCATATTCTTATTTTATTTCTTTTTATCTCAATATTGAGATCTTCCCATGTTGTGCACTCTAGCGCATTTCCATAGTGCAACACTTGCACATCTCCCTCTATTTTTCATCATACATCATCTTTTACCTACCCTTTTGCATAGGGGTTTAAAGGCCAAACACCAATAAGGTGTTCATATCCATGCTTTCTATGTCCATATTTATATTTGGATTTGATGCTACACATCTTGGTTTCTAATCCATATTTGTTTATTGGTGTTTGATAATTTTGTAAGGGTAATCAATCAAGGAAAACTCTCTTCATCGGCCGGCCGATCGAAAGAGAAGGAAACCACTCATAATCTCCCCCGCATTTAAGGTATTTATATCGCGATCCCTCCATTGATTATTTGTTATATCCTTTGAGGCCCTCGCGTCTCTGGCGATCACCTTTCCCCTTAGCATCCTCGCATGCTCCCCTTTTCTCCCCTTTCCCTTTCTTTTTCCCTTTTAATTATTCTTACTTTTCCTTAAGTGGATTTCTTAGAATCTACAATATATATTTTCAGCACGCAAGTGACGTTATTTTCATTCTCGACCTACCTGCTTCAAATATTCCTTTCGTGATAAAAGGCTGCTCATCTCATTACATCTTAGTTCTCGGACCTCTCGAGCATGTACCTCTGTGAATTTCCTGCCACCATGTCTCTCATCGGTAATTAATAATCTCGTTTACTAGGCCTTGGGGTTCCCGAGCACACTAGGGCCTTGGAAAATCTATGTCATAATCGGCATTAATCCCGTTTGTTTAGGTCAATTGTGGACATTGGAGATGGACCTGATCTCACTAAGATTACTTAGGGAGGAGTTGAAATGTGGAGAGTCATGAGATGTCGTGCGACAAATATTTCACATCTGAACTGGATTGAATTTTCCCACCTCCCATTTGAAGCATAGGCTTGGCTTCTACAAATCATTTTATGTAGTAGCCAATGCACTTGTGCACGATGGGGATTTCAAATGGGATGAGGCTTCAAAGCAGATACAAGGCCCTGACATGCTATGGGATGCATACAATGAGGTGTGTGAAATGACCATCGAAGAATGCATAGAAAGAGACTTTTTCTAGTTGTTTTGGCATGCGCTAATTGCAAACACATTATTTTTACAGTTTAATTCACTTGTCATTTGGTTTAAGGGGAGGACATTACACTTGTATTGGGAGATTATGCATTCTCTTCATACGTGAGACTATCTCCACCAGTGAATAATTATGTGTGGCATCCATATTGTGCCTACATTAACTTTGCATCTCTAGTCTCCTTTTATGTGATGTACTAAGTATGATCTCGTGTATTATCTTCAACTTTTATAAGGAGACGATGTCTTCCTTATTTTCCTTGTAGACAGGCTCATGGCGGATAGTAAGGGGAAGCCACGAGTTACAAACTTCACGACTCGGGAGGACAAAGTGATGTTAAACCTCCTGATCGACCAATATCACAAGAACACATGCAACTAAGGCACATTCAAACAACATGTGTGGAATGACATCATAGGCCCCTTCAATGAAATAACGAAAAAGGGGGTAGACAAAAATAATTTGGAAAATAGATGGAAGAAGCTCAAAAAATAATACCACACACTCGAACAATTGATCACACAGATAGGTTGGGGATGGAATGACGTTAAGAAAATGCTTGTACCACCTGAAGAGGGCGTGTGGGCAGAGGCAATTGTGGTATGTAATTTATTCTTTGACCACACTCATTAAGCGTTGAACAAGGATCGTACGTATCCATTACAAGGTACTTACATTGTCTTCTTGGTTCGTAGGCCAACTTTGAATACAAGAAACTCCTGGGAAAGTCATATGAGTTTAAAGATGAAATGGACATCCTGTGCGATAATACCATGTCTAGGGGATGTTTAGGAATTGGAACTACAATGGATAATGACTTATCACAAAGGAGGTCATGGGGAGATGAAGGATCACCTCGGCAACAGATGGGTGAAGATGATTCAGATCGTCTCGGCTTAAGTGGCATGGGTCTTCATTGTAATGCTTCCCCTGTCGACTTACAGTCTAACTTTAACCCTTTCTTCATGTCAGCTCCTGCGGGTTTCCAAGATCGTATGAGCATTCAATCACAAGGCAAGGGGACTACTCCATCTTCAGTGGGAGGTTGTAGTGGCACGGGAGACTTCACTCCATCACCACGTACAAAGCGACCATCTGAGGATGAGGCGACCTCTCCCATCAAGACGAGGACCTGTGGCACTCCATCATACCGGACCGGTAAGGGAAAGCGTAATAAGGTGTTAGAGAATGCCACCGATGCACTAAATAAATATTGTGTCATGAACACCAACATGGGAGAATGTTATAAAGGCCTCGCCGCTGGACAGTCTCCTGCCACTTCTACGTCAGAGTCATTAGCCAACACTGTGAAAGAATGTCTCCAAAAGGTGAAGTCATTGCCAGGTTACACTCATGAGATTTTGTATACAGCAGGGGATATTTTCCACGACTCTCATGTGCGATCAGTCTTTATGGCATGGGATGACGAGGACAAGTTGGGGTGGATTGTTCACCAAATGGGATGAGCCTCTTTATCCATGCACACGGGCATTGACTATGTGTTTGTCATCCATCTGTTTGACTATCAGACTTTCTACTTTGTCGGACTTTATCATTTTCATTCGGGAATGTATTAATAGTGGACATTTGGCGTACTTTTCATCACTTATTTTGTAATGCAAGCTCATGACATTTTCTCACTTTCGCATACTTAGTAGCACATACTACACAGGGCTTTGCAGGCGGATCATGGGGAAGTATAAGTGTTATATGGTATGGGTTGGTCGTTGCCCGGGTGTGTACTACACATGGGATGAGTGTTATGCATAGGTTAATGGGTTTCCAGGTGCGAGATACAAGGGATTTGTTTCAATTCATGACGCCAACAATGCATTCCGAGCCATTGCCGTATGCAACACTAGTTCTGGGACCTATTCCAGGGGAGTGATGACCGACCAGACTGAAGATCCCCCTCCTCACATCCACTTGAAACCGAGGGCTACCTCTATTGTTATACATCAGCTACCTATCATTGTTATCCTTTTCATCATTGTTCTTTTCCTTTTCATCATAGTGCTTGGCATCTTTGTCATTATTGTTCGTGGCCATTGAGGTGCATGTTTGTTGTAGTGTAGTATTAACTGCAGTATCATGTATCTTATATTTTGCTCGGGCTTTGGATAGTTGACATCGATGTACTAGTATCTTTTTTAAAGTATAGTGGACAATGTCCCTTGTGTCGTAATATCAGCTTCCATCTTGTGCGTGTGTATGACAGGACTTTATGGATTCAATTAATTTGCTAAGACAGCGCATGCGGGAAGGGATTTTGCTAAGCCAAAACATGGCCGGGTTGATAGTGGAGGAATTAGTGGATGCGATCGAAGAAGAAATTTACGATGTGCATGTGCCTAGACCCATGCATACGTCTAGTTACACAGGGCATGTATGGGTACTTCACATATTAAACGGTCATGAAAAGTGATGTTACAACATGTTCAGACTAAACCAACCAATGTTCTTTCATTTGCGTGATGTCCTTTTAAAGAGGAATTTGAATAAAGACAGGCGGTTTGTCACTGCAAGTTAGCTAAAACATGCAATTCCTTTTTTTGATGTGCTAGTAACCTACAATCAGAGAGGTTAATATGCTTACCAGTGTGAGCTCTTTTAAAACAACCCATAGTAGGGCTACATGTTTGTTGCCCCCGGTGCATGTCCAACATGTCATGTGTGTGCATGGTTGGGTGTCGTAGACGCCATAGCAATGCAACTCCATGAAAACCATGTCTCTTATCTTGTTTGGGTCATTACTCCGGATGAGGTGGCATCATGTGTGCACCGTCTACGGGTTGTGACGATGAGGAATGAGTTTTAGGATTTCATGTTGTGGTAGGGTGAGCACTTGTGACATCCCAACATGAAAAATGACTCCACATACCCCCAATACCCATATTGAGCCCACCCCACCATCGAACATAAAGGATTTTGTCCCTTGTGTCTTCCGTACTGCTTCTATTGTCTCAAGTTCTATGTACCCAGATATAATCAAAATTTATACCCATTGCATGTTAGCCTATACGTAACATTTTATCCTGGTTACAGCTTTATATGAAGTGTAAGATAGTAATTTTTTTGTTCAAGTCTTAGTCTACCAACTTGATTAGTTTATTTTGCAAATAATATTAATTGCTCACTAGCCATATTCATTTGTACCCGCCGTGTATTCTAGTGTTATTTTTTTATATATATTTACCTTTTTGCCAGCGAAGAGGAGCCCAATCATCCTGGGGAAGGTCGGTAAGCAATATTTGTGCTACTTTCCTGGTTTGTTTTATAGTGGTAAGAAACTTAATTTTTTAGATCCAACTTTGTGTATTTGACATCGGGTTGCATGTTTGCAGACTCCGTACTGGTTCATAAACATACTCAGGAAAAAAGAAGTGTGGTAGGCTGATACTTGTGTCTGAAGAGAGGGGGACGCTATCTTGGCCTGCGTGTTCATGATTGCCTTAATTTAAAGGTGTCTCGTCACCAGAATGATTCAACATTATACCCTTCAGCGGAAGTGGAGTATCTAATTGTATCAATCGCTCTTGGATGTAACATGTGTTTGGTTAGTGGATGTAAGCGTAAATTACACTATCCATATGTGTGTAATTTGCTTTGATGTAAAATTGTCATGTATTAAGGTCTGATGTATCAAACAGAAATTTCGTACTGTTATTCATTTTAATTAAGAATTGTGTATAACGTTTTATAGGAAATGTGATGTTATTTATTTTGATTGTTTGGTGATAGTAATACAGGACAAATTAGTTGTTGAAAAGTAATGTTGGTATAGATTTGTATACATTAGGTTTTTGTCAATGTGTAGGGGAAGATATTTTTATTAATGAAATGACATTCTCTTTTTGCCTGTGAGGTTAAAAGTATGCACATGAGTTATAATAATCATAAATTAATATTAATTTTTTTAGGTGTCCAGATTGATTATATTTGAGTCAACCCGTTCAAGATATTCATTTTTTAAAGTGTAATAACATATAGTAATAATGTTATTAACATTATGAAATTTCATAAAGATTGACAGATATTTATTTTTCAAACTCAGACGAGAGAGAGGAAAGTGAGAGTTATAGAGAGAAGAAAGAAATGAGACATACGAGACATACGAGATGAATATATCGTGAGCGTTAATATTATACAAGACAGACGAGATAAATTGAAGATCTGTCAAAAAAATTGATGGAATTTGAGATGTAAATTATCCATCTTAATTTGCAACCGATTTTTTGACAGAAATTATTAATCCAGAAAGAAAATTCTATCGTAAACATCGCCTTTTCTTGTAGTGACATGAACATTAAGTTTAAAATAAGAGTAATGAATGATATAATTATTAACATTAAATAATTATTGAAATTTCAACAAATGTTTTTATTTAAAAAATGTACAATTCAATATTAAGACGAGCGAGAGAGAGAGAGAGAGAGAGAGAGAGAGAGAGAGTACAATTTAAAGTGCCACAATCTTATTGTAAACTAATTTGTATATTAACCCTTTCCACATGTTTACAATTTATTTGTAAAGTAAAATTATTGTCTTTCTAATATTTTTAATAATAATATCTATTATAATACCTGTAACAATATAACTATGTATAATTTATTTACAATTTAATAATTTGTGTGTGTGAGAGAGAGAGTGACGTGAGAGTGAGGGGAGGGAGAGAGGGAAGGAGAGAGAGAATGAGAGACAATAATTACACTCAATAAAAAAATCATAAAGGAAGGGCGATTATGACATTTTGGTTGTCATAATTATAGAGTTAACCCAATTGTTATCAAATCACACTAGAATAAAACTAGGTTAGCCCACTTCTTTATTTCTAGGTTAACTATCCTTCTATCAAACTAAAATCAGGTTAATCCAGGATTAAGTTAATCGGGTTTACTTATCCCCTAAAAAAGATAACCCCTTTCCAAAGCTAAGCTAATTGCCTTAACATTGCCTACATGTTGATACGAAAATACCTACTGGGCAAGTGTGCTCATTACCCTCCTTTCTTTTTCAGGAAATTCCAGTGTGTCGGATTCAGATTTCTCAAGTGAAGGATCCGAGAGCGATTGAAGGATAAAGACTCGAGAGATGCCTTAGTTATCAATGTCTAGTCGAGTCATGATGTAAATTTTAATTTTTTTAGTCTAGAAATGAGAATCAAGGTTCTTATGTAATTTGAGATTATTTTATGAAGGAATAAAATTAAAGGATTTTAGTGAATTATATTATACAATTACTCTTATGTAATTGTCTTACGCTCTGATTATATTGCTTGCTTGAGGCTTACCATGCCGGCTGTTCACGTTCCCGATTGTTTCCGCTGCATAAATCTCAGGACGTGACAGTTAAAGTGATATCAGAGCATAGGACTAGAAGTCCTAGAGAAAAGTCATGTCATAGGTTAAGTCCAAGGTTTAAGAACACATACCTATGAAACTAAAAAAGAAATTCCCAACCTATGAGAGGAATTGGGTAGAACCGGGGTTGAGATAGTAATTAGAATTATTTCTAAGGCTTCACCTCACTCATTCCAATAGAATTAACAAATTGCATTACTCTTCTCAGGTACCTCACTCTCATAATGGCTCATCGCATAGACTGGAATGGTATGCAAGAGACCGTTGCGGGTCTTACTCAAGCGTTACAAACTATGGCTCAAGCCGACGCAGGGGCAAGAGCGGGAGACTTACATCGTAACTTCCGGAGCTTAAATCCTCCTCAATTTTTGGGTTCTTCTAATCCAGACGAAGCTGAGAATTGGATCGATGAGATGAACCGCATCTTTGAAGTTATGCAATGTGCTGATCAGGAAAAGGTCTGTTTGGCAATGTTTCAATTAAATAAAGATGCCCGTACATGGTAGAAGTCAATTCCAGCACCACCACAAGATGCACCACATACTTGGGAGGGTTTCCTTACACTCTTCCTAGCTAGGTACTTCTCCGAACATGTCAAGGAGGGAAAAGCTATGGAATTCGCTTCGTTACGCCAAGGCATGATGACCGTAGCGGAGTATGAACTCCAATTTTCTAGGCTGGCGCCATATGCTCCTCACTTGTTTAGCACCGCCTTATTAAAAGCTAACCAGTTTATGGATGGATTAAGGCCCGGATTTATTCAACAACTTGGGACTCAGAATATCCGTACTTATGCGAAAATGGTCCAGCGGGCGCATCTATGTGAAAGGACCTTAGAGAAGGTCGAAAAATTGAAAAGTAAGGGAGAAAAGCCGAGCCGAAGGTCTGATCGGCATGATAAGAAGAAGTTTAGTATCATGGAACCATACAAATCCCGTGATAGCAAGAAGAGATCCCGGAATGGGAGTGGTAGTGGCTACCACAAGAATAAGAAGGTCAAGGAAGAAGACAACCAAGTCGCCATGGCTTGCACATTTTGCGAGAACTTCAGTCATTCGGCCGAAGAATGTTGGAAGCATCTTGGTGCTTGTTTACGATGTGACAGTCGGGAGCACCGTATGCCGGATTGCCCCCTTATGAAAGAACAATCGTCCGGTGGTGGACGTAAACGACAGGCTCATCTCAATGCCGTCATGAATGATGAAGAAGCGCCCAAGAATGATGGGCTAATGAAAGGTACTATCCAAATCTATTCTCATCATGCATTCGTACTATTTGATACCGGTGCTTCTCATTCCTTTATATCTACCACTTTTGCAAAAACTTTACCTATTGCATCAGTTCCTCTAACTTCGGACCTAGCAATCACTACACTATTAGGTCCCGGAACTAAATTTACAAACTATTATCCTAATAGTGAAGTAGTGGTAGAAGGTCACAAGCTACTAGCAAACCTCGTATGTCTTGACATGGAGGGCTACGATGCTATATTAAGTGTAGATTGACTTGTAGACCACGACGCCTATATAAATTGTCGCAACCGGATTATCTCTTTTCAAAAACCTGGTCTTCCAAGGTTTTCATTCCTTGGTATCAAATATAGGAAGCATCCTACCATAATTTCATCTCTTCACGCTTGTAAACTTATTTCGCAAGGATGTGTAGTTTTTCTTTCTTCCGTAATCCTCACCAAATCCAAGGAGATTGTCTTAGAAGACTTTTCCATCGTGAATGAGTTTCCCGATGTATTTCCATCAGATTTGCTCGATTTACCGCCCAAAAGGGAAGTAAACTTTTTCATTGAACTCATTCTCGGAGCAGCACCTGTTTCAATAGCCCCCGACAGGATGTCCTCCACAGAACTCAAAGAATTGAAGAAACAACTTCAGGAGTTATTAGATAAGGGTTTCATTTGACCTAGAACATCCCCTTGGGGTGCGCCAGTTCTATTCGTCAAGAAGAAGGATGGATCCCTCAGGCTGTGTATCGACTACCGGCGACTGAATCAACTCACAAGTAAGAATAAGTATCTGTTGCCGCGTATCAATGAGCTCTTTGATCAGATTTCAAGAGCATAATATTTTTCCAAGATAGACCTCAGGTCAAGTTACCATTAGCTCAAGATCAAAGATGAAGACATCCACAAAACTGCTTTTCGAAGTAGATATGGCCACTATGAATTCGTGGTAATGCCGTTTGGGTTGACCAATGCCCCGACAGTATTTATGCAACTCATGAATAATATCTTCAGGCCTTATCTCGACCAGTTTATAGTCGTCTTCATTGACGATATTCTTATTTACTCCAAAACAAGGAGGATCATGAAGAGCACTTGAGAATAGCCATACAAACGCTAAGAGAGCACAAACTCTATGCGAAGCTTAGTAAGTGCGAGCTCTGGCTAAAGGAGGTCTCTTTCCTTGGCCATATTATTTCAAAGGAAGGTATCGCTGTAGATCCTTCTAAAGTTGAGGCTGTTAAGAATTGTAGCCGGCCGACGACCGTGTCTGAAGTCAGAAGTTTTCTAGGTTTGGCTGGTTATTACAGGAGATTTATCAAAGATTTCTCAAAAATCGTCGTTCCTTTGACTAGACTCACAAGAAAGGAGAATCATTTTATATGGTTGAAGGATTGCAAAGAGAGTTTTCAAACTCTTAAAGAACACCTTACCACTGCACCTATATTAACATTACCCACTGAAGGTGGTGGATTTGAAGTCTATACGGATGTGTTTAGCATTGGGTTAGGGTGTGTCCTTATGCAAAATGGCAAGGTGATTTGCTATTCATCAAGGCAGTTAAAGCGTCATGAAGAAAATTACCATGTACATGATCTGGAACTAGCTGCGGTCATATTCGCATTGAAGATTTGGCGACATTACCTTTATGGAGAGAAATTCACTATATTTTCAGATCATAAAAGTCTGAAATATCTTTTCACCCAGAAGGAGTTGAATATGCGACAACGCAGATGGTTGGAGTATCTCAAGGACTTCGACTTTACTATTCAATATCATCCAGGGAAAGTAAATGTTGTAGCTGTCACGCCCAGAGCCTTTATTACAGCGGAAGACTAACTCGAGGAGCGTGAACAGCCGGCATGGTAAGCCTCTTGCAAGCAAGAACGATCAAAGCGCAAGACAATCACACATAAAGATGCAATTGCACAATATATATTCAAACTTCAACTTTATTTCATTGATAATCAAATTGAACCCTCAATTTCAATCACCAATTCAACTTCCATTATGTACTAGACTCAAGAAATAGGAAAATTACATAGACTCAATCTAAACAATATAGACTTTCCTAAGTCTTCACTCTCATCTTGACAATAATTTCATTCGCTCTCGGACCCGCTACTTGTATAACCCGAATCCGAATTTGAATCACTTTCATCTCCTGAAAAGATTGGAAATAGGTAATGAGCACACTTGCCCAGTAGGTATCTTCGCATCAACATGAAGGCACTATTAAAGTAATTAACAATTTAGCTCTAAAGAATAAGGTAAAAATCATGTGAATGCGATCAATCATGCGATTAAACCAAAGTAACAAGATGATCGTGTAAGTTAGAATGAGAACAAATACGAACTAGTAAGAATGTAACAAGAACATGATATTGGCCTTTCATGAACAAGAATGTATCAAGAATGTACTAGCAAGCCACATAATTATCACTCCAGTATCTTTTGCTTCTAAGCAAGTACTTCATGAATTTCTGTGGAATATCAAGCAAGAAAGTCATGTACAAGAATGTCATGTCGTGCCGTGGATTTTCACTTATTTATAGATAAAGTACTCCCAGCGCAATGCGACGCCAGTAGCATCATACCCCATGGTTTATAAAATAGTATGTTTCCGACAATCAGCCGAGGGGACTAGCATAGAGCCCTTGAACACAATCAGTGCTCAATCGCATCTTCAAGTATAAATCAAGTTTTTTCCATGTATGTAACAATAAAGTATGGCCAAGAATATAATGAGTTCAGATAAGCTCATGATAACAATAATTCAATGAACGAATGCTTCAATAAGAATCATGAAAAATCAAGAATGACTTAAGCAAGGTTATGCTTATAGAAATAAATCGGCAGCATAGCGATACGTTCTTTATCTTCCATTCATTATATTAGGTTTCTTGATCAATATGATAAGTTCTAGATCATTAATAGTCCATCTAGAAACCTTGGAATATCAACCCTTGGTCCACCTTGGGTTAAAATACTCAAGCAGTGTGACGGTCGTGTACTGGGCCGTTACATGATGTGACGCTCCAGTATTGGGCCGTTACATTTGTCTGAATCCAGAACCAAGAAATCGGACTCAGTGGAATGTGACGGTCGTATATTGGGCCGTTACTTGTGCCTGACGGTCCAACATAGAGTCGTTACATTATTGATAATCAAAATCATCGATAGTGTAATCTAATCAATGGGTTTTAATGGTACAACCAACTCGGCGTCCTAGTGGGAATCTCAGGCTCGCGGAGAATTACGGAGGCCTTGAAATAAGATTTCCTAGTCCATTGGAAGGAATATCCAATAGAGAGGTCCTCATGTCCAAGAATAGTGTTCCTATAGTGCAAAGTGAACTAATGGACAACATACCGGAATATGTGCCATATACTTAAAGAAATGACTCTATAGATAGGAAAGAATGTGTAACATTATGAAACCAAGATAAAACTCCGTCAATACAACTTTGGAAAATCATGATTTAGAATACAAAACTATAGAGTTTTAGCTAATGAAATTAGCATAACTTAAAATAACCTAAGACACATTAATCATGCAATTTGATTATGAATCATAAACTAAACTCAAAGTCATGATAATAGGTCCAAACTTAGCTATCTAACCTTATTTATAAGTAAACTTAACTGGTTATTATTCTGCCTTGAGCTGACAGAACACACGTGTCTGACGGTCTAGGATAGGTGTGTTACAGTGTGTGACGGTTTATCGAGGGACCGTTACAGTGGTGTAACGCTCCTGCTAGGGTGCGTCAGAGACAATAGAACAAATAAAAGCATAACAGGTTGTGACAGTCTATCGTAAGGCCGTTACATTCATGTGACGGTCTTACGTTGGTGCGTTAGAGAATCCGCCGGCAGTAAACTAAGTAAAGGTTTATGAAAACATAACATGCCTAGAAATTAACATACTACCACTGTCCTAGGCATGAAAATGAAGTATACGTCAACTATATGCATAGGTTTAGTGAATAGACATGATAATATCTTTTAAATTTCCATTTAGGACTAAGAAATGCATGAATGTATAGAACTAGGAAATCATGAAATTCTTAGTCTACAATGCATGAAATCAAGCACAATCAGACGACTTTTTTTCCTAACAAGTTATTTTTGTCAATCATGAGGTAACCTACCTCTTCTAGAACCTTAAAACTTCGAATTTGATGCTAGGTGCTACCCTTAGTCCCTTGTACTTCTTGTGATAAATCAACAACTTCAATCTGCTCTATTTCCTCAGCCTCTTGACCTAAGAATGTGAAATTTTGAGGGTAAGAAGATGAAACTATTGGGAACAAAAAGTTCTAAAGGATCGTACTCTAATTACCTCGTTTAGTCGTCCTAATCTCTGGATCTTCAGGGGACTTGCGTTCAGATTCCTGAGTTGCTAAGGTTGAATCAGCAACTTTGGAAGCTTCTATCTCCTTTGTTGCTTGATCTCCTAGCACGAAATTTGGAGAATCATTAGTCTAAAGTATACTAAACAAAAGCTTCTAAAGAACTTATCCGAATTTATGATTCCTTACCTTGATTCTTCACGAGCCAAAAGTAAGGGTCGCTCAGTTCAGAACTAGGTCCTATTTATAGGGTTTTGACTAGGGTTTGAAGATTAGATCGATTCTAGAGTCCTTAATTTGCCAGAACCTAATCCCTAAGAGTCCTTAGTAATGTTATAAGCTTCTCTAAGTCGATCTCTTGTAGATAGTATTTCAAAGTTCCAATCTTTTTACAATTTCCTCACCTTACGGAATCTGCAGGATGTAACGGTCGTGTCTAGGTGCGTTATAGGGCTGTGGCGGTCGCCCGATAGACTGTTACATGTAACGTATATAGAGTTTCAATTTGATAAAACTCTTTTATTTGTTTATCCATATAATTATCTTATATAATTAGTATTTATCCTTAAAATACGTGAATAATCCAATTACCCTTCTAGAATATGGGCCAAACTTAATGGGCTTAGTCCATTAATCTTTTGGATAATAATTAGATAGGCTATGTTAACTAATTAGCCTAATTGAGCCTTATAATGACTTATTAATCCAATAATCCTTTATTAATTTATTTAGGCCTTTATAATTTATAAAAAATTATTTTGTAATTCAAAAATTATATATATAAATTCTGGGGTACTACACCCTCCCCCACTTAGAAGAATTTGGTCCCCAAATTCAATATATGGATTTCGGAGAGTGTACTTACAGTTAAATAATTCTGGAAATCTTTTCCACATGGCTGCTTCAGTTTCCCAAGTTGCTTCATATGGCTATGTTTTCTTCCATTGAATCTTGACCATAGGAATAACTTTATTTCTTAGTTGACGCACTTCCCTGTTCCAGAATCATTATTGGCGTTTGTTCGTATGTCATGTCCTTCTAAATTTCCAGATTGTCATAAGTAATAATATGGTCGGGATCATATACATACTTCTTCAGCATAGAGACGTGAAATACGTCATGAACTCCTACTAATTGTGGAGGTAAAGCCAGTTTGTAAGCCACTTCACCAATCCGTTCAAGAATTTCAAACGGGCCTATGAATCTTGGAGTTAGCTTTCCTTTAATGACAAATCTTCGAATACCACGACTTGGAGAAACCTTTAAATATACATGATCTCCTACTTGAAACTCCAAGTCACGTCTTCGATTGTCATCATAAGACTTTTGCCTATCTTGTGCCATCTTTAATCTTTCTTGAATGAGCTTGCTCTTCTCGGTAGAATCCCTTATAAGGTCGGGGCCTAGAAATTACTTTTCCCCTATTTCATTCCAGCATATTGGTGATCGACAACTTTTTCCATATAAAGCTTCAAAAGGTGTCATTCGTATGCTAGCCTGATAGCTATTGTTATATGCAAACTCTACTAGAGGCAAGTGATCATGCCAACTACCTCCAAAGTCGATAGCACAAGCCCTGAGCATATCTTCTACTACCTGATTTGTTCTTTCCGTTTGACCATCTGTTTGTGGATGAAAAGCTGTGCTGAAATTCAATCTAGTCCCTAGTGAATGTTGTAGACCCTTCCAGAATTGTGATGTGAATCGAGGATCTCTATCGGATATAATAGTGACGGGGACACCATGTAGTTTGACAATCTCCTTTATGTATAATGCTGCTAGAATATCCACAGACCATCGACTCTTTATTGGTATGAAGTGTGCGGATTTAGTCAATCGATCTATGATTACCCATATTCCATCGTGTCCACATCTGGCCTGGGATAAACCCATAATAAAGTACATCCCTATACTCTCCCATTTTCATTCGGGAATACTCAAGGGGTGTAATTTTCCTGCTAGTCTAAAATGCTCTGCCTTTACTTGTTGGCAGGTGAGACAGCGAGACACGAAATCAGCTATTTCTCTCTTCATATTGGGCCACCAGAAATTTCTTTTGAGATCTTGATACATCTTTGTTCCTCTTGGATGAATTGTGTATTTAGAATTATGCGCTTCATCTAGGATTAGTTTCTTCGTAGCCTCATGATCGGGTACACATATTCGGCCCTTAAATAATAATCTTCCGTCATTGGAAATAGAAAAATCCGGCCTTTGTTCCATATTGGCTTTAATTTCCAGTAATATAGGATCATCATTTTGCAGCTTGACGAGAACTTCTATCAATGTAGGTTGAGCTCGGATATTAGCTATGAAACAATCTTCTTCCTTTATGTCAATATCTAAGTTCAACTGGGTAAATTGAGGAACAAGGTTAGTTACACTTATCATAAGACTTGATAGCATACCCATTGGTTTTCTGCTGAGTGCATCTGCTACAGCATTAGCCTTGCCAGGATGATATTGAATAGCAAAATCAAAGTCTTTGAGATATTCTAACCACCTCCTCTGCCTCATGTTAAGCTCCTTTTGAGAGAATAAATATTTCAAGCTTTTATGGTCCGAGTAGACCGTGAACTTTTCTCCATAAAGATAATGACGCCAAATTTTCAAGGCGAAAATAACCGCTGCTAATTCCAGATCATGTATGGGATAGTTTTCCTCGTGACGTTTCAATTGTCTTGACGAATAACAGATTACTTTTCCATTCTGCATGAGAACGCATCCTAAGCCAATGCCAGACGCATCCGTATACACTTCGAATCCACCACCCTCCATTGGTAGTGATAAAATAGGAGCTGTTGTAAGATGATTCTTAAGACTTTGGAAACTCTTCTCACATTCCTCTGACCAGACAAAAGGATTTTCTTTTCTTGTGAGTCTAGTTAAAAGAACCGCAATTTTTGAGAAGTCTTTAATGAATCTCCTATAATAACCAGCTAGACCTAGAAAGCTTCTTACTTCTGATACAGTCGTTGGCCAACTCCAATTCTTGACAGGTTCTACCTTAGAAGGATCCATAGCAATACCTTCTTTTGAAATAATGTGGCCTAGGAATGAGACTTCCTCGAGCCAGAATTCACACTTATTGAGTTTGGCATAAAGCTTGTGTTCTCTAAGTGTTTGTAAAGCTATTTTTAAATGTTGTTCATGTTCCTCTTTCGTCTTGGAATATATCAAGATGTCATCAATGAAGACGACGATGAACTGGTCCAGATATGGCTGCAAGACATTGTTCATAAGTTGCATAAATGCTGCTGGAGCATTAGTTAACCCAAACGGCATCACTACGAATTCATAGTGGCCATAACGACTTTGAAAAGCTGTTTTATAAATGTCCTCTTCTTTAATTCTAAGCTGATGATAACCTGATCTGAGGTCTATCTTAGAGAAATATTCTACTCCCAAAAGTTGATCGAAGAGCTCATCAATACGCGGCAACGGATACTGGTTTTTAATTGTGAGTTGATTCAGTCGTCGATAATCGATGCATAGCCTGAGAGAACCATCCTTTTTCTTGACAAATAGAACCGGCGCACCCCAAGGGGATGTGCTAGGTCTGATGAAACCCTTGTCCAGAAGTTCCTGCAACTGCTTCTTCAATTCCTTGAGTTCTGTGGGAGACATCCTGTAAGGGGCTATAGAAACAGGTGCTGCTCTCGGAATGAGTTCAATAGTGAAGTTCACTTCCCTCTCGGGCGGTAAACTGGGTAATTCGGACGGAAACACATCGGGCAACTCATTTACAATAGGAATGTCTACTAAGATAATCTTCTTAGATTCGGTGATAATTACGGAAGCAAGAAAAGCTTCACATCCTTGCGAGATAAGTTTGCAAGCGTGAAGAGAAGATATGATAGTAGGATGCTTCTTGTACTTGATGCCAAGAAAAGAGAATCTTGGAAGACCGGACTTTCGAAAGGATATAATCATATTTCGGCAATTGATATAAGCATCATGATCTACAAGCCAGTCTACCCCTAAAATGGCATCATAACCTTTCATGTCAAGACATACTAGGTTTGCGAGGAGATCATGACCATCTACCATCACTTCGCTATCAGGATAATAGTTGGTAAGCTTTGTTCCAGAACCTAAGGGTGTGGAAATAGCAAGATCTGAAGGTAAGGGAACTGATGCGATTGGTAATATTTTAGCAAAAGTAGCGGAGATAAAAGAATGAGAGGCACCAGTATCAAATAGCACAAATGCAAGGCGAGAACAAATTTGAAGAGTACCTTCCATAAGCCCATCATCCCTGGGCGCTTCCTCTCCTTCTAGAACAGCATTGAGGCGAGCCTGCCTCCTGCGTCCTCCACCAAATGACTGGTCCTTCATAAGGGGACATTCCGGCATGCGATGCTCCCTGCTTCCACAACGTAAACAAGCACCGAGACGCTTCCAACACTCCTCAGCCGAATGGCCGAATTTTTCACAAAATGTGCAAGCCGTGGCGACCTGCTCCTTCTCCTCCTTGACTTTCTTTTGCTTATGGGAACTTCCACCATTCCCATTCCTGGATCTCTTCTTACTATCATGGCTTTTGTAAGGCTCCGTGATGCTGAATTTCTCTTTCATATAATGCCGATCTGAGCATCGGCTTGATTCTTCTCCTTTCCCTTTCAATTTTTCGACCTTCTCTAAGGTCCTTTCACATCCGTTGAACCATCTCCGCATAAGTACGGATGTTTTGGGTACCGAGCTGCTGAATGAAACCGAGTCGTAACCCGTCCATAAACCGATTTGCCTTGAGTAGATCGGTGCTGATAAGATGCGGTACGTAAGGTGCAAGCCTTGAGAATTACAGTTCATATTCGGCAACCGTCATCATTCCTTGTCGAAGAGCGGCGAACTCCATAGCCTTTCGTTCCTTTACGTGCTCAGAAAAGTACTTGGCACAGAACATGGTAAGAAAACCATCCCATGTATGAGGTGCATTGGCCGGAGGTGCCGGAACCGACTTCCACCATGTGCGAGCATCTTTGTTGAGTTGAAAGGTTGCGAGACGCACCTTCTCCTGATCGGTGCATTGGATGACATCAAATATACGATTCATTTCGTCTATCCAATTTTCTACCCTGTCGGGATTAGACAAACCATAAAATAGCGGAGGATTTAAACTCCGAAAATTACGATGTAAGTCACCATCCCTTGCCCCTGCGCCACCTTGCACTATGGTTTGCAATGTCTGAGTAAGGCCGGCTACTATTTGTTGCATACCATCCCAATCTACAAGATGAGCCATTTTTAAAATGAGGTACCTGAGAGAAAAATAACAACTTGTTATTTCTCATGAAATTTGGAGAAATAACCTTAAAGCTAATTAATTATCTTATCCCGGGCTCTACCTAATTCTCACATGGGTATGAAATTTTCTTCCTTAGTTTATAGGTAGGGGTCCTTAAACCTTGGACTTTTCTTATGACATGACTCTTCTTCCTAAGTCTTGAGACTTAGGCTCTGATACCAACTTAACTGTCACGCCCCGAGCCTTTATTACAGCGGAACACTAACTCGAGGAGCGCGCACAGCCGGTATGGTAAGCCTCTTGCAAGCAAGAACGATCAGAGCGCAAGACAATCACACATAAAGATGCAATTGCACAATATATATTCAAACTTTCACTTTATTTCATTGATAATCAAATTGAACCCTCAATTTCAATCACTAATTCAACTTCCATTATGTACTAGAATTAAGAAATAGGAAAATTACATAGACTCAATCTAAACAATATAGACTTTCCTAAGTCTTCACTCTCATCTGGACAATACTTTCATTCGCTCTTGAACCCGCTACTTGTATAACCCGAATCCGAATTTGAATCACTTTCATCTCCTGAAAAGATTGGAAATAGGTAATGAGCACACTTGCCCAGTAGGTATCTTCGCATCAACATGAAGGCACTATTAAAGTAATTAACAATTTAACTCTAAAGAATAAGGTAAAAATCATGTGAATGCGATCAATCATGCGATTAAACCAAAGTAACAAGATGATTATGTAAGTTAGAATGAGAACAAATACGAACTAGTAAGAATGTAACAAGAACATGATATTGGCCTTTCATGAACAAGAATGTATCGAGAATGTACTAGCAAGTCACATAATCATCACCCTAGTATCTTTTACTTCTGAGCAAGTACTTCATGAATTTCTGTGGAATATCAAGCAAGAAAGTCATGTACAAGAATGTCATGTCGTGACGTGGATTTTCACTTATTTATAGATAAAGTACTCCCAGCGCAATGCGACGCCAGTAGCATCATACCCCATGGTTTATAAAATAGTATGTTTCCGACAATCAGCCGAGGGGACTAGCATAGAGCCCTTGAACACAATCAGTGCTCGATCGCATCTTCAAGTATAAATCAAGCTTTTTCCACGCATCTAACAATAAAGTATGGCCAAGAATATAATGAGTTCAAATAAGCTCATGATAACAATAATTCAATGAATGAATGCTTCAATAAGAATCATGAAAAATCAAGAATGACTTAAGCAAGGTTATATTTATGGAAATAAATCGGCAGCATAACGATACGTTCTTTATCTTCCATTCATTATATTAGGTTTCTTGATCAATATGATAAGTTCTAGATCATTAATAATCCATCTAGAAACCTTGGAATATCAACCATTGGTCCACCTTGGGTTAAAATACTCAAGCAGTGTGACGATCGTGTACTGGGCCGTTACATGATGTGACGCTCCAGTATTGGGCCCTTACATTGGTCTGAATCCAGAACCAAGAAATCGGACTCAGTGGAATGTGACGGTCGTATATTGGGCCGTTACTTGTACCTGACGGTCCAACATAGAGCCGTTACATTATTGATAACCAAAATCATTGATAGTGTAATCTAATCAATGGGCTTTAATGGTACAACCAACTCGGCGTCCTAGTGGGAATCCCAGACTCGCGGAGAATTACGGAGGCCTTGAAACAAGATTTCCTAGTCCATTGGAAGGAATATCCAATAGAGAGGTCCTCATGTCCAAGAATAGTGTTCCTATAGTGCAAAGTGAACTAATGGACAACATACCGGAATATGTGCCATATACTTAAAGAAATGACTCTATAGATAGGAAAGAATGTGTAACATTATGAAACCAAGATAAAACTCCGTCAATACAACTTTAGAAAATCATGATTTAGAATACAAAACTATAGAGTTTTAGCCAATGAAATTAGCATAACTTAAAATAACCTTGATGCGGGACGGATGACGACCGGGCTAAGACGTACGACTGACTCATTGTGCGGCCAGCACTAACACGCTAAGGCAAGCCGGGCGGCTGACCACCGTGGTATTCTCCGTGTGGAGACATCTCTCAACAGTAACTCTCTTGAGCCCGACGATCGTCCCTTGCGAGGGAAACGTGGGGATCGCGGCGATTAAGAAACCACCGTCGCCTAGGGTGCTAATCCGCGCTCGGTGCTCGATTGGAGCTACGGAATGGGCACTCACAACTCACAATCGCGGTGAAATTTGGAACTAGCTAACGGTCCTAATCTCACAAACACAGCAATATAGAAAGCATACTAAATAGCAAATGTAAGGATCGGAACGAGCACGTACCTCCACGACTAGTCGTGGGGAAGAATTCCCGGCCGATTTCCGAATAACCCCGATATACAAATGAATTGCCTTTACAACTTTCAGAACTGAATGCCCACTCCACGCAGGGAGGTATCGGGCAACAATGACTGATTTTGGGGTTGCTGGAACCCGGGTTGATGGGCCACACTCGCAAGAGGCGAGGAACGCGTGCCGGAGCCGCTCGGGTATGCCGACGGAAAGCCGACCCGGTTCTGCCCGCGCTGGTCACCCTGCGCAGCGAGCTTGCGGAGGCTGGTACAGCTGGATCCGATGCCCGATCGGAGCGCCGTTTGTTGGAGAATGTCGGCGACTGAATGTAGTATCTTCACTCCGAAGATCGCGAACAGATGCCTTCACATCTGGGCGCAGTGATGAATCTTCTGAGGTTTTGGTTTTGTGCTCACAGAACTGCACAGAAACACGGTAAAATGTTGGGAAAATGGTTGCCGATGTCGGATCGGGGCATTCCTTATGGGAGATGGTAGGCGACGTCTAGTGTAAGAAATACTCTGAAGATCCCTCACACGGATCTTGGCCGGATGAAGCGGGACAGGCTATGAAAGTTGATTCTAGTTCTCATCCGGGACTGCTCAGACCAGCCCGCGCGATCCCACGAGAACTGCCGTCACGATCAGCACCGGTCACGGATCGAGGCGAAACCAGTGGCAACACAAAGAGGACTTGAAATACTACGATTTATCTTCAGAAATCAACTTCAGATGGCATCGGGGTTGGTCTGAAGAATTCAATACACAGTCATCTTCAGATCTAGGCAGCAATCTGGGGCAGATCTGCGCACCTCCACGAGAAAAATCGCCACCGTTGCTCACGAACTCCGATCGATGCAAAACCAAAGCTGAAAGTTTGATAACTTGCAGAGGTATCACGGATAATTTTTGTGGAAGAACAAGATAAAAGGAAGAGGGGGATACGGGGTCGAGTCACACGACCCAGGTCTGTCCTATCACAGGACTTGCCAAGGGAGGCACACCCAAGGGGGAAACCAAGAGATTCACTCTCTAATGCAATCTTTTCTCACAAAACTTTCATTCTATTAAGCATAAACACTATACATGCCTTTTTATAGGGAAATGGAAGGGGTAGGGGGGAAGGGAGTTCGATGGATGCAAGGGGAATGGAAAGGGGGCTGCGCCCCTTTGATTGTGATGGGAGGGGAAGGTGACAAGGGGGAGGGGAAGCTTCCTCCCTTTGAAATTCAAAGGTAGGCGGCAGCCATATATGGTAGGCTAGCAGCCATTAGACCTTGACCAGCAGCCATCCATTAATCCATGTGGTGAATGGAAGTGGAAGAAATACAAAAAAAACACAATTCCTAGCCTAATAAGCCAAAAGAGGGGGCGCCCCAATCTTGGGCCTTGAATGGGCCACTTTGGCCATGGCTTAACCAAGCCCATTCCAACCTAGATGGCTTAAGGCCATTCCACCCTTGAAGGCCCATGAATGAAGAGAGCCCACTCTAGATTATCCAATCTAGATAGCCCATGTGGAAGGAAGCCCATATGGCTTATGGATCCATTAGAAATGGACCAAGGCCATTCCTTCTTATGGAATGCTTTAAGGGCTTTAACAAATTGGCCCATTAGGAGCCTTACAACCAGCCCTTTAGCAAATTACACAAACAATAACCATTACAAGCCCAATTCAATGCCAAAAAAGGTCCAAATTCAAGCCAAATTATCCCCATTTTGAAGATAAGCCGATGTAGTCCACTTGGCGCTCCGCGTATGGCACCGTCGGTTCGCCGACGTGTCACGTGATCGCCCTGGTGTCCGCACCAATTCTCCCCGGGTGGGAGGAACTCGACCCCGTCGAGTAAGGGTCCCGAAGCTTGCAATCTCCGCATGTGATCAAGGCATTGGTCATCGTGGGGACATCCTCGCCAACACACTAGGACGTGTGGGTATGCTCCGTTCCTTGTGATCACCTGCTCATCCAGTATACAATCTATATGCATGCGTTGAGGCTAGAAGAGGTGGACTCTCGGGTGAGGGTCACTCCAAATAGAAAGATAAAGCTCGAAACTCACTAGGGATCACCGCGGGTTCCAATAGGCTACCAGAGGAAACATGGAACGTCGAATTGACACCATTGTCGTTCGGTAGTTCAATATCGTACGCTTTCGGACCCACTTGTTTCTTAACCCGGAAAGGGTGGGAATCGTGGACTTAGAGTGGCTTTCGGTCTCCGGGCGGAAACCTGTCAGGTATGACCCTGATCTAGATGTACTCTCCCTTTGAATCCACGGATATGTAGCATGCATCGGCTAACTCCTTATGCGTGCATGGCTGGCCTTTTATTGACACGACTTAATGCAAGCCATATGCATGAAAGAGAACAACGAGGGAGACAAACAAACACACACACATGACCTTAGACAAACCTATGGCTAGTCCGACCTACGCATGGACGATGGCGGACCAGGACACCCAAATGTGTGCCATGCATACACCAGATGCAACCAAAGGCAGGTAGGATGATGTACTCCTAGACACCCAAAAAGACACCATGCATGCAAGAACTTCCTATCAAATGTGGGTGTGGGTGGGCTAAGAGGTTCATCACCACTACATGTAGGTAAGGCATGACATGCTTCCCAATAATCGGACCTATTGCTATGTGGAATTTGATTGGCCCGAGTGGGAAGAGAGTGGTAGGGGACTTCCTTGACAAAGTAGAGGGGAAGTGGTGGGTCACGAGGCCCACTAGAGAAGGGGTCGAATGGGTCAAAGAATGTGTGACCCCCCGATTCCTCCATTACATAGTCCCATGTTTGAAATTCGTGAAGGTGATGGTCACCTCCATCCATCGTGGTAGTTGGGACAGTGTATAGAAGGTAGGGCTCCTCCCTCGAGATAAAAGGAGTGAAGTCGGGCTCGGCCGGTAACGGGAGGAGTAGAAGAACCTCCGTGGTAACATGACCCACGGTGTACACGGAGGTAATGGACCCTAAGGTGGAATGGGTGAAGCTACGACCAGTGGGTCGGTCGAAGCCTGGGGCCAACAAGTGCGTAAAAGTCAATTGCCGGTCTAACCCTTTAAGAAGGTCATCCAATGTATCCACATGGTGACTAGACCGAAAAGTGGTATGGAATGAGTTGATTGGCACCAGAGGTAGGATAAGGTCCATAGATGGGAAGGGAAGTGGGACCAAGCTATCCTTGAGCCAACTAAGTAGTGGCTCGGCTATGTAAAGTGTACCCGTTAGAAATACGGGTGGCTCGGGCTTGGGTGGCTCCCAATGAGATGGTTCCGAACAGAGTTTGGAAGTAGAGGGTGGTGGTAATGGAGCTCTCATGGGTGGGGAAGGAGGATCCACTATGATGGGGAGAGGGCTTGGGGACTCCGTTGATGGGGCCGGGTTAAGACTACCGGCGATGACCTCCTTAGGCTCGGGTAGGAGTACATCACAAGGAGTACGTGTCCTATCCACCCCATCCAACCGGTCCAAAATCATTTGCATAAGTTCGGCAACGGAGTGGGTTGGAATAGGGATATCATGGTGGACTCGCCCGTAGTCAACCGTCCGAGGAGTGGGTCTTGGCTCATCTACATGTGGGGCTCTTTGCCTCCGACTAGGACTCACTTGGTTGGAAGTGATTTGGTGGGGCCGGTTGGAGGTAACCGGTTGGGGCACGTAGACCCTCCTAAGCTCTCTCTTCATGTCCCACCATGACTCGATGTGCCATTGCCCCCTAACCTCTCTCATTCTTTCGATGTAATCCCACTTTTCGGCAGCCTCATGAAGAAGCCGCTCTTTGGCGAAAGAGAATTGCATTGCCTCGGACATAGTATAACAATCAAAGTAGGTGTCCATGGTGGCCTCCCACTTGAGGTAGATGCCCGGGTCATTGGAGCCAAAAAAATCTGAGGCTTCAGGCCTACAGAAGCGGAGAGGATGGTTGCCAAGCCCATGGGTGGGCCAACGGTCATATCGCCCGGGTGATTGGGAATCCATGAGAAATTGGGGAACTACATGTTAGACATGCCGACACTTGGACAAGACTGACTGACTCTTATAGGACTACACGAACTAGAAGACACCGACTAATGCAAACACTCACTAATGCAAAAAAATGATGCACGTAGACCTAACCAATATCCGGTACGTGGCGGAGATAAGCAATCCGAAGATCACTCGAGCAAGTACGCTACCTTTCCGATAGGCATAACCTAATGTTCGGGCAACACCTTTTAATATACCGAGCTATTGGGTGAAATGTAATTTGAAAACACTTTTTTTTTGTTGTTTTGAAATGATGATCCTAGACTTGACTTATACTATGCAAGACATATGCAACGACTACCCTAGACTCGACTCGCTCTGATACCAAATTGATGCGGGATGGATGACGACCGGGCTAAGACGTACGACTGACTCGTTGTGCGGCCGGCACTAACACGCTAAGACAAGCCAGGCGGCTGACCACCGTGGTATTCTCTGGGTGGAGACGTCTCTCAACAGCAACTCTCTTGAGCCCGACGATCGTCCCTTGCGAGGGAAACGTGGGGATCGTGGCGATTAAGAAACCACCGTCGCCTAGGGTGCTAATCCGCGCTCGGTGCTCGATTGGAGCTACGGAACGGGCACTCACAACTCACAATCGCGGTGAAATTTGGAACTAGCTAACGGCCCTAATCTCACAAACGCAGCAATATAGAAAGCATACTAAATAGCAAATGTAAGGATTGGAATGAGCACGTACCTCCACGACTAGTCGTGGGGAAGAATTCCCGGCCGATTTCCGAACAACCCCGATATACAAATGAATTGCCTTTACAACTTTCAGAACTAAATGCCCACTCCACGCAGGGAGGTATCGGGCAACAATGACTGATTTTGGGGTTGCTGGAACCCGGGTTGACGGGCCACACTCGCAGGAGGCGAGGAACGCATGCCGGAGCCGCTCGGGTACGCCGACGGAAAGCCGACCCGGTTCTGCCCACGCTGGTCACCCTGCACAGCGAGCTTGCGGAGGCTGGTACGGCTGGATCCGATGCCCGATCGGAGCGCCGTTTGTTGGAGAATGTCGGCGACTGAATGTAGTGTCTTCACTCCGAAGATCGCGAACATATGCCTTCAGATCTGGGCGTAGTGACGAATCTTCTGAGGTTCTAGTTTTGTGCTCACAGAACTGCACAGAAACACGGTAAAATGTTGGGAAAATGGTTGCCGATGTCGGATCGGGGCGTTCCTTGTGGGAGATGGTAGGCGACATCCAGTGGAAGAAATACTCTGAAGATCCCTCACATGGATCTTGCCCGGATGAAGCGGGGCAGGCTCTGAAAGTTGATTCCAGTTCTCAGCTGGGACTGCTCAGACCAGCCCGCGCGATCCCACGAGAACTGCCGTCACGATCAACACCGGTCACGGATCGAGGCTAAACCAGCGGCAACACAAAGAGGACTTGAAATACTACGATTGCTCTTCAGAAACCAACTTTAGATGGTGTCGGGGTTGGGCTGAAGAATTCAATACACAGTCATCTTTAGATCTGGGCAGCAATCTGGGGCAGATCTGCGCGCCTCCACGAGAAAAATCGCCACCGTTGGTCACGAACTCCGATCGATGCGAAACCAAAGCTGAAAGTTTGCTAACTTGCAGAGGTATCACGGATAATTTTTGTGGAAGAAGAAGATAAGAGAAAGAGGGCGATACAGGGTCGAGTCGCACGACCCAGGTCTGTCCTGTCACAGGACTTGCCAAGGGAGTCACACCCAAGGGGGAAACCAAGAGATTCACTCTCTAATGCAATCTTTTCTCACAAAACTTTCATTCTATTAAGCATAAACACTATACATGCCTTCTTATAGGGAAATGGAAGGGGCAGGGGGGAAGAGAGTTCGATGGATGCAAGGGGAATGGAAAGGGGGCTGCGCCCCTTTGATTGTGATGGGAGGGGAAGGTGACAAGGGGGAGGGGAAGCTTCCTCCCTTTGAAATTCAAAGGTAGGTGGCAGCCATATATGGTAGGCTAGCAGCCATTAGACCTTGACCAGCAGCCATCCATTAATCCATGTGGTGAATGGAAGTGGAAGAAATACAAAAAAAACACAATTCCTAGCCTAATAAGCCAAAAGAGGGGGCGCCCCAATCTTGGGCCTTGAATGGGCCACTTTGGTCCATGGCTTAACCAAGCCCATTCCAACCTAGATGGCTTAAGGCCATTCCACCCTTGAAGGCCCATGAATGAAGAGAGCCCACTCTAGATTATCCAATCTAGATAGCCCATGTGAAAGGAAGCCCATATGGCTTATGGATCCATTAGAAATGGACCAAGGCCATTCCTTCTTATGGAATGCTTTAAGGGCTTTAACAAATTGGCCCATTAGGAGCCTTACAACCAGCCCTTTAGCAAATTACACATACAATAACCATTACAAGCCCAATTCAATGCCAAAAAAAGTCCAAATTCAAGCCAAATTATCCCCATTTTGAAGATAAGCCGATGTAGTCCACTTGGCGCTCCGCGTATGGCACCGTCGGTTCGCCGACGTGTCACGTGATCGCCCTAGTGTCCGCACCAAACCTAAGACACATTAATCATGTAATTTGATTATGAATCAGAAACTAAACTCAAAGTCATGATAATAGGTCTAAACTTAGCTATCTAACCTTATTTATAAGTAAACTTAACTGGTTATTATTCTGCCTTGGCTGATAGAACACAGGTGTCTGACGGTCTAGGATAGGTGCGTTACAGTGTGTGACGGTTTATCGAGGGGCCGTTACAGTGGTGTAACGCTCCTGCTAGGGTGCGTCAGAGACAATAGAACAAATAAAAGCATAACAGGTTGTGACGGTCTATCGTAAGGCCGTTACATTCGTGTGACGGTCTTACGTTGGTGCGTCAGAGAATCTGCTAGCAGTAAACTAAGTAAAGGTTTATGAAAATAAAACATGCCTGGAAATCAACATACTACCGCTGTCCTAGTCATGAAAACGAAGTATAGGCCAACTATATGCATAGGTTTAGTGAATAGACATGATAATATCTTTTAAATTTTCATTTAGGGCTAAGAAATGCATGAATGTATAGAACTAGGAAATCATGAAATTCTTAATCTACAATGTATGAAATCAAGCACAATCAAAGAGCTTTTATTCCTAACAAGTTATTTTTGCCAATCATGAGATAACCTACCTCTTCTAGAACCTTAAAACTTCGAATTTGATGCTAGGTGCTACCCTTAGTCCCTTGTACTTCTTGTGATAAATCAGTAACTTCAATCTGCTCTATTTCCTCAGCCTCTTGACCTAAGGATGTGAAATTTTGAGGGTAAGAAGATGAAACTATTGGGAACAAAAAGTTCTAAAGGATCGTACTCTAATTACCTCGTTTAGTCGTCCTAATCTCTGGATCTTCAGGGGACTTGCGTTCAGATTCCTGGGTTGCTAAGGTTGAATCAGCAACTTTGGAAGCTTCTATCTCCTTGGTTGCTTGATCTCCTAGCACGAAATTTGGAGAACCATTAGTCTATAGTATACTAAACAAAAGCTTCTAAAGAACTTATCCGAATTTATGACTCCTTACCTTGATTCTTCACGAGCCAAAAGTAAGGGTCACTCAGTTCAGAACTAGGTCCTATTTATAGGGTTTTGACTAGGGTTTGAAGATTAGATCGATTCTAGAGTCCTTAATTTACCAGAACATAATCCCTAAGAGTCCTTAGTAATGTTATAAGCTTCCCTAAGTCGATCTCTTGTAGATAGGATTTCAAAGTTCTAATCTTTTTGCAATTTCCTCACCTTACGGAATCTGCAGGATGTAACGGTCGTGTCTAGGTACATTACAAGGCTGTGGGGGTCGCCCGATAGACCGTTACATGTAACGTATATAGAGTTTCAATTTGATAAAACTCTTTTATTCGTTTATCCATATAATTATCTTATATAATTAGTATTTATCCTTAAAATACGTGAATAAGCCAATTACCCTTCTAGAATATGGGCCAAACTTAATGGGGTTAGTCCATTAACCTTTTGGATAATAATTAGATAGGCTATGTTAACTAATTAGCTTAATTGAGCCTTATAATGACTTATTAATCCAATAATCCTTCATTAATTTATTTAGGCCTTTATAATTTCCAAAAAACTATTTTATAATTCAAAAAATATATATATACATTCTGGGGTACTACAGTAGCTGATACTCTTAGCAGAAAACCAATGACAACTCTAGCAAGCCACCGGAAAGGTATAACTTGTCTTATTGAAGATTTTTCTCATTTAAATCTTGATATTGACCGAGAAGGAGACAGAGGTATGATTGCCAATATAAGGTCTCAACCTACATTGATCGAGGACCTAGTCCAATTGCAAGAAAATGACCCTACGTTGAGAGAGATTAAGGGTAATATTGATCAGAGATCAGAATTTTCTATCTCAAACGATGGGAGATTATTATTTAAAGATCGAATTTGTGTGCCGAATCATGACGACACTAAGAAATTGATCATGGAAGAAGCTCACAAATCAAGATATGCTTTTCACCCTAGTGCTACCAAGATGTATCAAGATTTGAAAAGAAACTTTTGATGGCCCAACATGAAAAGAGAAGTAGCAAATTTTGTGTCCCGGTATCTCACTTATCAACAAGTAAAAGTAGAACATTTAAAACCCACTAGTAAATTACACCCCTTGAATATTCCTGAGTGAAAATGGGAAAGTATAGGGATGGATTTCATCATGGGGTTGCCTAAGACAAGAGGTGGACACAATGGCATATGGGTAATCATAGACCGATTGACTAAATCAGCACATTTCTTACCAATCAAGAGTCGATGGTATGTGGATGTACTAGCAGCACTATACATGAGGGAGATTGTCAAATTACACGGTGTCCCAGTCACCATCATATCTGACTGAGATCCTCGATTCACATCACAATTCTGGAAGGGTCTACAACATTCATTAGGGACCCGAATAAATTTTAGCACTGCATTCCATCCACAAACCGATAGTCAAACTGAAAGAACAAATCAAGTGGTGGAAGATATGCTCAGGGCATGTGCTATAGACTTTGGAGGAAGTTGACACGATCACCTGCCTCTAGTAGAATTTTCATACAACAATAGCGATCAAGCTAGTATACAAATGGCATCATTCGTGGCTCTGTATGGAAGAAGCTGTCGTTCGCCTATTTGATGGAATGAAGTAGGAGAAAGGTAATTTCTTGGTCCCGACATCATTAGGGATACTACCGAAAAGATAAAGCATATTCGGGAAAGACTCTAGATGGCTCAAGATAGGCAGAAATCTTATGCTGATAACCGAAGACGCGACCTAAAATTTTAAGTAGGAGATCATGTATTTCTTAAAGTTTCCCGAGGTCGAGGTATTCGAAGGTTTGGTATTAAGGGCAAACTTACTCCAAGATTCATTGGCCCCTTTGAGATTCTTGAAAGGGTTGGTGAAGTCGCATATCGAATTACATTACCCCCTCAACTATCTGAAGTCCATGATATATTTCACGTCTCAATACTCAAGAAGTATGTACCTAATCCGTTTCATGTCATTACTTACGACAATCTGGAGATTAAGAAGGACTTGACATGTGAGCAAAAGCCAATAAGGATCGTTGAACGGGAGGTTCGTCAACTTCGGAATAAAATTATTCTTATGGTCAAGGTCCAATGGACCAAGTTGTGTTCACATGAAGCAACATGGGAAATCGAAGAAGCCATGCGAAAAAGATTTCTAGAATTATTTGAATGTAAGTACACTCTCCATAAATATATGTATTGAATTTGGGGACAAATTCTTTTTTTAGTGGGGGAGGGTGTAACGTCCGAGAATTTTCTAAGAATTTATTAGATTTAAAATATAATTATTAGGCATTTAAATGAATTTTGTTTACCTAAATCTAATTATTTAAGCCCTATATTTGATCCAAGAGGATTAGGCCCATATAATAAACCCAATAGGCCCAAGAGATTGTTTTGGACTATTAGCCCATGTTCTCGAAGCTAGGAATAGGTGAAATCACGGAATTAAGGGATAATGACTCTTTAGAAAGATAAGTAAATAGATAATAATGGGGATAATATCAAAAGAGTTTGAATTGTTTCAAATTCGGCGCCTAAGGTTGAAAACGGTCTATTGCGAGACCACTAAGGGGTATAAAACGGTCGTCCCAATGACCGCTACCCACTGCAGATTCCGTGAGTGAAAGAAAGTGTAAAAAGATTAGATTTTTGGCAATTAAAACTCTAAAGACTAACGAATGAGGACTTGTAAGGATGCTTAAGACTCTTAGGGATCGATCTAAAGTCTAATTGGGACTCTAGAATCGTTCTAATCCTCAAAACCCTAGCTAAACCTATAAATAGATCCCATATTTGACCTTTGCAACCCTTACTTTTGGCTCGCATGGAACTCAGGTAAGGAGGCAGAATTAGAGGTAAGTTTCTTCTAGAAATTTGTTCATTATAGTTAGATCTAACTATCCTCCAAATTTCGTTCTAAGAGATCAAGTCTGCAAAGAGTTAGAGTCTTCCAAAGGTGCTGATTCTACAACAAAAACTCAAGAATTAGTGCGTCCGGCCCTGATTGATCAAGGAATTCGGAGCCCTAAACGAGATAATTAGATAGAGATTTTTTAGAACAATTTGTTCCTGTTAGTACCCTCTTCTTACACTCAAAATTTCACATCCATAGGTCAAGGGAATCTAGAGATAGAGAGACGTGAAGTTGCTGATTTAGTACAAGAACGGACAGAATTAGGGCTGACTTCCAGTCTGAAATTGACTATCTAGAAGGATTAATTGAGGTAGGTTATCTCATAGATGGCTTAAACTTTATGTCAGGAATAAAAGCCCTCTTGTTTCAATTGATTTCATGCATTGTACACTGTGAATTTCATGTTTTTATTAGGACTATGCATCTAGTTAAGTCTTCATGCATGAACTAGCCTTAATGATAATAAAAGGAAATTTTCTTGTTGTTTACATAAAACCTATGCATATTGTTGGCCCATATTTATTCTATCATGGTTATGGTAGTTTATATATGTTGATTTCCATGCATGATATGCATTAGTTTAGTATTTAGTCTTATTATCTTTTGAACTCGGATTTACACAGGAAGAAACGGTCTTCCTATCGACCGCCAGGGACATCTAGCGGTCGTACGATAGACCGCTAGCCAAAGTTAAACGGTCATATATTAGACCATTTTCTATTTCTGATTATGTAATATTGTTAATCCGAACCATATTGCAGAATTAACCATAGTTATGATATAATAAGCCTAGTTAACTAAGTTTTATTCCTGTTTTAAGTACTGGCTTCCTATACTTAGTTAAATTTCTGGTTCATCATAATAGATTTCATGTTTTGTGCACATTGATAGTATTTTTAACTTATGTTAATTTATGACCAAAACAATATACTCTTGTAATTAAATAGAGGATTCATGATTTAACTTGATCCTTGTTTTATCACGATTCTCTCTCTTCTAGCGTCATTTTCTTAAGTACATGACACATATCCCAGTATGTTGTCATTAGTTACACTTTTACACATTAGGAACACAATCTTGGACATGATGATCTCTCCTTTTGGATATTCCTTCTAATGGACTAGGAAATCTTATTTCAAGGCCTCCATAAGACTCCGCGAGCCTGGGATTCCCACTAGGACGCCGAGCTGGTTGTACCATTAAAACCCAATTGTCTAGAAGGCACTTATATCGATGTTTTATATTCTGGACCTTAGCGGCCATTAGGTTGACCGTATGACTCTGCTAGCGGCCCTGCACTTGACCGCTAATGGATCCTTAACGGCCATGCATTAGACCGCTAAGACTCCAGATGTTCCGTTTTCAAAATATCGAACTGTCTTATTTAACGGTCTAGTACTAGACTGCCAAGGTCAAGAAACGGTCCGGTAAACGACCGTCCGGGCTTTGACTCAAGGGTTGATTTTCCTATGTTTCTAGATGGTCCAATTGATTATCTAGAACCTGTCATATTATTCCAAACATACCTAAGTAATTTTGAGAGTAAAAGGAATGTACCGTTATGCTGTCGATTTATTTTCATGGCATAACCTAGCTATCAAATGCATTTATTGAAATCTCTTATTCTCAATAGACGCATTCCTATTTTTTGTTACCTTATCATGGAACTATAGTTAAAATTGTACATTCTTGGCCATATTATCGTGGAAGTGGCTTGATTTATACTTGAAGATACAGTTCGAGCACTGATTGTGTTCAAGGGCTCTATGCTAGTCCCCTCGGCTGATTATCGGAAACATACTGTAAACCATGGGGTATGATGCTACTGGCGTCACATTGCGTTGAGAGTACTTTCTCTATAAATAAGTGAAATATCCACGGTGATCCACATAAATTCACAAAGTACTTGTTACTAAGTGAAAAGTACATTCTTTCTTGTTACATGACATTTTAATGCATAACCTTCATGGTTATGAAAAGTACATTCTTGTTACATTCTTGAAAATGCCAAAATTTCATTCTTGTTATATACTTGATCAAATCATATTCTCATATTTCAAGTTTGACTGTATCTTGTTATTTTGGATTTATTCGCATTGTTTCATCGTATCTACATGCTTTATCTTATTTCTTTATAGCTAAAACATTAATTACTTTAACATTGCCTACATGTTGATACGAAGATAATTACTGGACAAGTGTGCTCATTACCCTACTTTCCAATCTTTTTCAGGAATTCCAGTGGGTCAGATTCGGATTACTCAAGTGAAGGATCCGAGAGCGATTGAAGGATAAAGACTCGAGAGAAACCTTAGTTATCAATGTCTAGTCGAGTCATGATGTAAATTTTAATTTTTTTTGAGTCTAGAAATGAGAATCAAGGTTCTTATGTAATTTTGGATTATTTTATGAAGGAATAAAATTAAAGGATTTTAGTGAATTATATTGTACAATTACTCTTATGTGATTATCTTGTGCTCTGATTATATTGCTTGCTTGAGACTTACCATGCCGGCTGTTCACGTTCCCAATTGTTTCCGCTGCATTAATCTCGGGACGTGACATATTGTAATTTTCTATTTTCTTGAGTCTATGATGTAAAGATGTTTAAGTCAGGAATCTGATGTACTTTATGGTCATTAGTATGGAATAAAGTTAGAATTTTGAAAAAAATATACTTGTGTAATTACTTTTGTGTGATTATCTTGCGCTCTGATTTCTTGCTTGCGAGAGGCTTACCCTGCCGACTGTTCACGTTCCCGATATTCCTTCCATTGTATTAAAAGCTCGGGGCGTGACAGCATGACCCCGATATTGCAGCTTGCTCCTCACCATCAGGGGACTGTGGATGTACCTCAAGCAGCGGTGCCAATAATGCCGCAGATGCAACAAGCTCAACCATGTCCAAGCCCGGTTGACCCGGTGATGATGAACAAATTAATGATAGAACAGATGATCGAACATAAGCTAACCAATAGAGGCGGCGACGATCATCCCTCATTTGATGTTTACAAGGTGCCATATCCGGTTCACCATGATGCCAAAAAGCTCCCTACTGGCGTCTCTAAGCCACCGAAGTTTGACAAGTTCAACAGGCAAGGCTCGCCCAGAGAACATATAGCACACTACATCAACATGATGGGCGACCTAGCCACGGAAAAAACTTACCTGCTAAAGTTCTTCGGAGCCTCCCTCACGGGCCTCGCCTTCGAATGGTATTCAAATCTACCGGCCGGATCCATTAGTGATTGGTCAGATATGCAGCGAAAATTTCGGGAACGGTTCCACATTGCTGAAAGAGAGGTCACCATGGCCGAGCTGTATGCCTCCAAGCAGAAGAATGATGAAACAACCTTGGAGTATATTAAAAGATGGCGGAACCTCAGCATGAGATGCAGGCGTCTGCCACATCAAGAAGATGCGGTGCAAATATGCAAACAAAACCTGAGGCAGGAAATCCTCGAAAAGATGATTGGAATTGAAATAAGATTTTCGACCGATTAAACAACATGGTGGTGGAGATCGATGCCTTCCTCTCTAGTAGTTCCTATGCCCCTGTTGTTGTAAGCCAGAAGGCCAGATCAGCCAATAAGAGGCCCGAGTCTAGGGAAGTTCATACATTCGACTTCAAGGCGTTCGAGCGGCAAAAAGATGAAGGGGTCGCCCACCCTCCCCCCACCAAGCCGGCCGAGTGGCAGGATGGCCCCTCCTTGCGAGCCAGGATGAACAAGCCCTATTCATTTCCTAAGGAGAAAACCCGGGTCCTGTTTGAATGGGCCACTAGACCTAACAAGATAACTCTTTCGGAGTCTAAGAGACCCAGTGATGCCCAAAGAAAAGATGATCCCCGATTCTGCCCATACCATTAGGCACTCGGGCACCCTATTGAAGACTGTTATGTATTTAAAAACATCATTGAAATTCTGATCAGGAGAGGGGAGCTCCGGATGGATGAACATAAAGTGGATCCTCCACGTCCACATGAGCTGCCCGATCTAAAGAGGGGAGTCAACATGGTATCTTTATACCACCTATTACCTGAAGAGGTGTTTGAGGCTTCCACAGCTTACACAAATGAACATATCCTACGGGGACATTTAGAACCTCCGGGCCTGATACAAGAAGCTAAAGAAAAATCAGAAGTGCCGTGCGCACTAGATGACCTGGTGCAGGGGCATACGCCGACTGCAAAATGGAAGAAAAATAAGATCTCAAAGAATAGAGGGAGGAGCATTGTTCTCTCCTGTAATAGATTATCAACCTTGCCCAGCTCAAGCCAAGCTGATGAAGAAGAAAATGAAGAAGTGTGCCTTCCACCGCCCGACGAGGAGGCATGTCACAATACCTCTCCTTCATGTGAGGGTATGGGGGCAGAAATGTCAACCTTCGAGGGACAAGATGTCCGCGGCGATGATGATAAGACGACGTTGAATCCACCTAAAATTGAGATAGGGGGCAGTGCTCTTGACTTTTCCCAGCATGATCCAAGTCGAAGAGATAAAGATGAATTTAAGTAAGATGGGCTTAGACCTAGCTATACCCGGGCAAGCCGGGCCTTCATCCGAGGCTTTGCAGGGTGGTGTTGAGCCACTCGGAACCTCACCGCCGCCAGCCACACCTCGGCTAGCAGATGATCATGAAGGGGGCAGCTCCTCTCAACATCTACAACACATGCCTTTGACACATCCTTCAGCCTCCCGGGGACATCAGGGGGCAGGCATGATACCTCATACTACGTCAGGGATAAACCCGCTTCTACAATCAGCTGGCCCGCACCCGAGTTTGATAGCTCCGACGGTGATGAACAAGCCAAGAGTCGAGCGAGCGGCCAAGATGAAGCTGGTTGAGGGCAAAGTCACCAAGGCCGAATTACAAATAATTAAACAAAGAGAGGATGAGTCCGCTTTGGACTATACAAGAAGAGGGGGAAATCCCCGTGAAAGATGTAGGTGCCCTCAAAGTTAAGAGGATGCCGTCCGAAGATGCGAAAGAAATCTGAAAGATGAAATCCTACAAAGGGTGATGGGCATTGAAGTGAGAACCTTTGAACAACTAAATGATCTGGCAACTGATGCTGAGGCCTTCTTGGCAAAGTATTGCCCGGCTACTGCTACCCCGAGCCGGAAAGATGAACCAGCCGGCAAGCATCTAGCGCAAGAGGAAATATGCACCTCAGATTTTAAGGCGTTCGAACTACAACAGAAGAAAACAGAAGAAGCAGCCAGGGTCTCTCCCACTAAGCATGCCAAACAAGCACCTTCGCTAAGGGATAAAATGAAGAAGCCTTATTCTTTCCCAAGAGACAAGACTCAGATCCTCTTCGAGTGGGCCCAAGAACATAGCAAAATTGTGCTCCCAGAGTCGAAAAGATCGAGCGATGTCAAAAGGAGGGACGACCCCCGATTCTGTCAATATCATCGAATGATGGGGCATTCCATTGAAGATTGCTACATATTTAAAGATGTCATCGAAGGCCTGATCAGGAGAGGCGAATTACAAATGGACGAATACAAGGTGGACCCATCGCGCCCTCATCAGATGCCCAACTTGAAGAAGGCGGCTAATGTCACCGCATCTGCCAAAGAACAATATGCTCTAAAGGGCATTCCAAGCCCCCTGAGCTATGGCGGGAAGCCGAACAAGATGCTCTAAAGATATAAATGGTACCCCATTCTGGGGGCAGATATATGAAATGCCAAGAATTCTATGTACGGCCACTGCTAGATGTGTTTTCCCCCTCCTAGGGGCAATAATCACTAGTAATAGTGATGAATGAAATGATAATATAGGCCTTTCAAGGGTCGGGCTGTTCTATCGCAAATTTCTGGATTACATATCGGCTAACGATTATAGGGGCTATCCAAATAATGAAGGCCCAGATGGCAATAAAAAAAGAAGAGAGAGAAAATGATGAAGAGGCGATGAAAATCATGATGGATGATGGTAATGAAATGATCACGTACGTGGATCATGATGAATGATAAAAAAAGAGGAAGAAGAAGGAAAAGAAATGACGATGAGATGAGCCTGTAAGTCATGATGAATGATGATAATGAAATGATCGTGGAGATCACGATGACTGAAGAAATATGCATGGATAAAAAAATGAAATGATGATGATGATGGAGAAATGATCATGAAGGTCGTAACAAATGATAATAAAAAATTAAAAAAATGATGAAAATAAGAATGGTCAAGATGATGGTCAAGATCATGATGAGGAGGCTGAAGATGACGATGATGAAGAAGATGATGATAATAAGGAGGAAAAGAATGAAAGGATGTTAGAGATGTCCAGCCGTCGGCGCTCGGGTCGACAGACATTCAAAGATGTTCAATAATATTTAAAGATATTCAAATATTCAACCGTCGGCATTCAGCCCGACATATGTCTAAAGATGTTCAAAGATACTCAAGATGTCTAACCATCGGTGGCCAGACCGATAGATATCCCAAGCTATCCAAATATTCAACCATCGACATCCGGGTCGATAGATGTTCACAAGGTATTCAAAGATGCTCGAAGATATTCTACCATCGGCATCTGATCCGCCGTCGACATTCAGCCCGACAGATATCCGAAGATGCTCAAACAATGTTTGACCATCGGTACTCAGCCCGACAGATGTTCAAGAATATTCGAGGATGTTCATGATATTCAATCGTCGGCATTCAGCCCGACAGATGTTTGAAAATATTCAAAAAAAATGTTGATGATGTTCAACCGTCGGCGTTCAGTCCGATAGATGTTTCAAGATATGCGAATATGTTAAAGATGATCAACTGTCGGCACTCAGCCCGACAAATGTTCGAAGAGATTCAAAAGATGTTAAAAGTGGTCAACTATCGGCACTCTGCCCGACAGATGTTCAAAAGATATCCAAGATGATTCAACCGTCGGTGTTTTGCCCGACAGATATTCAAGGATGTCCAATGATGCTAACAATGTTCAGCCATCGGCGTTCATCCCGACAGATGTTCAAGATGCTAAAGATGCTAAACCGTTGGCGCTCGCGCTGATAGATGTTTGATGAAGATGAAGGTGTGAAGATGTTAAAAATGTTAAACCATTGGCGCTCGCGCCGACAGATGTTCTGATGATGATGATGATGATGATGTTAAAGATGTTAAACCATTGGCGCTCGCGCCGACAGATGTTCCGATGATGATGAAGATGTTAAACTATTGGCGCCCGCGTCGACAGATGCTCTGATGATGATAAAGATGTCCGATGATGATAAAGATGTTCGATGATGATAAAGATGATTCGAAGTTGATTCGATGATGTTCGATGATGATAAAGATGATTCGAAGTTGATTCGATGATGTTCGAAGATGGTTCGATGATGATAAAGATGATGTCTGAAGATGTTCGATGATGATTCGATGATGTTCGATGATGTTTGATGATGATTCGATGATGTTCGAAGATGCTCGATGATGTTCGAAGATGCTCAATGATGTTCGAGATGTCCACCCATTGGCATCCTTGCCAATAGATGTTCGAGGATGATCAAGATATTCAACCATCGGCGATCAAGCCGACAGATGTTCAATATGTAACCATTGGCGATCAAGCCAACAGAAAAAAAAGAGAGAAAATAAAAAAAATAAAAAAAGAAAGAGAAGAAAGAGAATAAAAAAGGAAGAGAACTAAAAAAAATCATTATCAAAGCCTCCGAGGGATGTCGACTCATCAAGTCTCACCGGAATTCAAAATATCTTTTATCCCACCGACGAATAAACCTGTGGCTCGGACCTTCCGTATGAAGCCAAGAATAAAAAGACCCTTGCTTTGACTCGGACCCTCCGTCTAAGTCAACGAATAATTTTCCCTATCTATCCATGACTTTACTTTTCGGTTTATGTGAACTCCAAGTCTATGAACAGTGTTATGTGTCTGAAAATGTAGATGCCCGATGCGTAGCATCAAACAAAGAATGAGTGACAATCACATCGTCGCTATTTAATGAATGGGCGCCCCTATACGGTGGCGTTGATTTATAAAATAATTTGTAAAAAAGAAATATATGAAAATTATGAATCTGCGACATGAAGGTAGACGTTATTTACAGATTGGACACCGTTCCGAATGGTCGCCAATTATAATTAAATTATGTTGATTTTAGAAAATTATAAAAATTAGCGCCCGTCCATATAGTCGTTAATTCTTAGTAATTTAAATTAGATTTCTGTAAAATATAAGATTGAGCGACCCTCTAGAGAGCCGCTATTTCCTGATATAGCGACCTCTGATAAGGTGTCAATTCTTCTCTCAGTTTCATCGCATTTTCCTGGCCCATATCGCGGGTCTATTGACACTCTCATTTCACATCCGTAGATGGGGTTTCTATTCTTGATTCTATCAATTACACACTAACTCTCGGTGATGTTTGAACCCTCCGCAGGATATTCTTTCCTTTGGACTGGTACTCTCTTCATTAAAACTTCCGTAAGTCAACGCTAGCTTTGGATTCCCTCAAGGCAGCCGAGCAGGTTGTACCCTAAAAACCCTAGAACTCTTACTTGTCACGTCACTGTGAAGAAACGTGATGCTTAGCCCTCATGGAGTGCTGTTTTTGGCCTCTTGTGAGAAGTGTGTTCTATCAGCAATTAGCGACACTGACTTGGGGGCCAGAAGGAATTGGCGACCAGTCCAGTGGCGTTATTTCCCTGATTTAGCGACTTGAGCATGGGCGCTATTTCATCGAGCCTATACTGTTCACAGGAATTAGCGACCAGACAGTCGGTGCTATTTCTGTAATTGGTGGCGACTAAGTGGACGCCAATTACCCAGTTTCATGACATGTCACGATTTTTCATACGGTTTATTGATATGTCCTACTTGTTCAAAGTTCTGTCCTTGAACTCCTTCGTTCGTGAAAATCTACCTTATCATCCTACAATGGCTTATTCTTGGAATTCTATATTGGCTATAACTATAGTGGATGTCTAAAAATATACATGACTCGATACTTGTGCATATAGGGCCTGATCTGGTCCTAGGAGGAGCACCCAAAAGTACTTGTGCCCATGGGAGCTATATTGATCACGGTGTGGCATTGCACCAAAGTGCTTGACTTACTTGATTGTTGACATTCCACAACTCGTACTTGACTTGACATGACATGACTTGCGTGGCCCGGAATGGGTATTTACTTGCTTGATATTATAATAACCAATTCACATGACATGACTTAATGTTTACATGACTTGACAAATCTTGGTATATTTCACATGACTATCATGAAATCTTACTAGTTCATCTCCATTAATTATTGATACTTCACTATCGTCTTTATCTTACGTACATGCATAGCCATACTTGCATTCATGTAACATGTAATCTACTTTAAGCAAGCTTGTACTTGAGATATAATTCATACTGCGCATTCGCTCACCTAGTGTTTTCCCCTACTTTTCAGATAATTTCGATGACGAGAATCCATCGGATGGGAATGGGAACGAGTAAAGAGCGTAGAGCCGTTCCAACTATCGATGGCGTTGTCTAGTCGTGTCTTTTCCCTATTTTCTTGAGTCAATCATTGTAATTTTCTTTTATTGAGTTTAGAATATCCTTTAGTACTCTTTTATAAAAAGGAGATTGTGTAATGGATTTACCATGATGGCTATTATGAATAAAATTGGATTTGGTTTATGTCTACTTTTGCGCACTCTATCTATGAGGTCGAATTCCTTATGCTCTGATTGACATGAATGATATAACTCGTCATGCATACCGGGTTCCTTCTACGCTCGGGACGTGACAGGATATGTTGACGTCGTGTTGCCTGGAGTGGCAAGGGAGTTGGACCCACCATTTACCGTTTGTGGAGTTCGCCTACAACAATATCTATCATTCGAGCATCGATATGGCTCCATATAAGGCGTTATACGAGCGACCATGTCGGACTCCGCTTGATTGGTTCGAGGTGGGTGAGCGTGTCCTAACAAGACCGGATTTGGTGTAGCAGTGTACTGAGGCGGTATATTTTATCCGGTAGAAGATGTTGGCGATACAGAGTTGGCAGAAGAGTTATGCGTGCCGATCAGAGAAGGCAACCCCTCAACTTTGCAGTAGATCGGGTGTTTTTGAAGGTCTCTCCCATGAAGGGTGTAATGCACTTCGGCAAGTGTGGGAAGTTGAGTCCCCGCTACATTGGTCATTTCCCCATCATCGAGCATATTGGTGAAGTTGCTTATCGATTACAGTTGCCCCCCGAGCTAGATGTTGTGCATGACGTGTTCCATGTGTCAATGCTGCGTAAGTATATGCCAGATGATTCCAATGTCGTGAAGGACTCTGTTTGGGCCGAGGTGACCCCAGACTTGTCCCTTCTGGAGTACCCTATCCGCATTGAGGATCGGCGTGAGCAGTGCTGGCGGAACAAGGTTACTACTCTGGTAAAGGTGGTTTGGCAGCGTCACTCTGGTGGTTATGCGTCGTGGAAGCGAGAGGAAGAGATGCGGCGGCAATATCCCTACCTGTTCGAGTGAGTTTTCTCCCATGTTCTTGTGCTTCAGTTTTAGTTTCGAGGATGAAATTTGTTTAAGGGGGGAGGGCTGTGTTGGCCCAGATAGACGTTTGGACAAGAAGAGGGGTTGAATTGTCCCCTTTTAACGGCAGTGGTAGTTTTTAAATTTTGTGCAACGGAATAAAATAAACTACCAACAAGAGTTATAGAGAAAGGAAATAAATGCACTACAAGAACAGGTTCTCTCAAACTCTCCGATCTCACACGAATAGGCTAAGCAAATAACGATTAATCAACCATAGAAGACAGATAGCAGACGTAGCGATATGCGATGGTGCAGTGAATAAAAATCTATAAACTAGCCTGTGAACGGAGATAGAAGAAATGGACAACACACAGGCAAACCACATGGAGCACAGAGATTTTTAGGTGGTTCAGGACCACGACGGGCTCCCTACGTCCTCCCCTCACCGAAAGCCAGCGAGGCTTCACTAACACGCTACAGAACGTAGCAACCACGGGGACAAACCCCAACACCACACACACACGCTGCTCCTGCAGTAATACACACACACGGGGCCTAGCCCCAGACCGCTGCCACCGCAGCACAACCACACAGACTCGGGAACTCACCCCGCACATGATTCCACACACGGAGACGCAGCTCCGTCCACCACACAAATATGCCAAGTTAAGAAATGAAAACGAATGTTCAATACATGCTTGATAGAAATGATGAACTGAAGAATAATCATCAAAATGAGCTAAGGAAGGGTAAGGAAAAATGAAGAAATATATCCATGGAATGTAGACGGCCTTGAGATGATCCTCTTTGAGCTTCAAGGTGAGGGAGGGCGAAACTTCAGCAAATCCGAACCCACACGACCCAGTCGTTGCAGATTCAGATTTCTTGACTTGGAAACTCTTGATGGAATGGATGTAGCTTGAAGATCGTTGCTTGAATACATCCCTACAAGGTAGGAAAACACATGAGGCACACAAGAAACCCTCTTCCTTCTCACCTGCGGCCTAGCCTCTTCCTTGCTTGCGTAAAACCTGAAATTCGTAGCTTATTTATATTAGTAACATAGGGAATATGAAATGCTCATAAGCCCTTGCAAAAACCTTGCAAATCATGTCTAAGATATGTATCATATACCTAGGGGCAAAGGGGTCACAATGGGGTATAAATAGATTAGATCCATTAGGTTTCGAAACCAATCCGGAAATCTCGTTCCGGACGAACCAGAAGAAGTGTCGACTCTCAGAGTCGACACTTTCTTCACAAGGTTCTGCCGGCGATAAAAAAAGCACACCGAGGACACAAGTGTCGACTCTCGGAGTCGACACTTTTTGTCAGGGGTTCTGCCAGCCATGAAATCAACACACGGGACAGAAAGTGTCGACTCACATAGTCGACACTTTTTGTCTACATGTAAGAACCCAATGCAAACAGCACACAGAGAAATAAGTGTCGACTCTTAGAGTCGACACTTTTACTGACATGAATGAAAAGTCAATTTAAACTCAATTGAAACCCCAATTTTCCTCATCCAAACATTAAAAATAAATTACCATGCATTGAATCAAGGTATTGGCATGTCATAAAGCACAATCCAACTAAAACCAATGAAAGTGTTAAGCAACTTGAATTTCAAACCACTCTTTGAAATATAGCATAAGAAGCACTATTAAACCACCCAAACTTCACCTAAGAATCAGGTCATAGGGACATGCATTACAATGTATATGAAACTCCCTTTGGGCTCGATACGCTAGGCAACGTTTCCAGATTAACAAAGGGGAGCTATCCTTTTCATCTATCCCGCATGGTGTGTCCAAAATGTTATTTCAGGCTGCCAGTGACATCGTTGCTACTAGCTCTCGTTGGGTTCTTGGCGATGGAAATCAGATTAACCTCCTGGATGATATTTGGGCTGGGAATGAACCCTTAAGAAATTGTGTATGCCAACCTTACCAGGGCCCCCCCTTCTGTTCGTGAGATTTTGCTTAACATGGACCATCCTTTACGATCCATGTTGCCTGACAATTTCTACCTGGATGGTATTACCCTCTCCAACCATGAAGATTTGCGTGTCTGGTCCCTAACCTCTTCTGGTGATTTCGCTTTTAAAAGTGCCTATAATCTGGTTCGCCCAAAGGGTATTAGACGACCTTTGTTACATCATCTCTGGAATGGATGTTTTCTGAGAAGGGCATCAGTTTTTGCTTGGAGAGTCCTCCACCGGGCAGTTCATGTCGACTCCCGCATTGCCGAGTGCGGTATTGTATTGTCTTCTCGTTGCAATTGCTGCAGGTACCCTCATATTGAAGACCTTAATCATCTGTTCATTGATAGCGATCTCGCAGTGGCACTATGGCATTGGATTTCACCCATGCTTGGTATTGGTCATCAGAGGCAAATCACCATCCGTCTATGGGACATCTGTTCTAATTATAAACTTTATACTCCTACGGGCTTCCTGGCGATGTATTCATCTGTGCTAATCGTTTGAGAACTTTGGAAGGCGAGATGTAAGATGCGTTTTGAAGGCCGGCATATCCCTGCTTCCACTATTATCCACAGCATACAATCAACTGTCAATGCTTCTCTTGAGAAAAAAATGTTCTACCACGCCCCAACAACACAACAACTCCGAGACATAAACCAACCTTGGCTTCAGCTTCAGAAACTCCACTAACAAAGCTAAGCTGGGTAGATGGATTCCGCCTGTTCAGGGAATGGTACTCAATGTAGATGGAGCGGGTAAAGGAAATCCAGGTTTATATGGAGGGGGTGGATGCATTAGAGACAGTAAAGGCAATCTTTTGCTAGCTTTTTCTTACTTTTACGGCTTTGGCAATAGCCTGGTTGCTGAAACCCGCGCGCTTTGTGATGGGGTGCGGTTGGTTGTTGATTATGGGATTCCTCTTATTGGTATTCGAACTGACTCTGCAGTTCTTGCTCATTCTTTCTTGACTAGGAACCCTCCGTCTTGGAGATGCCTGCGGTGGTGGTGTGAAGTATATGACTTTGTTAAGTCATCTGGAGTCGCCATCTCTCATGTATATCGTGAAGCTAACCAGCTGGCTGATGCCCTTACATCTCATGCATGTAACACAAAAGAGAATATCTGTGTGTCTTCTACTGCTAGCCTACCATCGAGATGCTTTGGGGCACTTGTTACTGATCGACTTGGCCTCTACTCTCTTCATTTGCATTAGGCCTCGGATGTTGGCTGTCTATGTTTATCAGGGGTATGCCCTACTGTATCTTGTAATTGTTCCTTATGATTAATAAATTTAGCCGTTAGGGGTGTGGCAGTGGAGCGATCAACTCATTCCCTCCATGAGGGGATGAGCACTCTCCTGCCACCTCCCTTCTGGCACCTTATTCAAAAAAAACAATGTATATGAAACTCATTCATACCAACCAGCTAAGCACCAATAAGACTAGAGAACAATAAAGAATCATGGGAAGCTACAAGAGCAATGTGCCTACCACAAGATTATCATGAAAAACATGCTTGAAGGGTACTTGAGAACCCAATTCATGAAAGATACTCCAAACCCATTCATGGCAACTATAAATCAAATTCAGAAGTGAAATATTACCATGGATCCATGATTAGAGAATGATTTATATATCAAGCATTTGTGGGCAAGATTGAACATGCACTTTCTGAAAATTCAGAAGCATGTCAATATTAATTCAATGCATTTGAAGAAACCAATTTCAAAGCACTTCTTCACACATGACTGTCTCTTCAAATATGAACCATGAACATATGGAATGGGTTAAGCTATGAAAATATGAAAGCCAAAATATCAATATGCATAAGCCACCCTCCACATAAAGATTGTAGCAGAAGAAGTGTCGACACCAGTGTCGACACTTAGATAGAAGATGAAAACCTGCAAAATAAGATATCAATATATAAGCTCATTTGGCATGAAGACATTTTCCACAAGACATGCATACACGATTTGTCATCATTAAAACTTAAACATCTCAAAATCAACTCGGAGATCCAACAATCTCCCCCTTTTTGATGATGACAAAACAAACGACGTGTGCATGATAACTATATATGAAAACTATGTATGTGACTGAAATGCAAATACACAACGCACACTTTTCTCCCCCTTTTTGTCATTAACAAAAAATTGACTGACAATGGGGTTATGTATGAAAGATATGTACATGTATGAAATAAGGTATGAGTTCAAGCAATCAAGCAGACAAGCATGAAACTCAAGCAAGCATGTAGTAATCTATAGCTCCCCCTCAATGGGGTAAAAGGATAGTGAGTGAGCATATGATTCATATCAAAATGTGAGACATGAAACATAATCAAAAAAGATAGTGCATGCATATGTTAGAGACATTACATAAATCATGATAAGCATAAATTCAAGATACACAAACATCACAATAATACCCAAGAGTGAAGTATGTGATAATGAGCAATGAACTTCAAACATATATGGATATTTACAGAATTTCTAAAGAACACTAGAGAGTTATTTCCTTTCTATAATTCCATGTCGATCCTCGACTATTGGTAGCTTCGCACAACCCCCCTTTTTTTATTTCTTTTATTAGATTTCACCGTTCAGCCCGAGTCACCTCATGTGTCTCAATAGGGTTTCCCGGCTACTAGGATTCATCACAATTTTGATTCTTGTGGATTTTAGCTTCACTTTTCGACTCGAGTTTCCTCATTTATTTCAGTGGGGATTCCCAGCTATTCGGTTCCGTATTCCACTTATTGATTGGGGTTGACAGTTTTTTCCTCACGATTACTCTTCATTTTCATGTAGAAATTTAATTTCCCTTAGAGTGTTGAAGAGAATTTCTGAGATCCTTATCGATCAAAGTCATATGCATCATTTTTGTGCAATGCGAGTGGGTAATTGCTTTGTAAGTTGAAAATGAATTTATCACACCAAGGATATGACTCCCCCTAAATGTATGTACCGTTGGAAACAAATCCTCCACCTTTGTATATGTTAGTTTTCACAAATGATCAAAATCATTGTAATTTATATAACAAGGAGGTGAAGTCTTAAAAGATTTTCAAGAAATGGTTTTCTAGAAATATATACATGCAGTTCAAGCAAGGATTCAAAATTAAGTTCATACAAAATGATTTCCGATACATGGCGGAGGTGTAGGTCCAAAGACCCAACTCACACATGGTAAGTGTTTCCCGGTGGACGGAATCCACCATTCCACAACACACCATTTTAAATACTGAAGAATCAAGGCATTCAAGCACATAAGTATGTGAAGTATATGCAAATATGTGCATGAAAATGAAAAGATAGTGAAAATTTATTTCTATTCACAAATATGCAAGCATATGTGCAATTCTAAAGCATGATTTGAATATATGCAAAACTGAACAATTATTTGCACGACGATATGCATGAGTGTATATGCAAACCTAATATGAACAACTACTCAACGCATAATTACCAAAATCAACAAGGGGTGAATGCAAGATTGAAGTAGGTCGAATTAGCAAGATCCAACCAAGTGTATGCATGAATCATTTAACAAAAGATTTTAGAACTTGAGCTCTCTTACCTTTGCCTTGAGAAACCATTATTTACCTCGGTCTCAAGGCACCCCTGCAAAATAAGTTTATTACTTCATAGATTTGGGTACCCAAGTTTTCTTGGGTCTCTTGGAGTTAGTTCCACTTCGAACAAAAGACATTTTGTTCTTCTTCTCAAACCATTCATCGCCGGACCTCATTAAGTCACAGACATACATGGAGTGACCGAACATACCACAATAAAAGCAAGTAATGTTTGACTTTTTGAAATGATTCTTCCTATGCATGTTTGAAGGATTTACGAATGAGTTCATGCAAGGATTAGCAGAGGAATGAGAGCATGAATCAAACGATTTCTAAAATTGATTTCTTACAAAAGAATTTATCTTTGTGGGAGAGTGTCCCATACCTCTCTTCTCATTCCTTTGACTACTTTCACCATATTCAAATATTTTATATTTTCCTTTCAATTCTATTTGAACAATATCTTTTAGTTTCTTCAATTCATTATTCATGGTATTGAAGTTGGTCTCCATTTCTTTCTTAGATTTTTCACACTCGCTTAACTTCGCTTTGATTTCATCCAACTCCTTTACCATTTCTTCATTTTCAATTTTTAAGATTTTCACATTCTCATAAGCATGTTGTTTTTCAGTTTCTAAGCATGAAATTTTATCCTCTAAAAGAAAAACTTCGGACAACAACATTTCATTTTCATCTTTCAATTTCTCAAGTTCCAACTCAAGCAAACTACATTTAGTGCATGAAGATGAGCTAGAATGCAAAATATCATGAAACTTCTTTTTTAAACTTTTATTTTCATTCTTCAACTTCTTGCACTTTTCATACACTTCAGCATAAGCAATTTACCATTCTTCACAAGTGAGATTTTCGTTATCAGAATTTACCTCAGTGTCGTTCTCTTCATTTGCCATTAAACATAAATTCTGGACCGTCTCGTCCAGCTCATTGTCATTCTCGGATTTGGACTCGCTCTCATCCTCATCACTCCAAGCAGCCCTCATCACCTTTTGCTTGGTAGCTTTTCCTTTCTTCACCTTTCTCTCAAGATCTGGACATTCATTTCTCATGTGTCCGACTTTGTTACATTCATAGCACCTCATCTCTCTTTTCTTCTGTTGTGGCTTTTTCTGAACTTTTCTAAAAGAGGTGACATCTCTTCTAGCCTTCCTAAAAAATTTTCTAGCTCTTCTAGTGATGAGGTCCACGAGTTCCTCCTCACTGCTTTCAAGACTTGAACCTTCATCACTTTCCTCCGATGAATATGTGTTGACTTTAAAAGCAATTGATTTCTTCTTGCTCTTCTCCTCCTCTGTCCTCTTGATGTTGATTTCATACGTCATTAAAGACCCAATTAACTCATCCACCGTGAGAGTGGTAAGATCCTTGGAGTCCTCAATTACCGTCGCCTTCGTGTGCCATTGAGGTGAGAGGGAACGTAGCACTTTTCTCACTAAGTCATGGTTGGTGTAGTTCTTTCCCAACCCTTTCAGACCATTTGTGATCTCGCTCAGCCTTGCAAACATTTCTGATATTGTTTCTTCCGGCTTCATGGCGAACAGCTCATAATCTCGAGTCAACATATTTGCTTTTGTCTCCTTTACCTCCGAAGTTCCTTCGTATATGAGTCGGAGCTTCTCCCACATTTTCTGCGTAGAGGAACACATAGATATGCATGAATATTCATTTGGATGTACAGCGCATTCAACAATATTCATAGCTCTAAAATTTGCACATGATTTTTTAATGTGTTCATCAGTCCAACTATCCTCATCATCAGGCAACTTATAAGGACCTTTACTTATGACTTTCCATGTATCATAATCATGTGCTCGAAAAGAACACAGTCATTCTATTTTTCCAATAAGTGTGGCCTGTGTATAGAATGTCCCTCAGGAAGCATTCCTCTATTTTCCATTGACAAACGATCTTTCCTCTTCAATGTGAGATTGAATAAAATCAGAGGCCTCGCTCTGATACCAATTGTTAGCCCAGATAGACGTTTGGACAAGAAGGGGGGTTGAATTATCCCCTTTTAACGGTAATGGTAGTTTTTAAATTTTGCGCAACAGAATAAAATAAACTACCAACAAGAGTTATAGAGAAAGGAAATAAACGCACTACAAGAACAGGTTCTCTCCAACTCTCTGATCTCACACAAATAGGCTAAGCAAATAACGATTAATCAACCACAGAAGACGGATAGCAGACGTAGCGATATGCGATGGTGCAGTGAATAAAAATCTATAAACTAGCCTGTGAATGGAGATTGAAGAAATGGACAAACATACATGCAAACTACATGTAGCACAGAGATTTTTAGGTGGTTCGGGACCACTACGGGCTCCCTACGTCCACCCCTCACCGAAACCCGATGAGGCTTCACTAACACGCTACAGAACGTAGCAACCACGGGGACGAACCCCAACACCACACACACACGCTGCTCCTGTAGCAATACACACACACGGGGCCTAGCCCCAGACCACTGCCACCACAGCACAACCACACAGACTCAAGGAACTCACCCCGCACATGATTCCACACACGGAGACGCAGCTCCGTCCACCACACAAATATACCGAGTTTAAAAATGAAAACGAATGTTCAATACATGCTTGATAGAAATGATGAGCTGAAGAACAATCATCAAAATGAGCTAAGGAAGGCTAAGGAAAGATGAAGAAATATATCCATGGAATGTAGACGGTCTTGAGATGATCCTCTTTGAGCTTCAAGGTGAGGGAGGGCGAAACTTCAGCAAATCCGAACCCACACGACCCAGTCGTTGCAGATTCAGATTTCTTGACTTGGAAACTCTTGATGGAATGGATGTAGCTTGAAGATCGTTGCTTGAATACATCCCTACAAGGTAGGAAAACACATGAGGCACACAAGAAACCCTCTTCCTTCTCACCTGCGGCCTAGCCTCTTCCTTGCTTGCGTAAAACCTGAAATTCGCAGCTTATTTATATTAGCAACATAGGGAATATGAAATGCTCATAAGCCCTTGCAAAAACCTTGCAAATCATGTCTAAGATATGTATCATATACCTAGGGGCAAAGGGGTCACAATGGGGTGCAAACAGATTAGATCCATTAGGTTTTGAAACCAATCTGGAAATCCCATTCCGGACGAACCAGAAGAAGTGTCGACTCTCAGAGTCGACACTTTCTTCACAAGGTTCTGCCGGTGATAAAAAAACACACCCAGCACATAAGTGTCGACTCTCAGAGTCGACACTTTTTGTCAGGGGTTCTGCCAGCCACGAAATCAACACACGGGACAGAAAGTGTCGACTTACAAAGTCGACACGTTTTGTCTGCATGTAAGAACCCAATGCAAACAGCACACAGAGAAATAAGTGTCGACTCTTAGAGTCGACACTTTTACTGATATGAATGAAAAGTCAATTTAAACTCAATTGAAACCCCAATTTTCCTCATCTAAACATTAAAAATAAATTACCATGCATTGAATCAAAGTATTGGCATATCATAAACCGCAATCCAACTAAAACCAATGAAAGTGTTAAGCAACTTGAATTTCAAACCACTCTTTGAAATATAGCATAAGAAGCACTATCAAACCACCCAAACTTCACCTAAGAATTAGGTCACAGGGACATGCATTACAATGTATATGAAACTCATTCATACCAACTAGCTAAGCACCAATAAGACTAGAGAACAATAAAGAATCATGGGAAGCTACAAGAGCAATGTGCCTACCACAAGATTATCATGAAAAACATGCTTGAAGGGTACTTGAGAACCCAATTCATGAAAGATACTCCAAACCCATTCATGGCAACTATAAATCAAATTCAGAAGTGAAATATTACCATGGATCCATGATTAGAGAATGATTTATATATCAAGCATTTGTGGGCAAGATTGAACCTGCACTTTCTGGAAATTCAGAAGCATGTCAATATTAACTCAATGCATTTGAAGAAACCAATTTCAAAGCACTTCTTCACACATGATTGTCTCTTCAAATATGAACCATGAACAGATGGAATGGGTTAAGCTGTGAAAATATGGAAGCCGAAATATCAATATGCATAAGCCACCCTCCATATATAGACCGTAGCAGAAGACGTGTCGACACTTAGATAGAAGATGAAAACCTCCAAAACAAGATATCAATATATAAGCTCATTTGGCATGAAGACATTTTCCACAAGACATGCATACACAATTTGTCATCATTAAAACTTAAACATCTCAAAATCAACTCGGAGATCCAACAGGTTGTAATACCCTGGGTTTTTCGGATATTTTTTAGATCAGGATCCGTAGATTTCGGATCGCTTTCGGGGGTCCCGGAGAGTGTTTTATGGTTTACGGGTGTTTTTCCCTGACGTGCCTTCGGAACCCTGTACAGGGTGAACCGTAGCATTCTCCAACTCCGAAGACGTTACCAGTGCATCGGGCGTGTTTCGAGGATCGGGAAAATGATTTTTCCAAATTTTCCACATTTTTTAGATTTTTTAGATTTCTATATAATAAACCCTTTTTTCCTTTTTTTTTCCTTTTTCTTCTTTTCTTCTTTCTTCTCATTCCCTTTCTCTCCCGTGACACCCCCGCGCCTCCCGACCGTTGCCCTCTCTTCCCTGTAAATGGACGCGGTGCCCCCTCCTCCTCCGGCGACAAACGGAGGACCAAGGCGGCGGCGCGTTGACGACGGTGGCGACGAGGCGAGCGTGGTGGTGGTGATCTCGCGGCGAGGGTGTGGAGTTCATGATTTGAATGTGATTTGAAGATCGACGGCGATGCGGAGGTTTTGAAACTTCCTTGAGGTAGGGGGACGGATCCCTATCTTTGTATTCCCATTCCCGTGATTTCTAGGCCGAGGAGAGGTCGAGAGGGGTGTGTTTCATGTCGAGAAGGGAAAATGCATGATTTGGGGTTGAGCGCCGGATCTAGTGTTTTTTGAGGTTTTGGACCGATCTATGGGCATGTAATGATGCTAGGAGGGTAGGGGAAGAGTTCCCCTTTGTTTCCCTATCATCTGATGGTGATTGGGGCGTGGTTTGTATTTTTTTTCGCCGTTCACGCCATTTTCCCGCTTGGATCGTAGTGGCGGTCCTTCCAGAAACCCCCATTCTCATGGGGCGGTCCTCTGTGGGGCCGCTATTCATTTTTTAAAGTCGGTTGGGGATTGCGGTCCTGGAGAGACCGCCACCCCAGTTGCGGTCTCGCGACTGACCGCTACCCTTGGGGTAGCGGCCAGCCGCCGACCATTTCTTCGGTTGGGTTTTTAACCGTTGGGGGGACCCCGCTGGGTTGTGGCCATGGCAGGGCCATTTCCTGGTAGGTGCGGTCATTGGGTGACCGCCCCACTGGGGGTAGCGGCCTAGCGATGGGCCGCTACTCCACCCCCAAGGTTTGCCAGGTGGCGGCGATGGAGATGGCCGCCTCCTCGTCCTGCCCGTCTCAGGGAGACCGCCAAGGCCCTATTGCGGCCCAGGGTTGGCCGCCACTTGGAGTGACGGTCCAGGGAGGACCGCCACTCTATTTCCACACCGGGGTTTCTTTGGTGCCATGTGAGCCTCCGGTTGAGCTGGTCCTTGGTCCTTTGTGGCGTATGGCTTAAGGGATGCCTTGTGCACCCAGTGAGAGCCATGGGTACGCCAAGAGGATCCGCGGAGGAGCGAATTACCTCGGTTAGTGTGCCCGTGTGTCTTGAAGGTCGATTAGACCTCGTCTGTGTCCCGGGCATCCATATTCCCCGATTCGTGTCACCGAGAGTCGATGTTGGTATGGAGGGCCGTCTCCATACCTCCTCTGTCGTAATTGATGATTCACGTTGCTTAATAAGTTCATACCTCCAATGTCACATCCACTAGACGTAGCCTTCTTATAGCACGTGTGTGCTGACCCACCCGGGTGTAGTGGAGCAGCTTACCCGAGAGAGACGATTTCTAGGCTGGTTACCGTCGGGCCCCTTCGCGCAGCCTGAGTCCGAGCTTTGGGGAAGAACCAGCTAGAGGATCTGACCTAGGGCGCATGGTCTGTGTGTGCACACTTAGTTGGGGGCAGTCATACCCGCGCTGACGAGCGCAACCCCAACTAGTCCTTGTTTGTGGTACTTGTTGCCTGTCTCAGTCTCCGGCTGGGGCGTGTAGGGAGACACTCGGGCGTGGTGTAAGACGTCAGGGGATGCATCTGGCCTTGCTTCTAGTGGGTGCTGCTCCTGTCTTCTGGCAGGTACGGACCTGTTTTCCCGTCGGACCGTAGTCGGTTTGGTCGGTATAGTATGCAGTCAGTGTAGTTAGTCGTAGTGAGATTTTTCGTTTATTTATTATGTTACTGTCGTACTCGTGTCGTTTAGCGTGCTTTCCTTGCTATCTTGTTTTCCTCATTGCGAGGTGGGGGTCTGCGGGATCCCTACTGAGCCATCGAAATGAGGCTCACCCCTGTGTTTTCAGGTGAGGCAAGGTTGGCAGGGAGCGCGTCAGAGGTTCAGCGTGGTTCCAGTAGCCAGGGCTAGTTGCCAATTGCCAGAGCCGGGGTATGCCCCGCGTACTTGTACCTTTCTTTCTATTGACTGTACTTATTTTTGGACATGAGACATTCTGGACCTTGTAGCTTTTTGTTGAGTACTTGTTCAATTCCAGGCATTTTATTTAGTTTATTGTGCTAGTTATGCAGTTATTTTAGATTCTCTTGTACCCTCACACCATCCTTTAACCCTTCCGAGTCTTCGGGCTCATGGGTGGCGGGCCGAGGTTCGAGTCGTGCCAGTTCCTTTCCGGTACTCAGATCTCGGGTCGTTACAGTTAGTATTAGAGCGAGGTTGTGGAGGTACATGAGAACTTGAAATAATTGCAGTGGTCCAGAAGGTCCATGAATGTCGTATACAGTCGGCGACTGGCTTAGGTTACTGTGTGTTTTATTGATTTCGTTGGTTATTTTCCTGTTAATATGGGTTATGGCGCCGAGAAGGAGGACTTGTTCCTAGTAGGGAGAGTCAGGTGGGGGTCAGGAAGGGCAGAGTAGAGCAACGCTTCCAAAAGACGCAGCTAGAGAGGCGAGAGTTTCTGGAGTAGATGAGTTCATCAGGGGCATGTATCAGTATATTCTTCAGCAGCAAGGGGGTGATGCTGGCGAGGGTTCGTCATCTCAGGGTGGTCGTGGTCGTGTGCTGAAGGAGTTCTTACAGTTCCAACCGCCCCTTTTCAGTGGGCAGTCTGATCCAGAGGCGGCTCGAGAGTGGCTAGATGATATGGAGAGGATATTCAGTTTTATGGAGTGCGCTGAGGAAGAAAAGGTGATGTTGGCCAGTCATCGGTTGTGGGGATCAACTCGGACCTAGTGAACGGCAGAGTGGGGAGCAGTGTTCCAGTCTCGTCCCCTTCGGTAAGTAGTGTGGCCGACTTTTGAGCATGCTTTTTGTCCGTCCTTCCTCAGATCGCAGAAGATGCACCAGTTCCTTGAGTTGACCCAGGGGGATATGACAATGATGCAATACCGATCCAAGTTTATTGAGCTGGGCCGTTATGCGCCACTCGTCATGGTGGATGAGGAGTTGAAGACCCAACAGTTTGTCAGGGGTTTGAGGCCAGAGCTAAGGCATCCTCTGATTGCGTCATGTGTGGCCAACCTGGAGACAGCTTGCAGAGCAGCAACAACGTAAGAGGAGGACTTGCATAGGACTCGAGGATAACGCAGTGCCGATCAGACGCAGATGGGTCTTAGTCAGCCGATGGCCATGGAGTAGTAGAGTACTGTCCAGGCCTCAGCAGGCAGCGCAGGGGCATCTCCGTCCATAGCATCAGCAGCAGATTTGACATCCATTGGATCGAAGCTTAAGAAGCTGTTCAAGGACGCTAGTTTTGGCAGGAGGCGTCGGGATCGTAGAGAGCAGGGGCAGGTATCGGCGAGTAGTGTTCAGCAGCCCACACCCTACTAGTGCCAGGGTTCAGTGAGTGGTTCTCGGGGCACGTGTCCTCGGTGCGGCGATTCTCATCCAGGCAGGCAATGCTCAGCGCCTGTGATATGCTTCAGGTGTGACCAACAAGGGCACATGGCACGTGACTATCCTCAGAGACTATGTCAGCAGCATTAGTTTCAGCAGCAGCAGCAGTTTCATCCCCAGCAACCACCACCGCAGCAGCAACCGTACTAGCAGTAGGGTCAGTTTTCGCAATTATCCTGGTCAGCTACTGTAGGGAGGCAGAGATCCCGAGGCAGAGTTACGCATATGACCAGGGCAGAGGCTGAGGCATTGCAGTTAGTGGAAGGTACTTTTCTAATTATGGGTTGTGCGGCTCGAGTTTTGTTTGATTCTGGCGCATCCCATTAGTTCATATCGGAGAATTTCGCTCAGAGTGCCGAGGAGTCGGTGACTGAGGTGTCTTGTGACCTGACAGTGGAGTTTCCTACTGGTGATTTCATGCTCACCCCGTATTGTCTTGAGAAGGTGCCTGTGTGGGTCAAGGGGCGGAATTTGCCGGCCAGACTTTATGCATTGCCGCTTTAAGATTTTGATGTGATTTTGGGCATGGACTGGCTCGAGGCCCATCATGTCATGGTGGATTGTGGCTCGAAGAGAATTTACTTCCAGCATCCTAGTGGACCCACCTTCTACTTCCAAGGTATCATGTAACGACCCAAGATTCAGATACTGGGAAAGGAACCCGATACCATTCGAATCCTGGCCCGCCGCCCACGAGCCGAGGCTCGGAAGGGCTAAAAAGGAGTGTGAAGGTACAAAGAAATAGGAAATAAGGCAGGACAATTCAACAATTAACAGAAATAAACAACAACTACAACAGAGTCCAGTCCAATAGAAAGTACAGTCTAAGGTAGATAACGTACCCAATGCCAATTGAACACTCGACCCGACAAGCTGGCGACTAAGAACCTCCATGCAGTGCTCTCAAATCTCGAGGAAGAACCCCCGCACCTGAAATATAGGGGTGAGCCTCCTGTCACTGGCTCAGTAGGGGTCCCGCGGAACCCCAACCAAAAATAACGACGGTACAGAAAGCAGCAACTACAGCTAGAACAACAACAACAGTAGGAACAGTAAACACGGTGGCCAGTAAAACCTCGACGCTACAGCTACTCCTACTCTACCGGAAAGTACGCACCCCAATCTCGCAATCTGGGGACCACCAGACTGACGTGAAAATCTCTGGCTACACTGCCAGGAAAATCCATCACGACACCACTGTCGTGAGCCCGACACTGTCTAGGAAAAATCCTCGGTAATGCTCACCGGAACCCTAGACTTCCACCTTGGGAACACACCCGGAAACTACACGTACAACCACGTCTCGCAGGCGGGAAACCCTCGGTGACACTCACCGGAACCCCTAGACCTTGGCATCGGGAAAACACCCAGAACTCCACGCAAAATCATGTCTCGCAGACGTGAAGCGGAACCTCGACTCACGAGAAAACTCACGTCACGTGACGGGAGCACTGCCCACTAAAAGCAAGGCCGGATGCGTCCACTGACGACTTAGTCCACAGCCTCAGGTGTCTCGCTACCACGCCCCAGGCGGAGACTGAGACACCGTACTAGTAACCAGGAACATAAAAAAATGACTAGATATGGTCATGCTCATCAGCGCGGGTCCATAGCTCCTAACTACGTGTGCACACACAAACCATCTGCTCTAGGTCAGGTCCTCTAGCTGGTTCCCCCCCCCCCAGCCGGACTCAGGCTGCAAAGGCGAGGGGCCCTATGGTAACCAGCCTAAAAACCGTCTCTCTCGGGTAAGCCGCTTCACCACTCTCTGGTGGGTCAGCACACGCATGCCGTAAGAAGGCTACGACTAGTGGCAGGTCACTCAACGTGAACACGGAAAGTCACTCACGCACCCATCACGAGTAACACGGAGTAACAGGCAGCACGATGCAACCAGACTCTGGATGGTCCACTAGATCTAATAAGTCCAACGGTCCTTGAGTCACACGACTCGAGTCAAGATCGTCGTACACGATAACACAACGCCGTCAATCTGGCCTAATCCCTAGGTCTAAAACCACGGTGACGTGATTCCCAAGGTAGCTCACAAGCAGTCGAGGTAATTCCCTATCCAAGGGAGGGGCGGGAAACCTCCAGCCCCTGGCTGGGCAATTGGACTAATAGTCCAGGGCCATCCACATGGCCCTCTCGAAAACCGCTTCCCAGAAAAACACACGTCGTGTGGGGACAGCCCTCCGCACTCATACCGATACACGGTGACTCGATCTAGCAAGAAAACGAAAGTCCGGAACACGTGGGGTCACCCAGACCCACCAAACCTACGGGCACGCTAATCGAGATAACACGATATCTCCAGACACCCCCAAAAGCACAAACAGAGGTCCCACGGTGTCCGGGACATTCACGAGGTCGAAGGTCGACCACTGGGTCACAACCGGGTCGACAGGAGACCAACACAACACGAAATAGACACGGAGAGCACGAAGAACCGCCTGGTGCTCCTCTCTGGACCGTCAGGGAGCCTAGCGGTCGCCTCTGGACTACAAGGCCCAGCCTAGAGGTCCAGCCAGGACCGCAAGGGCCGACGACGAACCAAAACCACAAGCGGTCACTCCCGGACCGCCAAGCAGGGTGGCGGTCATTGACCTGACCGCTAGGCGATGCCTAGCGGTCAGTCGCAAGGCCGCTACCCCACTGACCTCAAACGACCAAAACACGGTCAAACGGTCACCCCTGGACCGCAAAGCAGAGCCTAGCGGTCTTCACCAGACCGCTAAGGCACCCTAGCGATCCATCGCAAGACCGCAAGGCTAGAACCGACGTAGGGGGAACCTAGCGGTCTCCACACGACCGCTAAACACCCTAGCGGTCCCTGGAAGGACCGCTAGGCCGTCCCAAGCCCGAAAACGGTGAAAACGGCAGGAAACTCCACTCCACGCCCCATTCACACCCATGTGAAGGGGAAAATAAGGGGAAACTAGTCCCCAACCTCTCTAGCATCGAGAGGACCCATTTAGACTCCAAAATCACGATCAAAACTCTAGATCGGGCTCACACCCCAAAAACATGCATTTTCCCAAAACGCTCAAATAAGCCCGCTCGGCTCACCATGGCCTACCAAAAGCACAGGAAATGAAGTACACAAGCTGAGGGTCCATTTCCCTACCTCCACCGAAGATTTGACGCGCCGTGGATGTCGATCCGCGAAGAAAACGTCGTTAAAGTTCCGCCGGCTCGCGATCCCACAAACCGTCTCCACCATCGTGATCCTCGCTCCATCCTCACCGCTCCACGCCCCACGATCCTCGCCGCCTAGCCCGTCCACCTCCGTCAGCCGCCGGAGAAGAGAGGGAGGGAGGAAAGGGCGGGAGAAGAGAGAGGAAGGGAAGAGAGAAATGAGAAATGGGGAGAGAGAAAAGGAGGTTAATATATATAGAAAAACCCAAAATTCTAGAAATTTAAAAAATTACAAAAAATTACCTCTGCGATCCTCAGGAAGAGCACAACACGCTGGTCACGTCCCGGAGTCGGAGAACGCAACGGTTCACCCTGCACAAAGTTTCGAAGGCATATCAGGGAAAAACACACGTAAAGCACAAAACACACTCCGGACCCACGAAAGCGATCCGAAACCCACGGATCCTGATCCGATAAATATCCGAAAAACCCGAGGCGTTACATATCCAGTCTTCCTCTCCCCGTTTTCTTATTTCGGCCATTAAGACCCGTAGATTGCTTGATGTGGGGTGCTAGGGTTTTCTCGCTTCGGTGGTCATGGTTGATCAGTAGTGTCAGGAAGTGGAGGATATTCCGGTTGTGTGTGAGTTTCCTGATGTGTTTCCCGAGGAGTTGCCAGGGTTGCCACCACAACGGGAGATTGATTTCATGATCGAGGTGGTGTCGGGTACGGCGCCTATGTCGAAGGCCCCTTATTGAATGGTGCCAGCGGAGTTGAGAGAGTTGAAGGCGCAGTTGTAGGAGTTACTTGCCAAGGGGTATATTCGTCCTAGCTATTCCCCTTGGGGTGCGCCTATGTTGTTCGTGAAGAAGAAGGATGGTAGTCTGAGGTTGTGTATCGACTACCGGCAACTGAACTAGGCGACTGTTAAGAACAAGTACACATTGCCTTGGATTGATGACTTGTTTGATCAACTTCAGTCGGCCTAGGTGTTTTCACATATTGATTTGAGGTCAGGTTATTATCAGCTGCGGATCCAAGAGTGATGCGGGACGGACACGGGAGACGACACTATTAGGTGCCACCCTCGGACTCTGGATGAAGACGCGACCAGCAGCACACACCAGGGAGACACTAAGCCCGACACTACGAGCTCCTAGTGGCAAAACATCACTAACAGAAGTGGAAGCTCACTCGTCGTCCCAAGCGAGGGAAACCGCGGACCGTGCGCGGTTAAGGAACCGGCGGAGGTCAAGGGTAGTCCAACTCAACTTCCAGACTCGGATCGAGTCACGGGACGGGTCACACTCACTCTCACAGCGGTGACATGGACACACGGGCTAGTACCTACACTCTCGGCAGCGGCAAAAGACCGTATACTAGCTAAGCAAATGAACGCCAAGAGGTTCGGACCATTACCTCCACGCACCCGGCGTGGCGAAGACAACCCCGGCCGAATTACGGATCCCCGGTTAAATAATTTTACAACAGTACAATGATTTGACCCACTCCACGCAGGGAGGTAAAAGGTCACATGTGGGGTCTGGGAATCACGCAAATCGGGTTGACGGGCAGCATCTTGATGTCGCCCGGCGGTGCCGAACTCCGCATTTTCGTGCTTTCCGAACGGCGGGTTCTGCGGGCCCGCAGGGCCCACGGATGGCGCTGTCCTCCGGATCTGCGGGGGTGGGACCCACTATGATGGGGACCCCTAGTGGCGTGCCTCCACGGACGGCGGTCGGCCGGGAACACCGATCGGGGGTCGATCGGCCCCGATTCCCAATTGTTGAACTAGCTGCCCACGGATTTTGATTTCTGTTTTCCGGCGCGCGCTCCCGCGAAAATGGCCACTGCGATCAATCCCAACGTCGGATCGGGACGCATGAGCTATCGTTGGAAAGCTCTCTTCAAATTATTCAATCTAGACCCAGAGATATCTGCTGGATCTGGTCGGATCAGAACTTTAATGAATTTACAAGTCCCTGTTGTACAGTAACCGAAATCTTAGAGCTGCAGGGCACTTGTCTGAGAACCACCGTTGACCGCCTAGTAAACCTCCGATTCAGCTCTTGAGATCTTCTTCAAAGTTGTAGGGTATCAAACCATGGAACGGGGACTATTTTTGGAATTTGAGTTGGAGGTGGTGGTGATTTACTATGATTTTTGGGGTGACTGGTGGTCGGATCTGGGAACAGGGGGACAGAACTATAGCTGGGATTGAGAATGATTTTTAGAAAATATGAGATGGACGAACCAAAAATTGAGAAAAATTGTGGATGAAGGGATGGATGGGTGGAATCCCCAATAAAATTGGACAAACCAAAATAAATCAAAAAGTGGGCCTAAGACATGAAACTCAGGGCGGAGATGAATCTGGACAGAACTCTGGCAGAACCGAAATAGAAGAGTGGACAAAAATCAAAAAATATGAAACGAGATCTGAATGGCAAACCAAAATTTTTGGGATGTCCTTGACACCTCTGGAACATCCACTAAAATTCCCAGATATATCTGAGCTCGGTGCTGAGACAAGAAATTTGTGGAAGCTTCTATGGTACTACGCGGGCAGAACTCCGTTGATGGCGGTGGCGGTGCGGTGGCGGCTCGTGGCGGCGGCGGCGGCGACCGGAATGATAAGGGGAGGAGTCACACCTCCAGAGGGAAGCCTTCACAGCTTCAAGGGGGAGAGAGGGAGGAGAGAGGAGGGGGGCGCACCAGCCCTTTCTTCTTGAATTAGATTGAATCAAATGGCATTAATTCAAGTAAAATGGAAAATACAAGTTTAAATACCTTACATCTCACATCCATCCACAATCATTGGATCTAGGGGATAGGAATGAAGGGCTGAGATGGCATGTGACACACACACACAAAAATAATAAAAAACTAAGGGGAGGGGGGCGGCCCTTGGACTAGATGTAGAATGTGGACTTGGTAGGTGGGGGTAGGTGGCCTCCTTGGACTTTTCAAGTCCATTGTCCCCCATGTGTCCAATTCCCATTCAAACTTCTAGATGCTCTCATGTGGCATGTTGACTGGCCCCACGTGGGACCCTAGGCTGAGGTGGCCCAATGGGGTGGGGCCTGTGGGGCCCGTGGGGCCCACGGGGTCCGAATTGCACATAGGCCCTTATTACAATCAAACTTACATACCGAATAAAATGAAACAAACACACATTATACAAAAATAATGTCTAACTAAATATGATAAACGGGAGACTCAAGGGGGAGTCTCCAGGCCATCTCCGAGCCAGATGGAAGCCGCTGTCGCTCGGGTGGTGCTCCACGTACGGTATCGGGGCTCGCTGACTCGTGCCGATCGAGTGCTCTGGTGTCCGCACCAATTCTCCCCGGGTGGGAGAAACTCGACCCTGTCGAGTAAGGGTCTGTATCGCTCATGTATCGCTCCAGAAGGTCCGGATCGATCCGCTGCAACTCGCCATGTGTGATCCAAGTGTCCTCAGTAGCGGGCCGTCCTCTCCATCGCACTAGGTAGCGCGGGTAAGATCCACTCCTGGTAACTGTCACTTGCTCGTCCAGTATACGATCTATATGCTCACGCTGCCGTGAAAAAGGGGCTGGTGATGGAAGTGGACACTCAGGTGTGGGATCACTCTCAAGGGGAGGAGATGGCTCAAAAGGCTCACTAGGGATCACCGCTGGGTCCCTATATGCAACAAGATCCGATACATTGAAGGTAGAGCTTATACCATATTCCTCGGGTAAGTCCACAACATACGCATTGGATCCAACGCGTTTCAACACTCTAAAGGGACCGGCTCCACGAGCTTGCAACTTCTTAACGGTTCCAGAGGGAAACCGTTCAGGTCTTACCCTGATCATGACATATTCACCCTCCTGGAACTTTCGGTGGTGTCGGTGGGCATCGACTAACTCCTTGTACCGTGCATTGCTGGCCTCAACTGTGACGACGGACATCGTCATGCAGACTCCTAACATGATTAGCAAAAGAAAAGAAACACAGGATGCACACACGACCTAACATGCTTAGCAAAAGAAAAGAAACACACGGATGCACACACGACCCTAAACAACCCTACAGTTAGTAAAACCCAATCATATGCAAGGTGGTCCAGGACATCCGAATGTATGCCATGCATGCATTTGACATAACCGGAGGTTAATGTCATGGTGGACTCCTAGACATCCTACGATGCACCCACCATGGACATGGGGTTTGGATGTGGGAAGTCCGGGAGGCTTGGGTGGTTGAGGTGGGCCGGGGAAACCAAAGTCTTCATTACCCCCAAATGACGGTTCGGACATATTGCCATGTGAAGGTTGCCAGGCCCGAGTAGGAGGGGTGTGATAGTGGACTTCCTTAAAGAGGGGGAATGGAGGTTGTGGGCCAAGGGGACCATGAAGAAAGGGATCGAAGGGATCAAAGAATGTGTGACCCCTCGATATGGATTCCCTCATCTCAAGATCCCATGTGTGGAAGTCTAGAAGGTGTTGTTGATCTCCTTCATCCTTGAAGGGAGATGAGACGGTGGGGGTATGATGGTGGACTCTCTCAAAAAGGTGGAGTAAATGTGGTGGGTCACGGGGTCCACAAGAGAATGGGTCGAAGGGATCAAAGAAGGTATGACCCCTCGGACTAGGCTTCCACAAATCGCTGTCCCACATTTGGAAATCTTGGAGGTGTAAATGATCACCTTCATTCATTGTGAGAGGTGGGACGACAGTCATAGGTAGAAAGTAAGATTCCTCCCTTGGGCTAAAGGAAATGAAGTCGGACTCGGCCGGCATAGGGAGGAGTAGAAGAACCTCCGTGGTAACATGACCCACGGTGTACACGGAGGTGATGGACCCTAAAGTGGGATGAGTGAAACTATGACCTGTGGGTCGGTCGAAGCCTGGAGCCAATAAGTGCGTAAATGTCCACTGCCGGTCTAACCCTTTAAGAAGGTCATCCAATGTATCAACATAGTGACCAGACCGGAAAGTGGTGTGAAATGAATTGATTGGCACCAGAGGTAGGATAGGGTCCATAGATGGGAAGGGAAGTGGGACCAAGTCCTTCTTGAGCCAGCTAAGAAGCGGCTCGACTATGACAAGCATACCCGTTAGAAACACGGGTGGCTCGGGCTGAGGTGGCTTAGAATAAAGATCGGAGATTGGGGCTTCTCCAACCCTTTTGTCCCTTATGGCTAGAGATGTCCGAGTGGGACATTGTCCGGCGTAGTGGCCGAACCCCTGGCAGCGATAACACTGCTGTCGTGACCCACTACACTCCCTGATAAGTGGGTCCCTACCCTTATCCTCCTAACGGACAGGGGGTGTAGGCAATGGGGCTCTCGTGGGTGGGAGAAGATTATCCACTATGACGGGGAGAGGACCGTGGGATGGAACCATAGATGGCACCGGATTGGGACTACCGGCTGTTACCTCCTTAGGTTCGTGTTTGGTTCCTCCCTGGCTAGGAGGTAGGCAAGGGGGAAGCAGGGACTCAATATAAGCACATTTCCTATCCACTATATCCAAAATGAGTTGGAAGAGTTCGGCAATGGTGGGGTTTGGAGTAGGAGTAATGTGGTGGACTCTCCCATATGAACGCGGCTTAGTCGTGGACCTAGGCTCTTCTACATGCGCGGCGCATTGCCTCCGATTATGGCCCACTTGGGTGGATGTGATTGGGTGGGGTCGGTTGGAGGTGACCGGGACGGGTAGGTAGACCTTCCTAAGTTCTCTCTTCATGTCCCACCATGACTCGATGGGCCATTGCCCCCTAACCTCTCTCATTCTTTCGATGTAATCCCACTTTTCGGCAGCCTCATGAAGAAGCCGCTCTTTAGCGAAAGAGAATTGCATGGCCTCGGACATACTATAACAATCAAAGTATGTGTCCATGGCGGCCTCCCACTTGAGGTAGTCGCCCGGGCCATTGGAGCCATAAAAATCCGAGGCTTCGGGCCTACGGAAGTGGAGTGGGTGGTTGCCAAGCCCATGGGTGGACCAACGGCCATAATGCCCGGGTGATTGGGAATCCATGGGAAATTGGGGGGGGGGGACTATATGTTGGACATGCCGACACTTGGACACTACACTAGACCGGCTATGCAAGGTTGGAATGCACTAACTAATGCAAACACCGACTAATGCACCTAGACCTAAACCAATATCCGGTACATGGCAGAGTTAATCGATCCGAAGATCACTCGCGCAAGTGTGCAGTCTTCCCGATAGGCGTAGCCTAACGTTCGGACAACACCTTTTAAGATACCGAATTATCGGGATGAAATACAATTTGAAAACACTTTTTTTTGTTGTTTTGAAATGATGATCCTAGACTCGACTTATACTATGCAAGACATATGCAACGACTACCCTAGACTCGACTCGCTCTGATACCAAACTGATGCGGGACGGACACGGGAGACGACACTATTAGGTGCCACCCTCGGACTCTGGATGAAGACGCGACCAGCAGCACACACCAGGGAGACACTAAGCCCGACACTACGAGCTCCTAGTGGCAAAACGTCGCTAACAGAAGTGGAAGCTCACTCGTCGTCCCAAGCGAGGGAAACCGCGGACCGTGCGCGGTTAACGAACCGGTGGAGGTCAAGGGTAGTCCAACTCAACTTCCGAACTCGGATCGAGTCACGGGACGGGTCACACTCACTCTCACAGTGGTGACATGGACACACGGGCTAGTACCTACACTCTCGGCAGTGGCAAAAGACCGTATACTAGCTAAGCAAATGAACGCCAAGAGATTCGGACCATTACCTCCACGCACCCGGCGTGGCGAAGATAACCCCAGCCGAATTACGGATCCCCAGTTAAACAATTTTACAACAGTACAATGATTTGACCCACTCCACGCAGGGAGGTAAAAGGTCACATGTGGGGTCCGGGAATCACGCAAATCGGGTTGACGGGCAGCATCTTGATGTCGCCCGGCGGTGCCGAACTCCGCATTTTCGTGCTTTCCGAATGGCGGGTTCTGCAGGCCCGCGGGGCCCACGGATGGCGCTGTCCTCCGGATCTGCGCGGGTGGGACCCACTATGATGGGGACCCCTAGTGGCGCGCCTCCACGGACGGCGGTCGGCCGGGAACAACGATCGGGGGTCGATCGGCCCCGATTCCCAATTGTTGAACTAGCTGCCCACGGATTTTGATTTCTATTTTCCGGCGCGCGCTCCGGCGAAAATGGCCACTGCGATCAATCCCAATGTCGGATCGGGACGCATGAGCTATCGTTGGAAAGCTCTCTTCAAATGCTTCAATATAGACCCAGAGATATCGGCTGGATCTGGTCGGATCAGAACTTTAATGAATTTACAAGTCCCTGTTGTACAGTAACTGAAATCTCAGAGCTGCAGGGCACTTGTCTGAGAACCACCGTTGACCGCCTAGTAAACCTCCGATTCAGCTCTTGAGATCTTCTTCAAAGTTGTAGGGTATCAAACCACAGAATGGGGACTATTTTTGAAATTTGAGTTGGAGGTGGTGGTGATTTACTATGATTTTTGGGGTGACTGGTGGTCGGATCTGGGAACAAGGGGACAGAACTGTAGCTGGGACTGAGAATGATTTTTAGAAAATATGAGATGGACGAACAAAAAATTGAGAAAAATTGTGGATGAAGGGATGGATGGTTGGAATCCCCAATAAAATTGGGAAAACCAAAATAAATCAAAAAGTGGGCCTAAGACATGAAACTCAGGGCGGGGATGAATCTGGACAGAACTCTGGCAGAACCGAAATAGAAGAGTGGACGAAAATCAAAAAATATGAAACGAGATCTGAATGGCAAACCAAAATTTTTGGGATGTCCTTGACACCTCTGGAACATCCACTAAAATTCCCAGATATATCTGAGCTCGGCGCTAAGACAAGAAATTCATGGAAGCTTCTATGGTACTACGCGGGCAGAACTCCGTTGATGGCGGTGGCGGTGCGGTGGCGGCTCGTGGCGGCGGCGGCGGCGACCGGAATGATAAGGGGAGGAGTCACACCTCCAGAGGGAAGCCTTCACAGCTTCAAGGGGGAGAGAGGGAGGAGAGAGGAGGGGGGCGCACCAGCCCTTTCTTCTTGAATTAGATTGAATCAAATGGCATTAATTCAAGTAAAATGGAAAATACAAGTTTAAATACCTTACATCTCACATCCATCCACAACCATTGGATCTAGGGGATAGGAATGAAGGGCTGAGATGGCATGTGACACACACACACAAAAATAATAAAAAACTAAGGGGAGGGGGGCGGCCCTTGGACTAGATGTAGAATGTGGACTTGGTAGGTGGGGGTAGGTGGCCTCCTTGGACTTTTCAAGTCCATTGTCCCCCATGTGTCCAATTCCCATTCAAACTTCTAGATGCTCTCATGTGACATGTTGACTGGCCCCACGTGGGACCCTAGGCTGAGGTGACCCAATGGGGTGGGGCATGTGGGGCCCGTGGGGCCCACGGGGTCCGAATTGCACATAGGCCCTTATTACAACCAAACTTACATACCGAATAAAATGAAACAAACACACATTATACAAAAATAATGTCTAACTAAATATGATAAACGGGAGACTCAAGGGGGAGTCTCCAGGCCATCTCCGAGCCAGATGGAAGTCGCTGTCGCTCGGGTGGTGCTCCACGTACGGTATCGGGGCTCGCTGTGATGCGGGTCGAGACACGGACACGGCAAGCTCGCGATCGTCCCTTGATGAGGGAAGCGTCGGACGTGCACGGTTGAGAAACCGGCAAGAGCTAGGGTGGTCGGCTCGCACTTTCGTGCCCGGATCGGGTCACGGGACGGTCTCGCTCACTCTCTCGCAGTAGCGGTGATATGAAATTATAGCAAGCTAAGTCCTAAAACATGCTTTCTAGCAGTGGCATAAACAAGCATATATAGAAATAAGCGAAATGCCAAGCAAGGAGCGAATACGATACCTCCACGCGCTCGGCGTGGGGACGACGGACCCGGCCGATCTCGTACTCTCGGGACAGTTATTATATAAAGATTACAGCAATGATGTAAAGCCCACTCTACGCAGGGAGGTAAAGGGCGACACAATGGAGCCCGGGAGGGCCGATTTCGGGTTGACGGGCGGCTTTCCGCGTAGCTTTGGCAGCACCCGAACTAATGACGGTGGGGCCCACGTGCTGTCCGAAGGAGCCGTGTGGGACCCGGTGGCACCGCTGTAGTGGTGGATGCCCGGAGGGTCTCTCCTTGGGATGGCGGCGCGCTGGAACGCCGGCCGGAGGCCCGGCGGCTCCGTTCGGCACCGGTCGGAAAAACCGGCCACGGACCTGCACTTTCTGATTTTCAGCGCGCGCTCGGACGGGAACGGACGCTGCGATCAGATCCGATGTCGGATTGACACGAAATTAGCGCCGTTGGAAAGCTGACTCGAAGTACTTCAATTTAAGCCTAGAGATCTGGCCTGGATCTTCGCTGATCTGGACTTATGAAATTTACAACCTCCTGTTGTACAGTAACTGAACACTCAGATCTACAGAGCTGATCTCTGATAACTGCCGTTGACCGCTAGGAGGACCTTGGATTAAGACTTTGACGTCTTCATGAAAGTTGTAGAATTTTGAGTTGGGAAGATGGCAAAGTTGGTTTGGACACGTTTGGATATGTCTATGAATTTATATGATTTGTTTACTGGAAGAAGGTCGAATCTGAGAACTGGCTGGAGGTACTGTAGGTCCGGTAGAATATGAATTTTTAAAAATAGGTAAAAGACTCAACAAAAATTAATAAAAATGGTGGTGGTAGGGAAAAATGGACAGAAACTCCAGTTAAATTGGGAGGGCAAAAGAAATTCAAAAGGGTGGTATAAGGGGACGAACTCAAAGGTTCTGTCACTATAGACAGAGACAGATCTGATTTGAGTTTGGGGAATGAACGAAGTGGAAACAATATGAAACGGGGGAATTTGGAGCTGAATTTTTTTGTGGGAAAGGGTCTATAAGGTAGAAACCAACCCTCAAAATTTGAAGTCGATCTGAACTCGTGGCTGACTTGAGAAATTTCCGAGCTTCACCTCTGTCCAGCAGGACAGAACACTGAAGACGATCCCGTGGCGGCTCGAAGGCGGCACGAACGGCGGCGGCGGCGGCACAGATGATCACCGGAGGTGAAGAGGGGATGATAAAAGATGAAATCACTCTAGAACTGGAGGTTGGAGGAGATAAACCAGAGGGAGAGAGGAGGGGCTCAAGAACACTCTTGATTTTTCAACAATTTTCTCTTCATTTCTTCATTAATCTCTAATGACACTATACATAGGCTTATATAGAAAATATCAAGGGGTGGGGGGGCTGATAATTTCGTGGGAAATATGTCATTTTCATCCCCCATGTGGTCAAAACTCAAAATAAATAAATTACATATGAATGGGGCACTCCTTTGACTAGGTAGGTAAGATAGGTGGCCTACCTTTGAAATTTTAACCCCTTTGTCTCCCATGTGGTCAATTAGCATTCAAACCTTCTAGATGGCCACCTAGGATGGTTGACCAGCCCCACATGGATTAGGTGGACCAATGGGGAAGGGGAGGGGGCCCCCTAGCTGGACCTACTACACATTTGCACAAAAACCCACACAATCCAAGGGAATGACGCAATGGCTTACAAAGCCGTACAATTGCGCTTATACTTTCCCATGGATATAAAAATAAACTAAAGGACACAAATGTAAAATAAAATGTACATGCTCGGCGTCGATTCCCATCAACTCTCCCCGGGTGGGAGGAACTCGACCCCGTCGAGTAGGGGTAAGGATGCTCGAATACTCCGGCGGATCCGTCACCGTGCCAAGTAACGCGGGTACGCTCCACTCCAAGCGATCGTCACCTGCTCATTTCATATATACTCGATATGCGAACTGCTATGGGCTAAAGGTGGTCACTCCGAAGGGGCACTCTCAAAAGGGAAGAAAACAGCTCGAAGACTCACTAGGAATCACCGCTGAGTCCCTATAAGTGACTGATCCGGGTATAGATGTGGAACTGATCCCATACTCATCAAGTGAGTCCACTCGCCTCTTACTCATAAGAGAACGACAACAAGCTTGCACAAGACACATGCAGACTCACCATACAATACACACAAACCATGCAAACAAACCACACAAGGAAAACACACCGACTCATATATGACCCTAGACACACCTAATGTTAGTCCGACCCGTACATGGGTGACAGCGGACCAGGACACCCGAATGTGTGCCATGCATGCATCTGACATAACCGGTGGTTGACATCATACGGAAATCCTAGACCTCCTAAGGTGGGCCATGCATGCATATGGGATGTGGATGTGGGAGGGCCAAGAGTATCTTCCCTACATGATGGTGTATCTTGTATGGGTACGGGCTTGGTGGGCATAGACGACCCAGCCCGTGGGGAAGGGGTGTGGTAGCGGACTCCCTCGAAGAAGTGAAGTGAATGTGGAGGGTCTAAGGATCCACTAGGGAGTGGGTCAAAGGGATCAAAGAAGGTATGACCCCTTATGGTGGGTTCCCACAAGTCACGGTCCCACGTGTAGAAGTTTTGAAGGTGCGGATAGTCACCTTCTTGAATTGTGACGGGTGGGACGGGGATCATAGGCAAGAAGTATGATTCCTCCCTCGGACAAAAGGGTATGAATTCGGGCTCGTCCGGTAGCGGGAGAAGTAGAAGAACCTCCGTGGTGACACAACCCACGGTGCACTCGGAGGTAATGGACCCAAAGGCCGGATGGGTGAAGCTAATACTAGCGGGTTGGTCAAAGTCTCGGGCCAAAAGATGCGTCAACTCCCATTGTAAATCTAATCCCATGACAAGATCATCCAACGTATCAACATGGTGACGGGATCGAAATGTGGTATGGAATGAGTTGACCGGCACTATAGGTAGGATGGGGTCCATGGATGGAAAGGGATGTGGGACCAAGCCATCCTTGAGCCAACTAAGAAGTGGCTCGGCTATGTAAAGTGTTCCCGTAAGAAACACGGGTGGCTCGGGCTTTGGTAGTTCCCACTTTGATGGTTTCGAATGAAGACCGGAGGTAGATAACAATGGAGCATCCATGGGTGGTGGAGTAGCTTGTGTCCTTTCCCACCAATCCGAAATCATTTTCTTTATTTCCTCTAAGGAGCGGGTTGGAGGAGGGACCTTGGGGTGGACTAGCTCCTTAACTCTCGGCTCGGGTGTGGGCCTAGGCTCGGTTATAAGCGGGAGTTCCACTCGGTTGGAGGTGCTTGAGTGGGTTGGGATGGGAGTGCCAAGGGGAGGTTGGTTGGTGGTGCATGGGCGGGCCACTAGATTGGGGTCACTTTGGTGGGCTTGGACGGCGGTGAAGGGGTGGGATTGGGTAGAGGTGTGGCCCACTTGATTGTGGGTGAGTTGGTGGGGTTGGTGAGTGGAATGACCTCCGTGGTTGGAGGTAAGTGGGCGGGGAACGTAGGCCCTCCTAAGCACTCTCTTCATTTCCCACCATGACTCGATGGGCCTTAGATTCCTATCCTCCCTCCAATATTTGATGTCCCTCCAAGTTGCAGCGGCTTCACCAAAAAGTCGCCTTTTGGCAACATCGACTTGCATGGGCCCGTACATGATGTACACCTCGAAGTAATCATCCATAATGGCTTCCCATTCTAGATAGACACTCGGGTCATCGGACCCGTAGAAATCCCGGGTTTCGGACCTCGTGGGGTGGTTCGGGTGGTCCTTCCATTTGAGATAGTATCGCCACCATCCGGGAGTTTGGGACTCCATGGGACACGGGGAAACTAGTGGATGGTCATGCCGACACTCGGACCAAAACACTAGACACGACACTAAGTAATGCAAAGTTGGAATGCACTAACTAATGCACACTAAGGACCCTAGACGTAAACCAAGACTCGGTACGGGGCGGAGACAATCAACCCGAAGGTCACTCGCACAAGTGTGCGGCCTTCCCGATAGGCGTAACCTAACGGTCGGACAACACCTTTTTATATACCGAGTAAAGGGATGTATGCGACCCGAAAATGACTCTTTTTGTTGTTTTAAAAATATGATGATCCTAAACACGACTTAGACCGACTAATGACTACATGACACTCTTCTTTTTTTTGAATGCAAACACCCTAGGCTCAAACTCGCTCTGATACCAAATTGATGCGGGACGAGACACGGACACGGCAAGCTCGCGATCGTCCCTTGATGAGGGAAGCGTCGGACGTGCACGGTTGAGAAACCGGCAAGAGCTAGGGTGGTCGGCTCGCACTTTCGTGCCCGGATCGGGTCACGGGACGGTCTCGCTCACTCTCTCGCAGTAGCGGTGATATGAAATTATAGCAAGCTAAGTCCTAAAACATGCTTTCTAGCAGTGGCATAAACAAGCATATATAGAAATAAGCGAAATGCCAAGCAAGGAGCGAATACGATACCTCTACGCGCTCGGCGTGGGGACGACGGACCCGGCCGATCTCGTACTCCCGGGACAGTTATTATATAAAGATTACAGCAATGATGTAAAGCCCACTCCACGCAGGGAGGTAAAGGGCGACACAATGGAGCCCGGGAGGGCCGATTTCGGGTTGACGGGCGGCTTTCCGCGTAGCTTTGGCAGCACCCGAACTAATGACGGTGGGGCCCACGTGCTGTCCGAAGGAGCCGTGTGGGACCCGGTGGCACCGCTGTAGTGGTGGATGCCCGGAGGGTCTCTCCTTGGGATGGCGGCGCGCTGGAACGCCGGCCGGAGGCCCGGCGGCTCCGTTCGGCACCGGTCGGAAAAATCGGCCACGGACCTGCACTTTCTGATTTTCAGCGCGCGCTCGGACGGGAACGGACGCTGCGATCAGATCCGATGTCGGATTGACACGAAATTAGCGCCGTTGGAAAGCTGACTCGAAGTACTTCAATGTAAGCCTAGAGATCTGGCCTGGATCTTCGCTGATCTAGACTTATGAAATTTACAACCTCCTGTTGTACAGTAACTGAAAACTCAGATCTACAGAGCTGATCTCTGATAACTGCCATTGACCGCTAGGAGGACCTTGGATTAAGACTTCGACTTCTTCATGAAAGTTGTAGGATTTTTAGTTGGGAAGATGGCAAAGTTGGTTTGGACACGTTTGGATATGTCTATGAATTTATATGATTTGTTTACTGGAAGAAGGTCGAATCTGAGAACTGGCTAGAGGTACTGTAGCTCCGGTAGAACATGAATTTTTAAAAATAGGTAAAAGACTCAAAAAAAATTAATAAAAATGGTGGTGGTAGGGAAAAATGGAAAGAAACCCCATTTAAATTGGGAGGGCAAAAGAAATTCAAAAGGGTGGTATAAGGGGACGAACTCAAAGGTTCTGTCACTGTAGACAGAGACAGATCTGATTTGAGTTTGGGGAATGAACGAAGTGGAAACAATATGAAACGGGGGAATTTGGAGCTGAATGTTTTTGTGGGGAAGGGTCTATAAGGTAGAAACCAACCCTCAAAATTTGAAGTCGATCTGAACTCATGGCTGACTTGAGAAATTTCCGAGCTTCACCTCTATCCAGCAGGACAGAACACTGAAGACGATCCCGTGGCGGCTCGAAGGCGGCACGAACGGCGGCGGCGGCGGCACAGATGATCACCGGAGGTGAAGAGGGGATGATAAAAGATGAAATCACTCTAGAACTGGAGGTTGGAGGAGATAAACCAGAGGGAGAGAGGAGGGGCTCAAGAACACTCTTGATTTTTCAACAATTTTCTCTTCATTTCTTCATTAATCTCTAATGACACTATACATAGGCTTATATAGAAAATATCAAGGGGTGGGGGGGCTGATAATTTCGTGGGAAATATGTCATTTTCATCCCCCATGTGGTCAAAACTCAAAATAAATAAATTACATATGAATGGGGCACCCCTTTGACTAGGTAGGTAAGATAGGTGGCCTACCTTTGAAATTTTAACCCCTTTGTCTCCCATGTGGTCAATTAGCATTCAAACCTTCTAGATGGCCACCTAGGATGGTTGACCAGCCCCACATGGATTAGGTGGACCAATGGGGAAGGGGAGGGGGCCCCCTAGCTGGACCTACTACACATTTGCACAAAAACCCACACAATCCAAGGGAATGACGCAATGGCTTACAAAGCCGTACAATTGCGCTTATACTTTCCCATGGATATAAAAATAAACTAAAGGACACAAATGTAAAATAAAATGTACATGCTCGGCGTCGATTCCCATCACGCTGACTCGTGCCGATCGAGTGCTCTGGTGTCTGCACCAAAGAGTCTGGCATTGAGAAGACTGCATTCTGCTCGAGGTACGGGCATTATGAGTTCTTGGTGATGCCGTTTGGGCTCACCAATGCCCCGCAGCGTTTATGGATTTGATGCATAGGGTGTTTTATCCGTATCTGGACCAGTTCGTGGTCGTGTTTGTGGATGACATCCTAGTGTATTCGCGGTCTGCTGAGGAGCATGTGCATCATTTGAGGGTTGTGTTACATACCTTGCGAGATCATCAATTATATGCCAAGCTCAGCAAGTGTGAGTTTTGGCTTCGAGAAGTGCACTTTTTGGGGCACGTGATTTTTGGTGACGGTGTTTCTGTGGATCTGGCCAAGGTCGAGGCTGTGGTGCAGTGGCCAAGGCCGAGTTCTGTCACGAAGATTTGAAGCTTTTTGGGGCTTGCAGTCTATTATAGGATATTTATTCAGCATTTCGCCCACATTGCAGTCCCAATGACCAGACTCACGCAGAAGGATGTGCTGTTCGTCTGGACGGATGAGTGTGAGCAGAGCTTTATGGAGCTGAAGAGATTACTCACTACCGCTCCGGTGTTGGTGTTACCTTCTGGACCGGGAGATTTTGTGGTGTGTACGGACGCTTCCAGGGTAGGTTTGGGCGTCGTGCTGATGCAGTATGGTAGAGTTGTGGCGTATGCATCTCGTCAACTGAAGCCACATGAGGAGAACTATCCTACTCATAATCTCGAGTTGGCGGCTGTGATTTTCGCTCTAAAGATCTGGAGACATTATCTGTACGGTGAGAAGTTCAAGATTTTCACAGACCATCAGAGTTTGAGGTATGTGTTTACCCATAAGTATCTCAACCTCGGGCAGAGGAGGTGGATGGAGTACATGAAGGATTATGATTTCACTCTGTCCTATTAGCCTGGCAGGATGAATGTCATGGCTGATGCCTTGAGTAGGAAGTTGATGGTCAGTCAGATGTTGTTACAGAAGTGGAAGTTATGCGAGCAAGTGTCGGCCATGACTTTTAGGCTCAAGGTCCCACGGGATCAGGGTTTGGCTATTCTCGCGAGCTTGACAGTCACGCCAGCTATTCGTCATCAGGTGACGGAGGCTCAGCGCGCGGACCCCGAGCTACCTCAAATTTTGTCGATGGCCGAGGTGGAGTTTGGCGAGGATGGAGCTGTGAGGTTCAGAGGTAGGTTGTACATCCCAGCCAAGGAGCAGGTGAGATGCACAGTGCTGCGGGAGGCTCATGGGAGCCGGTATGCCGTGCATCTGGGATCGGCGAATGTAGTGCCCCAGAATTTATATAATAATTTTTGGATTATTTATAGAATTTTCTGGAATTTATTAGGAATTTATAAAGGCTAAATAGATTAATAAATGGATTATTGAAATAATAAGTCATTATAAGGCTCAATTGTGTTAAATAATTAATCTAGCCTATTTAAATAAAATCCAAAAGGTTTAAGGACCAAGCCCATTAAGTTTGGCCTATATTCTAGAAGGTTATTTAGCATATTTACGTATTTTAAGGATAAATACTATTTTTATAGATAATAATATGGATAATTAACAAAAGAGTTTGATTTATGTCGAATTCTGTGCATGTTGGATGTAACGGTCTATCGTGCGACCGCCACAGCCATGTAACGCACCAGTCTTGTTGCGTTGCATCCTGATAGTTCCGTGAATGAAAGAATGAGCAAAAAAATTAGAACTTTGGGATCCTATCTACAAGAGGTCAACTTGGGAGACCTTATAGCATTGCTAAGGACTCTTAGGGATTAGGTTCTGACAAATTAAGGACTCTCGAATCGATCTAATCTTCAAACCCTAGCCAAAACCCTATAAATAGGACCTAGTTCTGAACTGAGCGACCCTTACTTTTGGCTCGTGAAGAATCAAGGTAAGGAGTCATAATTTCGGATAAGTTCTTTAGAAGATTTTGTTTAATATACTTTAGACTAATAGTTCTCCAAATTTCATGTTAGGAGATCAAGCAACCAAGGAGATTGAAGCTTCCAAAGTTACTGGTTCGACCATAATAACTCAGGAAACTGAACGCAAGACCCCTGAAGATCAAGAGATTAGGACGTCTAAACGAGGTAATTAGAGCTCAATCATTTAGAACTTTTTATTCACCTTAGTTTCATCTTCTTACCCTCAAAATTTCACATCTTTAGGTCAAGAGGTCGTGGAGTTAGAGCAGCAGAAAATTGCTAGAAAATCACTAGAAAAGGAGAACTATGGCACGATTTTCAGACTCAAATTAGAAGCTTAAAGTCTAGTTAAGACGAAGGTCATCTCATGATTGGAAAAAATATCTTGTTAGGGATAAAAGCGCTCTGGTTTTAATTGATTTCATGCATCATAGATCATGAATTTCATATTTTTCATGCATACATGTATACTCTTAACCCTAACTAAGTTAAAAAGGAACTCTCTTGTCAAATTCACAGAAAACCCATGCATACTAGTAGGTTAGCCTTCATTCTATCATGTGGAAGTTTATATATGATTTCCAGACATGATGTAAGTTGAACCCTTCGATTTTTAATATCTTTTCTGCCAGCAGACGATCTGACGCATCAAGGTAAGACCGCCACAGTTATCTAACGGCCTTACGACAAGCCGTCACACCTTCTGTTGTTTTTAAATTTCTCTGTTATCTCTGACGGCCCAGACTCAGTGCGTTACAACACTGTAACGGTCCCACGATAAACCGGCACAATCACTGTGACGCCCTCATTCTCGACCGTCAGAGTAACTGAAGATAGAATTGAAGAACAGTCACATTAACCTATAAATATGCCTAGTTATCTAAGTTTTGACCTGTTGATATGACTTTAAATTTATTAATTGGTTCATGATAAGTATCGCATGTTAAAAGCATCTTGAATTATTTTAAGGATATGTTAATTTCATGCCAAAGCACTATAGTTTGTATTAACTCCATGATTTTAAATGATGTATTGACGGAGTTTTATCATGATTTCATATTGTTACACATTCTCTCTATCAATAGAGTCATTTTCTTTAAGTACATGGCACATATTCCGGTATGTTGTCCATTAGTTCACACTTTGTACTATAGGAATATTATTCTTGGACTTGAGGACCTCTCTATTGGATATTCCTTCCAATGTACTAGGAAATCTTGTTTCAAGGCCTCCGTAATTCTCCACGAGCCTGGGATTCCCACTAGGACACCGAGTTGGTTGTACCATTAAAGCCCATTTAGTAGATTACAATATCGATGTTTCTGGTTCTAGCAATGTAACGGATCTATACTGGACCATCAGGAGCATCTAACGGCCCAATATACGACCGTCACATTTCACAAAGTCTATTTTACTATTTCTGAATTCAGACTAATGTAACGGATGAATACTGGAGCGTCACATCATGTAACGGCCCAGTCCTTGACCGTCACATTGTTTGAGTGCTTAACCCAAGGTTTGACCCAAGGGTTGATGTTCTAAAGTTTCTAGATAGATTATTGATGATCTAGAACTTACCATATTATCCAAAGAGGCTTAATATAATGAAATAAAAGTTAAATAAATGTACCGTTATGCTGCCGATTTATTTCCATAAGCATAACCTTGTTTAAGTCATTCTTGACTCTCGCATTATTAAATTGAAGCGTTCATTCATTGAATAGTGTTATCATGAACTTATTAAATTATACATTCTTGGCCATACTTTATTGTTACATGCATGGAAGTAGCTTGATTTATACTTGAAGATGTGATCAAGCACTGATTGTGTTCAAGGGCTCTATGCTAGTCCCCTCGGCTGATTGCCGGAAACATACTATTATAAACCATGGGGTATGATGCTACTGGCGTCGCATTGCGCTGGGAGTACTTTCTCTATAAATAAGTGAAGATCCACGGCACGACATGACTTTCTTGTACATGACTTGATATTCCACAGAAATTCACGAAGTACTTGCTCATAAGCAAAAGATACTGGAGTGATGATTATGTGGCTTGCTAGTACATTCTCGTTACATTCTTGTTCTTGAAAGGCCATAATATGTTCTTGTTACATTCTTGCTAGTTCATACTTGCTCTCATTCTATCTGAACGATCATCTTTGTTACTTTGGGTATTCGCATGATTGATCGCATGCGCATGATTTTACCTTATTTCTTTAGAGCTAAAATGTTAATTACTTTAATTATGCCTTCATGTTGATGTGAAGATACCTACTGGGTAAGTGTGCTCATTACCTATTTCCATTCTTTTCAGGAAATGAAAGTGATTCGAATTCAGATTCGGGTTATATAAGTAGCGGGTCTGAGAGCGAATGAAAGTGTTGTCAAAGATGAGAGTGAAGACTTAGGAAAGTCAATATTGTTTAGATTGAGTCCATGTAATTTTCCTATTTCTTGAGTCTGATAGATTGGAAGAAGTTGAAAGTTATTGTATTTGAATATTTGATTATTATGAAATAAGTTGGAGTTGGATGAAAATATTGTGCAATTGCATTTATGTGTGTGGTTATCTTGCGCTCTGATCATTCTTGCTTGCAAGAGGCTTACCATGCCGACTGTTCACGTTTCTCGAGCGAGTCTTCCGCTGTCATAAAGGCTCGGGACGTGACAGGCGAAGATGTACCAGAATTTGAAGAGACAGTTCTGGTGGCCTAGAATGAATAGAGATGTTGCGGAGTTTGTGGTCAAGCGTCTGGTTTGCGAGCAAGTGAAGGCGGAACACCAGCGACCGAGTGGTACACTTCAGCCCTTGGAGATTCCCGCGTGAAAATGGGACCACATGTCCACCGATTTCGTGGTTGGGTTGTCGAGGACATCTAGTGGGCATGATAGTATTTGGTTGCTGGTGGACAGACTGACAAAGACGGCTCGGTTGTTGCCGATCAAAGTCAGTTGGAGTGTGCATAAGTTGGCCCAACTATATGTGGAGCGGATCGTTCCGTTGCATGGAGTGCCCATCTGCATTATTTTCGATCATGATCCTCGCTTCACTTCGGGATTCTGGAGGAGCTTCCAGAGAGCTCTGAGTACAGAGTTAGCATTCAGCTCGGCTTACCACCCTCAGTCGGACGGTCAATCTGAGAGGACCATCCAGACTTTGGAGGATATGTTGAGGTCGGTTGCCTGGAGTGGCAAGGGAGTTGGACCCTCTATTTACCGTTAGTGGAGTTCACCTACAACAACAGCTATCATTCGAGCATCGATATGGCTCCATATGAGGCGTTGTACGAGCGACCATGTCGGACTCCGCTTGATTGGTTCGAGGTGGGTGAGCGTGTCCTAACAGGACCGAATTTGGTGCAGTAGTGTACTGAGGTGGTGCATTTTGTTCGGCAAAAGATGTTGGTGGCATAGAGTCGGCAGAAGAGTTATGCCGATCAGAGAAGGTAACCCCTCAGCTTTGCAGTAGGAGATCGGGTGTTTTTGAGGGTCTCTCCCATGAAGGGTGTAATGTGCTTCAGCAAGCGTGGGAAGTTGAGTCCCTACTACATTGGTCCTTTCCCCATCGTCGAGCGTATTGGGGAAGCTGCTTATCGATTACAGTTGCACCCAGAGCTAGCTGTTGTGCATGACATGTTCTATGTGTCAATGTTGCGTACGTATATGCCTGATGATTCCCATGTCTTGGAGGACTCTGTTTGGCCCGAGGTGTAATGCCCCGGGTTTTTCGGATCTGGATCTGTGGGTTTCGGATCGTCTTTCCGCGGATTATGGATTGTGTCTGAGTGAGCTTCGAACTTTTATATCAGATTATCGGACCCGTTGGTGGTGTGCTCGTGAGTTTCCTTGGGTCTGTGGTGTTGTGAGGAGCATGCCGGTATTTTTCTGGAATTTTCGGAGCGCCTTTGTGGGTCCCGAGTCGCATTTTGGGTTTTACGCGTGTTTTCGTCTGTCGGACCTTCGGAACCCCGCACAGGGTGAGCCGTTGCGTTCTCCGACACCGGGACGTTACCATTGCGTTGTGCTCCTTCCGTGGATCGCGGAGGTAATTTTTCATAATTTTTTGAATTTCTGCAATTTTTGGACTTTTCTATATATTAACCCTTTAACCTCTCTCTCTCCCCATTCTCTCTTTCTCACTCTCTCTCATCTCTTTCTCTCTCCCTCTCCCCGGGCGGCCGACCGCGGTGGAGGAGGGCGAGGCGGCGATGGCAGGAGGCGAGGAACTAGAAATGGGTCGAGGATCGAGGGCCGGTGGTGCGTGGAAGCTCGGCCGTCGGTTCGTGGAGTGGCGAGGGTTTCACGGCGTTTTCTTCGCGGATCGGCAACCTCGGGGCGCAAAATCTTCGGTGGAGGTAGGGAGATGGACCCCCAACTCGCGTACTTCATTTCCCGTGAGTTTTGTAGGCGATGGCGAGCCGAGCGTGGTTTTATTGCCGTTTTGGGGAAAAACCATGATTTTAGGGTGTGAGCCCGATCTAGCATTTTAAGGTGTTAATTGGTGATTTGAGGGCATCTTTGAATGCCTAGGGGCTTGGGGAATGGTTTCCCCTTTGTTTCCCCATCACCCGAGGGTGATTGGGGCGTGGAATGAGTTTCCCGCCGTTTTCCCACCGTTCTTGATTATTCGAAAGTGTGGCGGTCCTTCCAGTGACCGCCACTTCCTTCTGGCGGTCCCCGTTCGACCGTTTCAATCTTTCCATGCGTGGGTTGGGCCTGGCGGCCTCACGATGAGCCACCAGAGCCCAGGTGGCGGTCGAAGGTCTGACCGCTAAGTCCAGTTGGTCGGCGTGGCCTTCAAGGTGTTTTGACCGTTGGTTTTTTACCGTTGGAGGCTTTTGGGTCTGGCGGTCGAGGGTACGCCTGCCTCATGTCTTTTGGCGGACCTATATAGAACCGTTTGTCCTTTCGTGACCCAGGGTGTGACGGCTCATTGTTGAACCGCTACAGTAACTGTGGCGGCCTAAGGTTGGGCCGCTAGAGTCCTGTGGCGGCCCAAGAGAGGACCGCCAGGTGTTGACATGTTTTCTCCACCTTTTCTCCTTCTTACCTTCCTTTTCTAATAATCAAAGTGTAAAGACAAGCGGGATGAAGGAAGAAAGGAAAGGGTAGAAAAGTGTGTGGTCGTGATCGCCACCAAGACACGAGTACCGGATGGTAAGACGTACCTTGGAAAAGGGGAGAAAGCACTCGCCTGAGGTTCAGCGCTGACAGGTGCAAACGGTCTTGGAAGATCCGCTCTGTGGGTAGGACGGTCTCTCGATAGATCGCTCGAAGTGCCGAAGTGGGAAGCGAGACGAAGATGAGTCTGGCGATAGCACGGTTCGCAGACGGCCGTAATAAAGCGTTACGCGGTCCTATGTGGGCCATGTATACCTGTGGACGGACGGACGACGACCGTTCGATGCTGCCAAACTCCAAAGCATAGGATCCAATCCTCCACCCCTTCCGGTCGGCCAGAGGGGATGGGCCTCGTGTTAGGATGATGCTGACCTGCAAAACAAAGTAAGAGACACGAAAATGATACCCAAATCAGCCCTAAGGAGTGTAGCAACTATAAAGAAGAATGGAAAATAACGTGATAACATGGAATGGGCGATACCTGGGAGGTTTTTAAACCCCTATAGGGCGTCAAAACAAATGGGAGGGTGCGAAAATGATATGATGTAGTGAAAGAACGTGGAAAGAAGTGGAGAAATAAACATGCAATGAATGAACTAATGACTGAACGTGATGACTAAAAACTCAAATCAAATGACTACTCCCTTGAACCGGAGGCTTAGAAGGATGTGGAAAGCCTCCCTCCCTGACTGCAGGCCGCTTGAGAATTCGGCAGAGCTTCGCCGTGACCTTGAAATCTCCCCCCCCCCACCCCTTTCAAAGCTTGGCCTTAGGGTCCTATTTATAGAGCCTTGAAAGCCAACCCCGAAATTAGGGTTTCTAATGAAAATCAGCTCGAGATATCAACATAAAATCCGTAGATAATATAATTATCTTCCAACCAGTTCAAACGGCACCCCATTTGGTGGAATATCCGCGGAGAAATGGTTGGAACAAATCAAGGATAAAACCACGGCTAGAGAGAGAGAAACCCTTAGCTTTTCAGCAATCGAACCATTGCGCAGTCACGTGATAGACCGCTCCGTACATTGAGCGGCCGGCAACAAGATCGTCCAACCTGTCGGTGGAAATTAAGTAAATAAGCAAATATTATCCAAATATCCATCGAACTACCTGATAATTTCGCCATTGGACTCTCATGAATTGGGCGGTTACAAATGGACCACCCAGACCATGGAACGGCCATAGGACAACCGCCCAATGCCTATCGGTGGTAAATCAGAATAAATTAGATAATTAGATAATTATCTGAACAACCAACGAATCTGGGACTCTGAGATATGGACGGTCATATACCTGCCGCTCAATGGTATTGGACGGTTATATGTAGACCGTGCAAAAGTTTGTCGGTGGAAATTCAGAATATTACCTTAACATCCAGTAAATAGACACACGGTTCATAATCAACCGCTCCAAAACGGAATGGTCAAGCGATAGACCGCTCAATGGCTGGCCATTTGAAATTTACTAAAAATGTGATAAATCAAGCAAAACCAAGGCCCATTAAGCCCTGAATTGAAGCAGACCGAGTCAGGGAGGGAGGTACCCATAAAATAGGCCCAATAAGCTGCCTGAAAATAGCCCAATGAGTAATGGACAACTTGAGGCATCAACAAATGAGAGTAAGAGAAATGACTCAACTTATCGACAAAAAATGGGTACCAACAGATGCCCTTCCTTAACGTCCTCTTTGCAGGGGAGCGAGTGGAGGTGAAGTGAAAGCGAAATGGAACATGGAAATGAAGTGGAAATGCAGCGAAGCGGACTGAAAAGCGGACGTTAAGGTAAAACGACACCCGTTTTGTCAACAAGCGATAGGAATCTTTCGAAAAACTCTGAATCAACCACAAGGAGTTGTCAGACTAAAAGTGACACCAATCTGGAGGAACTAAGTAAATAAAGGGAACACAAGATCAACCTCATGGGGGACACAATCCCGCGGACCAATGAGGAGACCAGAATAAGCAAAAGTAAAGAAACATACTAAAACTCCAGACGGGGACCTCTTAATCAACCAAACCGAGTGAATAAACCAGAGAGAACCTTCCAACTCAGAGTGGAATTGTTCCTCTTACTCAAACAATGAACACACAGCTATCCATCATTGGTGGGACACTATCAGGCAAACCATGGGTTATGAATGCTCAAAAGATGCGTATGATGCATGCTGGGCTAAAATAAAAGAAATCATTAAAATAAATACAAATAAAGCAACAAAATAGAAATACTCGAGAATAATATTGCTAAGCTGGGAGAATCAGAGTCAAGACACCATCCGCAACCCCGGCATGCAGGATAGAACCATCCTCCCCAGGTTTTTCCAACCTAACGGCCTATCTGGTGATTAAACACGTGAACCTGGATCATCATTATTTTTGTTAACGGGGAACATCAGATCCTAGAACACGTGAGAAACCAACTGGTTCTCGAGATAATATAGCATAGTACCATATAGTAATGCAATAAGGGATGTAGGGATAGAAAGCCATACCTGACTTACCTGTGCAGGCGAAATTGCAAGCGATTGAAAGTGATGCTGCAAAGATCGTTAAATTTATCAGTGAATCACATAATGCAGCACTAAAGGGGCCAAACCACATCATTCAAGCACACGCACGGTCAAAAATAGACCACCCAGACCATAGAACGACTCACCCGAAACCATTCAATCATCAGTGATTTGAACATGAACGTGAACCTACACGGCCCATGGTAGGCCGTTCAATTAATGAAACGGTCAAATTATAGCCGCCCAATACAAAGTACCGTTGGTTTATAAACGGTCAGACGTGGACCACGCAATGTTGGGACGGTCTGGCGATAGACCGCGCAATTCCGGCGATGTTTAAACAAAGAACCTTTCATCTCCCTCCCTCCCCACCGTAACTGACGGCGGGAGGGAAGGAGAACACCACCGCGCCACACTCCCCTCTTCCACTCTCTCATCTCTTCCCCCTCCACTCTCTCCATTCCTTATTCTCCCCATCTTCCCCATATGCGTTTGAAGCATTAAGCTTGACGTCCATCCATGGCCAGAGAGGGTGAAGAGATGCCGCCGTCGATGACTGCCGCGGCCGCGAGAACCGACGCACCATCGCCGGAGGAGGTGTCGGTGCCACCAATGGCCGAGGGAGAGGCTCCCCCACCACCGCCTGAAGTCGGAAAAGAAGCCGGATCCATTGTGCCTGGGGATGGAGACGCCGGGGAGGAGGCACCGGTGGAGAGGCCGGCCAAAAGGCCAAGGGACCCCGAGGTAGGTGCACTAACCCCCCCCCCCCCCCCCGTTTTCATTTTTATTTCTTGCATGTTAGTTTTAGGGGATGATAGGGACACACGGCCCCTTATAAACACTATGTGAGGCCATTTGGGCCATGAACGGAGGAGGGGAGAGGTTCTCCTGTCGTCAGAGACTATGGTGATAGCGCGGTTCAACAGTAACCGCTTCCCAAAACAACGCGATTCACATAGAACCGCTCAAAGAGCACACGGCCCGTGGGTGGCCATTCAATGGATACGAACCGACACAACAGAACGGCTCCATGTAAACCAGTCTAAATGTAGGGCGGTCCATGTTGGTCCACTTAGAATATGAGACATTGAAAATAGAACGGTCTCCATCAGACCGTGGAACATAGGATGGACCTACCTGGTCCGCTCAGAACTTGGAACACATAGAGATAGAACGGCTAGACTGAAACCGTGAAATGCAGAACGGCCCTCCCTAGTCCATTTTAAGGGGAAGCATCAGATAGAAACACGGTCCAGGGTGAACCGTGGAGCTTATTGAAGTGGTTGGGAGGCAACCGTTGGATAGAAAACGGTTCATGGGTGACCGTTTAGAGAGCAGAGAGTGAATTATTGAATTAAATGCAAAGTTCTAGACTAAAATGTAATTAATCTAAATGTATGCAGGGAAAGCGTAGGACCCAGATCTCATGGCTGCAGGTTCGGGCAGTGTACCTCGCGCTGCCCGACTTCCAGCGTGAGAGGCTGAGAGTCATGGGATTCTCAGAGTTCCTAAGCGTGGAGGTCAGCCGGTTTGACACACCGCTACTCTACGCTCTGCACGACCGCTGGGACCCAGTGAGTCGCACGTTTCTCTTTCCGTGGGGGCACATGGTCCCCACGCTCGAGGACGTGGCCCGACTTACTGGCCTTCGCGTGCATGGGTCGCCGGTCAGCGGGAGCACATATCCTGACTATCGAGAGTGGCCCAGGAGCTCCTGGGACTGGACTTGCTGCACCCCGAGCGACAGTCCACCACCCTGACTCGGGCGACGCTTCAGGACAGCCTGGGGCTTCGGCGGGGGGGGATTGCGACTGGAGAGCTGCCCGAGCAGCATCTCGAGAGACTCGTGGAGCGAGCCAGACCACGAGTTGTAGCAGAGGTAGGACAGGAGGCGGACCGGGTACTGCAGCGGTTCCTGACGTTGCTGTTCGGCCGAATTCTGTTCGCGACGCGAGGGGACGTCATCAGCTGCCGTTTCTTACCGTTGCTCCAGGACCTCGATCATGTGGGCGACTACGCGTGGGGAGCAGCTGTCCTCGCATTTCTGTTCGACACTCTGAGCTCGACGTCCCGACGGACGATGCTTGGGGGCTTCTCCCCTCTACTCCAGGTACGACTCTGACTCCTATTATGCATCTAGCTATAGGACCCCTACGACTGCTATATGCTGACTCTTGGTGAAATGCAATGTAGTATGGGCCTACGTGTACTTACGCGGGCTCGGGCGAGGCGAGGAGACCCACCCGGACCGACTGCCTATTGCCCGGAGGTGGACCGCACCTCGGGAGAGCGGAGGTCTCCGAGACAGGTCGGGAGCTCCAGGACGACATGACACTCTACCGTACACCTCGGTACGACTCCAAACTTAGACCCTTTAATTAAATGCAATTCTATATGATTATGATGTTGATATGACTCCTTATCTTGACAGGTACGGTGGACTCCTTACACAGGGGAGGGGCATGTGGGTCAGCCTTGGGTGGCAAGGGCCCTTGCCTTCTCTGGACGCGACATATGGCTACACTGCATGAACGTAGTGGAGCCACTACACTACAGATTGGTGATGAGGATGACCGGCGTCCCATAACCAGCAGGTGGAGCTTCCAGCACCAGGAGAGCACATCAGCCGGCACCCGTGGGGAGCAGCGACGGTGGTGGATTGGAGAGAGTGAGCTGCGGAGCATATCGCAGATTGGACAGCATGCGGGCGAGTGGTGACCGCCCGGGCAGAGAGCGACACGGCGTACTACACAGCGTACGCCGAGTACTACCAGGACCAGGTGTTCCATGGTGCCCGCCGATCGGTACGACTTCTAAATCCTAAATGCTCTTCCTATTATGCTTCTTATATGCCTATGCACTGATGTTTGAACTTTCTAAGTGAAGATCGACCCTGAGGGTTGGATCGCGGAGCTGCAAGGGCTCCTCCATGCGACGATCCGTGAGCGCGATGAGGCCCGCCAGGCTCTGGCACTACTGCTGAGTTTTCTAAACCCTAAACTCTTTAAATTATGCAAATGCTTATGATTATGATTATGCCTGTGACTGACCTAGAGTTGTGGATGCAGCGAGCTGAGGGGACCCAGCGCCAGGGGACAGACGCTCCTTCTTCTTCTTCCGCCCAGACTCCCGCAGACCGAGCTGAGCGGGATGCCGACTTCTCAAGGATGGTGGCGCGGGCCAAGGCGGCCGAGGTGGCGCTCACCGAGAGGGTACGCAACTACTGCACTTTCCCTATTGATTATGCTTATGATTATAAAATGTATGAAATGCTATTGACTAACCATGACGATGCATATGCAGATGACCGAGCTGACCCGATTGAGGGCCGAGCTTGAGCAGAGCCGGGTAGCGGCTCGGGAGGAGGCGGCCCGCTTACGAGAGGAGGCAGCGCAGAGCTGGCCGGCGGATGCACTGGAGACGGCGCTTCTTCGGGCTGAGCTGGAGCGACTCCGGGCTGGAGCGGAGGAGTTGGTGCGGGTCCGAGCAGAGCGGGACCGGGCTTTGATCGAGGCGTCCGGGCTGAGTGGGGAGCTGCGGGCCTACAAGGAGATGAGCTGACGGTCAGGGCGCAGCGGGACTCCGAGCGGCAGCCATGGTACTCATGGCTCTGTGAGGAGTTACTTCACGGGTTCCTCTGGTCACCGGAGGAACGAGGAGGACGAGCACCGCCGGCAACGTCAGCGTGACAAGGCGACTTCAGCGATGCCTCCACCTAAGAGGCATGAGGGTATTGATGACAGTGACGGGGGCCAGGGAGAGGGACAGGCCTGACTTTTGCACATGTAGACATGATATGATTGTAATATGATATGCCTTTTGTTTTGGTTTTGTGGATGTATGAATGCATGATTGAACGTAAATGACTGACACTGACTTACGAACTATGACTACGACACGGGTGAGACGGACACGTGTGAGAGCGGGACGGTACGAGTGAGCGGGTGAGGAGGTGAGAGACACGACAGAGTGAGAGAGAGAGACGGCGACTATGAGTGAGATGAGAGACACCGACTGAGTGAGAGAGAGAGGCCAAACTGAGAGAGAGAGAGACGCCAAACTGAGAGTGAGAGAGAGATGCCAAACTGAGAGTGAGAGAGAGACGAGACCACAGCTCGAGTGATACAGGTGAGAACAGGTTGAAATGGGGCTTCAGATATCTAAACGGTCAAAATGGGACCGCTCAAACCTCTACGCGGTCTTCTCTTAGACCGTTCAGGGCCTCTCGACTAAGATGAGAAAATGGTTTAAAATTAGCCGCTCTAAGAATAGGACGGTTCCCTTCTGACCGTGCGATAGACAGAACGGTCAGTTCTAGACCGCTCAATCTCCAGGATACGAATTGTGTGGAAGCTTAGGAACGGTCTCAAGAAGACCGTCCAAATGTTAGGGCGGTCTATCGTTATACCCCGCAATGGCACGACCTGAGAGTTCAAACGGGACTCTCTTGGAGAGTCCCAACCCGAAGGTAGACGTCCTAAATCATCCCCAACTCTATCCCAACTCAATCTAGGCCTATCTTACCTCACTTCTAGTGGGTTTAGGCCTCCATCTAAGCCCTATAAGTAGGAGGGGGCTCTAAATTCGCAACTCACACCGCACCCCTCTTTCTAGGCCTCAAACCTTTGTTATTCTCCATCAAATCATCATGAAAAGGTCCTTCGAGGGGAGTTCCATGGAGAGGGCAACTTATGAAGGGCCAAAGCCGACCAGGAAGGAGCGTGAAGTGCTCCAACGGCTAACTACGATCCCTCGTCATCTGAGCTCGAGCCCTTTGAGAGAGGTACGTTTGCATGATTTCATTCAAATAAGTTTATTCACTCACTTACACATTCTTCCTCTCTTTCTCTTTTTCTCTTTTCCATCTCAGCTTCTCCCTGGCTCCAGACGCTATTCCACTTTGAAGTGGATGGCTCCCATGGTCCGTGCTTTGCCCCTAGGAGTGATATCCATCCTGAAGTCCTGGCACCTACACCCACTCTTGGTATTAGGCCAAAATTACCCAAAGCTCTCCCTTGACTGGCACAGCATCTCAGCCTTGGTAGAAATCTGGCACCCTCAGACCCATACATTCATGTTTCCATCTTTCGAGGCCACTATCCTACTGGAGGAGTTAGAGACCTACTTTTCTCTTCCTAGGTCTAAGGTGGGTGAGGAAGACTTAGTGTGTCATACAGTGGCACATGTGGACCCTAGGCTCATCTTGGGAGGGTTTATACCAGATAGCAGGGATATCCATACCTTCATAGGCCCACGTCAGATCCACCTTCTTCCTCTTAGCCAATGGGTAGTTGAACATTGTAGGAACAGGTGTGGGTGGGATGAGGCCATAGCCAAGGCCGCGTCTATTTGCTTGTGCGGGGCTATCTTGTTCCCCTCAGTTGACCATGTGCTAGAGGCTCCTATCCTTAGTACCATCAGCGGCCTATGGTAGGGTCTTTCTATCTCCCAGGTTGTCCTTGCCTACTTGTACGAGGGTCTTACCTCAGCAGCCCTAGGAGGTCCTCTCTTTGGTTCCATGATACTCTTAGAGTGCTGGATGGGTGTCAGGATGAAATTCATTCATAAGGAGGATGTCACTTCAGCCATCATGATCTACGGGAGCCACCCCCTCTTCTTCATAGGTGGCGCATTTGGGTTCTCTCCACATGTAGAGTGCAGGACAGCAGAGAAGAAGACTAGGGACGAGTGGCGATTACACATCAATAGGCTGCCCCTGGATTGGTTCATGATGCGACCTGACTTCCTCCACGACACCACTGTCAGGGTACCTAGGAGGCCAGGCTTGGATCAAAGGCTGGTGAGCGACACCGCACTGGCGATGTACAGCCCGCACCGGTGCTACCTACAGGTTGGACTACCCAGGACCATTCTTCCAGCACTACCCCACCTTCCAGCACTACAGGCGAGGAGGATCGGTACAGAGGAGGACGAGCAGGCGGTCAGGAGTGCCCTGATCATGTGGGAGGTGAGCAGGTGCTTACCCTTCCAGCGAGGTTGCAGAGATACCGGCGACACGCCAGCTTATGTTAGAGAGCTGAGAGAGATACGTCCCCGCGGGGATGCCCAGCGGAGGACTGAGTGATTTTCCTTTTCTTTCATGATGCTTGATGTAGAGACTTATGCTTAGAGAGTTTGATATATGAATGAATAAAGTTGATGATTTGATTGTTTGAGCTTGGTTTTTTCTGTATGATTGATGAGTTGGGATATGACTTCAAAATGCACACGGTCACGGACTGACTGAACCTTCAACTTCAACCTGCCCCTGCACTTACACAAACCAAGAAAACAGATTAAATTTATTTTTAGGCTTAACCCCTTGCCTGTAACAAGTTAAGAAATGACCAGCTCTTGATTTTTGGTCATGGGGGTAAGCTTTATTAAATGGGAAAATGACAAATGAAAACGAATGCTATGGATGTTATGGATCCAAATCATGAAAATCTTTTTGAAAATATTTGATTTTATTGGATTTTGAAATATTTGATTTTTTTTTGATTTTGAAATATTTATTTTTTTAGATTTTGAAATATTTACTTTTTTGGATTTTAAAATATTTGATTTTTTTAGATTTTGAAATATTTGAGTTTTTTGGATTTTAAAATATTTAATTTTTTAGATTTTAGATTATTTGATTTTTTTGGATTTCAAAATATTTGATTTTTTTTTTAGATTTTAAAATATTTGATTTTTTTTCTTTTTGATTTTGAAACCAACTCAAACCTGACGACAGGGAACCTCATATCTCACTAGGAGTCTCCTGGGTTCAACGTGCGTTATAAAGGAGCGCCTGTGGCCGGGGCCGATTTCGCTTAACGGTGCCTCTACCGCGGCCATACCCGGGGTGGGATCCATTCCTTGAAAAATAAAAGAGAATTTGATAGAAAAGCTGGGGATAGGTCTATGGTTTTTAGGGCTTGAGTTCTTCTCACGACACCCCTTTTCAAAGAATTTGGTATGTTACGCCGGGGCTTTGTGTCCATCATCGAACCTACATCCACTCTAGGCACGCATACGACCGGGCTCATAACGTCCCACGGGAAAACTGTACTACCACTCTTGCCATGCCTAGTTTCATTATTTGGGGACTTTGAGCTTGTGGCTCGAGCCTTTAGCTTTTGATTTTGATTTTGCCCCTTTTCTCTATTTCTTTTCTTTCTTTTTCCTTTGCTCTTACAATTATGGAATAAGGTCATAACGGACTGCCCCTATTTGAGACCGCTTTTATCGAGGGGTCTAGATTAGTTCTCGCCCCCTTATTCGCCACTTGCCTCTACTTTCAACCGAGAGAGGAGAAAAAATAAGGATTTTCACTTTCCCCAAAGCATGGCCAAGGGAGAGACGGTGTTGCGCAAAAGAAGAGAACCGAACCGCAGGGGGTCGTGTAGTGTGTGTATGTTGAACCGGGGGTCTCCCTTCGTGATCAAGTAGAGGCATGTTCTGCCACCGGGCCGTTGCTGGCTTGACTCTATAGATAAAAATATTTTAAATACAACCCATTCCACGGATTCGGTAATTCTTCACCCTTTGCGTTAACTAAATGATACGCGTTACCAGGATAGACTTCCTTAACTATAAACGGCCCTTCCCAGTTGGGTTGCAGCTTAGACCTAGGACCTGCTGTTCTGATAAATTTGTGTTTCAAAACCATGTTACCCACTTGGAATTTTCTTTCGATAACCTTCTTTTGGAAATACCGCGAGACACATTTTTGATAAACCGAGACGTGATTGGCCGCATTTAGCCTCTTCTCGTCTAAGAGTTCCAGTTGGACTAGCAACGCCTCTCGACGCTCATCGAGATTAAGTTTTTTGTCTAGCTGCACTCTTAGGGAAGGGATCAAGATCTCGTACGGGAGTACCGCCTCCATCCCATAGGTAAGAGCAAAAGGAGTTTGCCCCGTGGGAGTACGACGGAGGTGCGATAAGCCCATAGAGCTTCTATCAGTTTGTCGGCCAATCAGCAAATTTGTGTGATTCGCATGTTTTCTTAATGATTTTAAGAAGGGTTTTGTTCGTGGCCTCAGCTTGGCCATTACCTTGAGGGTAGTATGGTGATGAGTGATGCAATGCAATATTAAATTTCTTACAGAGGTCCCGAAGTTCTTAAGAAATAAATTGAGGCCCATTGTCGGTGACGATATCACTTGGCACTCCAAACCGCGAGATGATATTCTTGAGGATGAAGCGGCATACTGTGATGGCTTTGATTTCTGCATAAGCTTCAGCTTTCGCCCACTTGGTGAAGTACTTTGTAGCTGTCAAAATGAAGGATTTCTATTTAACCTGAGCATTAGGGTCACCAAGTGGTCCAATGATATCAAAGGCCCACATCGAGAATGGCCAAGGAGCAGAAAGAGGATGGAGAGAAGAAGTCGGAGCGTGGATTTTATCGGCATGAAGCTGGCATTGAAGACACCTACGGACATAGGTGGAATAGTCTTATTCTAGGGTTGGCCAGTAATAGCCCTGCCTAAGAATCTTCTTCCCCAACGCTTGCCTATTTACGTGCCCTCCACACTCACTGGAGTGAGCGGCTTCTACTACCTTCCAAGCCTCATCGTCATCCAAACACCTCATTAGAACTCTATTGAGAGCCCGCCTATACAATTCTCCAGCAATAATCGTATATCTGGAGGTGACTCTTCTAATGGCCTTGTGTCGCTCGGCATTCGCCATCTCGGGAAAGGAACCATCCTTATAATATTGCTCTATCACATGGTACCACGGCAACTCCTCTTCTTCTATGATCTCCTCAAGCTCAGTTAATGAAACCTCTTTCAAATCTTCCCTCTCCGCTCTCTTTTCCACAGACTTCCTAAGGTTATCGAACGAGGGATCCTGAAGGGAAGGAGCATCTAGCCGCTGGACCATAATGGTCTCAGTGGCGCGACTGAGGGGGAATGAAAGAGAACAAGCAAGCGATGCAAGTGCATCGGCCAGAATGTTCTGAGAGCGGGGAGTATGAATGTAGATGAGCTTCCGGAATTGCCTAGCCAAGAGCGTGACCAAATCTTGATAGGGCTTGAGTTTGGGGTCACGGGTGCGGTAAGTGGACAGAACTTGACGCAGCACCAATTGAGAGTCTCCTATGATATTAAGGTATCGCGTGCCCATGAGGTAGGCGTACTTCAGACTGGCAAGGAGAGCCTCATACTCGGCTATGTTATTTGTGGCAGGAAAAGAGAGTTGATAGGCGATAGGGATGGTCACCCCTTCCGGAGTGAGGAGAACGGCGCCGATTCCACGGCCCTGAGAGTTGAGAGCACTGTCGAAGTGAAGATACCAAAAAGGAAGATGAGTGATTACAGCCAAGTGTTCATCAAGAAACTCATCCTGGATTGAATCCGTGCGAGGGATAGGAGAATGAGCGAGATGTTCAGCAATCGCGTATCCCTTGATCACTTTTTGAACAATGAAGGTGATATCAAACTGGGAAAGAAAGCTCTGCCAGCGAGCTAATTGGCTAGAAAGGATGGGTTTTTCTAAGAGGTAACGAATGGGGTCCATTCTAGAGATCAGCTTAACCTCGTGGGCAAGAAAATAGTGTTTGAGTTTCTGAGCTACCCATACTAGCCCTGCACAGGTCTTCTCCATGGCAGTATACTTGGATTCAGCAGGGTTGAACAACCTTGAAAGGTAGTATGCTGCCCTTTCCCTTCCTTCATCATCCACCTGAGCCAGGACAGCTCCTAGGGAGTCCTCAATCACAGAAATGTATAGGATCAGGGGTTTCCCAGGGACGGGTGGTTGCAGAACCGAGGGATTGGAAAGATAAACCTTAAGATCCTCATAGGCCTTCTGACATTATTCGTTCCATTCAAACTTAGCTCCCGCCTTTAACAATTCATAGAATGGACGGCATCTTTGCGAATGTTGAGATATAAATCTTCTAATGAATTGCAAGCGCCCAATCAGACCTCTGAGTTCCGTGATGTTCTTAGGCGGCGGCATTTCCATAACGGCATTTGCTTTATTCGGATCGATCTGGATCGCCCGTTTACTAACTATAAACCTAAGCAATTTCCCTGATGCAACTCCAAATACGCATTTCTTTGGATTCATTTTCAATTTGTACTCCCTAGCACTTTGCAACACCTTGGCTAAAATGGCGGGGTGCTCTTCTTTGGACCTCAACTTTACCAGGATATCATCCACGTAAGCTTCTAAGTACAAATACATCATGTCGTGGAAGATGGCCATCATTGCCCGCTGGTACGTGGCACATGCATTCTTCAATCCGAATGGCATAACGACATAGCAGTACGTGCCCCAGGGCGTGATGAAAGAGGTCTTCTCTTGATCCTCGGAGCAAGACGAATTTGATTGTAACCAGAATACCCATCCATAAATAAGAGGGCCTCATACCCAGCCTGTGTTGTCCACCAGTACATCAATGTGAGGAAGCGAGAAATCATCCTTCGGACATGCCTTATTTAAGTCCCTGAAATCGATACAAATCCGAATTTTTCCATCTTTCTTCATTACCGGGACTATGTTCACCACCCATTGCGGATATAAAACCACTCTGATAAACCTAGCCTTGTGCAATTTATCGACTTCTTCCTTTATCCTTAAGGCCATTTGCGGGTGGAACCTTCTCGCCTTTTGCTTAACGGGTGTTGCCCTGGTTTAAGAATGAGTCGGTGTTCAACCAACGTGGGGTCAAGACTCGGCATGTCCTCATAGGACCAGGCAAATGAATCGTTGTACTCCCTCAAAACCTTGATCAGCTCCTCTTCAACCTGAGGAGGGAGATTAGCAGAAATAATTATGGGCATGGGGTCCTCTTCTGTTCCAAGGTTGATCTCTTTAGTGGGTTCATCCACTGCCGTTGACGGTTCATCAAATCGCTTTAATCCTTGTGCGTATAGATCGGTAGTGTCATCCACATCGCTTCCCTCATCCTCGGCTGGGTCCTTCTCATCTATGACTTCATATACACCTAACCCGTCATTGCTCCACACCCCTTCTAATTCCTCATCATCTTCTAAAACAATCGCGGTCTCTACAAACTCAGGGCATTTAAGAAGGGCATGACATCTCTGAGCTAAGTCTTGGAGGAACCTATCTGGAACGGATTTAGGATGACGCATCACAGGGTGCGCCGCAGATGTAGATGGGCTGACCACACTAGAACTAGACCCTACCCCAACTGACTCTACCAACCTAGGAGACTCTGCAGAATGTACATCTACCCTAGGAGACAGGAAGTCTACAGGGAAAGGAGCAGGGGTCTCATGCCCCCGGGAAGATGAGTAGAACACAACGTAATCCTCCATTGACATCTCCATTTTAAAATTGGCATTTTTTTTGGAGGTCGGAGGTGATCATGCAACAGGAAGAAGAAGACGGGGGTGGAGGGAGTTGCATGGGAAACAGATCGGGGAAGATGCAATCGAAGAACGGGTCGGAGGATGAAAACCACATTTTGTGGAGTTGGGCAATGGGGGAAGGAGGAGTAAACAGGGTTGATAAATCAATGGGTGGGCAGCGCCCACATGCACATGGCACAAACAGGATTTCAGGCGGTCTTTCCGTGAAGTACGGGTCGACCATGATCGGAGGGGAATGGGGAACAAACCCCAGTTGTTGAAACAAGGAGGCAAGATGGGACGGGGACAAAGAAAAGGTAGTGATTGAACTCCCCACTTCCCGCGGCCTCTGCTGCACTAGCTCAGTCGGAGAACGCTTCACCAGCTGCATCTCCATCTTCTGCGGGCGGTCTTCTTCGTAAAACAGCTTCCCAAAACAACTGCAGAAATCATCCATATCACCCACCAGCCCCTTCAGCGGTGGCGATGGGTCAGCAACATCATGGGTGGCATCAGTCTTTACATCAGAACATGGCGACGACTTCTTCAAGGTACCGGGCTGCAATGGGCCTTTCATAAAATGTTGACGGTAATCCCACGTCAGCGGCCCGAAGTCTCCCAGTATGGACAGTGCCGACTCTCGATAGCCGAGGCCTCTCCGACCCATCTTTCTGCCTTTAGGGACAGGCTTAGTTCGCCCCTGCAATTGTGCGCCTAACTTTAAAATCATGTGCCACCCTTTCGAATCTCTAATCTTGGACTTAATTTTCACATTTACTGGTGCAGTGACGGGCTTGCGTGGTGCATATGCCCATGAATAATTTAAGTCCATCATGGAAAGAATGACCTGTTGCTCGGCCACAAGGTGGGAAGAATCTTATCTGCAATCACATCAACAGACTGGACTGTGGAGATACTCTTCACCTTAACCACCCAGCCTTGAAATGGGAACTTAAGGCATTAGTGGGTGGTTGAAGGCACGGCATTCAAACTATCTATCCACGGACGACCCAGAATTGCTTTGAACATCGGGTCTATGTCCAGAATGTAAAACTCCACATCCATTACCAAAGGCCCTAGCTCGGCCTGGACTGTCACGACCCCGTGGCATGCTCATCTGGAGTTATCATATGCCGCAATCGTGGTTGGCGTTGGTCTAAGCATATCCTCTGAAATATTGCAGGCACGCAGTGTACTTAGCAGACACACATTTATCGATGCTCTTGTGTCCACAAGGGCTGATTCAACTGCCACTTTGTTTAAAGAAATAGTAATGCAGAGTGGCATCTGTCGTGCCTCCGAGGGTGCCAGTTCTGACTCAGAGAATGAAATGGAAGGCCCCCTTGTAATTGTTGCCAACACTGACGGCAAACTGTCTACCGCCACGTCCTCGCTGACCATAACCTTCTGCAGAAAAGCCCTGAGGGCGTCCTAATGCAGCGTGGATCTTTTGATCAACTCCAAAACTGATATCTTGGCCGACATCCGGTCTAAGTGCTGTAGCAAGTCATATTTCGTGCCTGGCACGGGGTCTACCTCTTCTGCTTCGACTGTAGAGAAAGAGACTTAAGGGTTGGGTGCAGAAGCACCAGAGGAAGGGTAAACTCGGTGGAAGGGATGCCCGCTCTAGAGGGCGCATTGTCGTGCCGGCACGGCATCAGATGGACTTCCGATTGGCCCGGCAGGGTAAGGGGAAGGGGTAGAAATGGGGGTGAGGATGGCGGAGGCTGGCCTGACGGGCCCTGGCGAGATGATGATTGGTGAAGGGTTAAATGGAGGGGTGATGATGGAGGGCATAGCGGGTAATGGTGGAAGGGTTGGCAGAACGTGGGGGAACGTGGGGGGTGCAATAGGTGATTGGGAGAGGACAGGGGGTGGAGCGGTGGCCAAGGTGGTGGGCCAGAGAATGGAAGGAACAGAAGGTGCGGGGAAGTTGGTGTGGTGGAAGGTCAAAAGGTGAGCGGGGGCCTCATCATCAAAAGACCACCCAGCATTAGGGGCTGGGCAGTGGACTGCATTCACTTGAGCCGATGCCGGCGGATGTTGTTGTTGTTGAGGAGCGGCTAGATGTTCTGGCATGGGATTCTGATGAATCCCGAGGTCTTGGTGCTGTTGCTGCTGCTGTGGAGGTTGTTGTTGTTGGGGAGGTTGCAGAAACTACTACTGCTGAGGCGCCGCCTGCTACGGCTTGGATTGTCTTCTTCTTTCCTTGATATCTTCAATCAACTTATGCATTTGGGCCCAATCAATCCTCTGGCCCTCATGCAAATCATAAACCAAATCTCTAAACTGGTAGCATATCTCTATGGTGTGCCCGGGCTGCCGATGGTATATGCAATACTTTGACTGATCGGCTGTCGAATTCCAATTCTGACGCTCTGGAGGCAATTGAATGTCACCAGTGTACATTAAGGCCAAAAAGATGTCAGGGAGTGTTTCTGGAAGTGGCGGGTAATTGACTCTCTTGGGTCCCGGCCGAGCAGGCCCATAACCAGCAAGAGGAGGAACATTGTGGTACTGGGGTGGCTGTTGTGGTTGTTGTGGTGGTGGTGGTTGTTGTGGGTGCTGAAGAGCTTGGAAGGTGGGTCGTGGAGCTTGTGGAGCGGAGAACTGGGGGTTGCGTTGAGGTTGCTGGAAACGGGGTGAAGCGGGCTGATTAGGGAATTGAACAACCTGGACCTGCTCATTGATTTGAACTCCCTCGGTAACTGGGCCTTGAGATTTTCTAGTGGTTTTGGATTTGTGGGCCTCGAACAATTAAATGAATGGGGGAGTCCTTGAACTGGATTTGTATGAACTGGGCCCGACTGTACAACTGGTGCATGTTGGATATATCATTCATTGCCAAGATATTCCAGAACGTCGGAGTGGCATTAGAAATTAACAACTTTACTTTTTCTTCCTCCGGGATCTGCCCGGGCACACGCGAGGCCATCTGCCTCCATCGATCTGCATCTGCGGCAAAGTCCTCATCTAGCTTCATTTTTTCTGCAACTAAGTCTGTAAAAGAATACTCGGGCCCGACCCGATCCTGGAATCTCTAAATAAACTTTTCCTTCACGGTCTTGAAACTTTCTGCCTCCTCCAGAGGCAAGGTGTAGAACCATTCAAGGGTGACCCCGTCCAAGGATCGACGGAACAGATACGCCATCAAGCGGTCATCATGTTGGAATTGCGCCGATTCATAGAGGAACTCCCTGACATGAATGAACGGGTTGCCATTCCCGTCGTATTTTCGGTATACAGGGAGCTCAGACTGGGGAGGAAAGTGAATGTCCCTGAAATTAGGAATGGGGACATCAGCTAGAGACCGCGGGCCGACCCACTTGTGGAGGAGGTCAATGATGGGAATCGACGCCAAGAGCACTAATATTTTATTTGCATTTGTATCCTTTATTTTGCTTTTATATCCTTGGGAAAGTATGTTCACAATTGTAAGGCTTTATCAGCCAATGTGTCATTCCCTAGGATTGTTTGGGTTTTTGTGCAAATTATCAGTAGGTCCAGCAAGGGGGCCATCACCCCTTGTCCATTGGTCCACCTAAGTCATTTGGGTCCATGTGGGGCTGGTCAACCATCCTAGGTGGCTTCTAGATGCTTGGACTTTCAAAGGGAGACAAATGGACTAAATAGTCCAAGATGCCACCTACCATGGCCCCTTGGTCAAGGGGGCGCCCCCCTCCCTTTTAGTATTTTATTTTTTTCAAAATTCACATGTTAGAACTAATTAGTTCTATCCCTTATTTACCCTCCCTAATTCTAGATCTAGGGTCATTTAATGTCTTTTTATAATTATTATAAATGGCTTGTATTTCCATTTTACTAGAATTAATGAAGTGAAATTTCAGAAAATTGGTTGGAATCCCCCCTTGGAGGGTGCGCCCCTCTCCCCTCTCTCCCTCTGGTTCTTCTTCTTCCTCCAGCAATCTAGGGTGTGAGACCCTTTCTACCTCCCTCTCTCATCCTCTGAGTTCAACTTCTGCCGCCGCCGCCATCGCACCGCCGTCGCGCCGCCGCCATCAACACCGGAGTTCTGTCCAAATCAGGACAGAACCTCATCTCCAAAATTTTATCTTTTTTTCTTGTTGTCTGTTCTAGCCCTAATTTGGAGGGTTTGTTCCCCCTGTCTCTCCTAATCTCCAGTTCAAATTTTGTGCCATTTGGCCTTAGTTTGATATTTTTCCCATATTTTTGTTTGTCCTCTCAGTAATCTGCCCTTTTGTAGATCTGTGGGATAGTGTCACATATTCGTATTTTTCCCACCCCCTTATAAATTTCTAGAAAATCCATAAAAATTACTCAGTGTTCCTCACGTTCCCCCCTACCTCCCATAATTTTTGTAGTCCATGGAAAAATCATTTACACCTCGGTCAAAGGTCAGTTTCAGGCAGATCCCTTTCTGTCCTGAGTGTCAGTAACCTGATCCATAGGAAAACCCGTAGTTTTCAGAGGTTTTCATTTCTAATCCCCTTTTTGGATCGACGGGAAAAATTTATATGTTATAGTTCTGTAAGTTTTCTTTCCAACGGTACCGGCCAGGCCTCGATCGGCCTACGGATCTGAGCACCATAATTCTTGCCGCCGAGGCGCACAATTCTGTTCCCTGTGCAGATCAGAAAAATCAGTCCGTGAATAATTCATGCTAAAATATCAAAAGTCAACTTCTGGAATCGCCACTTCAGGGAGTCGATCAGGGACGTCCCGCCATCGTCCCAGCCAAGCGGCGCCTTCAGAAGACCTCAGGAGGGTGGCGTTCCTTTGGAATCTGTGCCTTGCTGTCCAACGAGTCAGAACCGAGTCAGAGCAGGACCGAGTCGGACCAGCAGGCCGAGTGCGCCCCAAACGCACCTCCGGATTGTTGCCCGTCAACCCAGGGTCGGTCCTCCCGGGCCCCACTTGTAGTCCTTTACCTCCCTGCATGAAGTGGACAATAAAATTCACTATTGTAATTAATTTTTAACCGTTGTTACCGAGAGTTACCGTACTTGGCCGGGAACGTCTTCCCCACGCCCGGAGCGTGGAGGTAAACTCGCCCTCACTCTTTAGTGCATTTTGCTTAGTTCGTATTCATTCGTATATGCTGCTGCGAGTGTAGGATACTAGCTTGATATATTGTTATCACCGCTGCGAGAGTGAGTGAGTGTACCGTCCCGTGACTCATTCTGAGTTAACGCAGAAAAGCCGATACCCAAGCCTCACGGCCGGTTTCTCAACCGCACCCGGTCCCACGTCTTCCCTCGCTTAGGGGCGATCGCGAGCTAGAGTCCCAGGTCGCGTGTCCGTCCCGCATCAGTCAATCTGCTGCTGCATGGCAGCCCATTTGTCCAGAAGTTCCCGTTCTCGGGAAGGAGGAGATACGGCCGGAAGGACCGAATCGGAGTATGGAGCCGAAGGGTAGACTGACTGAGGGGGCAGCCCATAAGATGGATAATGGGCCAAGGAAGGGCCCACATCCGCATGAGCCAACTGGGCGGCCCTTGGTTGGAGACGGACGAAATCAGCCGGGGCTACGAGGGCCTGCGGCGCTGAAGAGAAGGTGGCGTAAGGATCAACATAAGAACTGGAGGGGATCTGGGTCTTCCCCTTATCAAGCGGCTGATGGGCCGAGGTAGAAGCCTGGCCCGCTTCAATGGCGGAGAATCGAAGAGCCTGAGGGCGAACGGGGGTAAGATCATTAGGGGCCGCAGAGGTGGCCCCTAATCCAATAACCGGGGATATGGAAGCGGCGATAGCAGTCACACCAGAAGAGAGGGCAGAAGGAGGGGCATCCGCCCCTTGCAAAGCCTGTTTCAGAAGGTGGAGTTGGGTTGGATCAAGTTGGGCCATCATGTTGAGAACCTGACTGGCCGAAATTTGTGAAGAGGAACTAGAAAGGGAGGGCTGAGGACCCTCGATGACAATGGTCGGGAGAGTAGGGGCAGTCCCCTCTCCCCCCTGCACATGGGCCACCCTAGGCGAGTCCTCGAGAAGTCCCTGAGGGAGAGAATTCTCATGGGAATGGGAGAAGTTGTAGGATGACATGGTGGGTGATGAGTCGAACAGGGGATAAAGATAGGAATGGAAATGCGAGCTGCCCCTAGGAGATGATCCTGAGGGTGTGAGGCAACTCCACATACACTAGAGCAACTAGGAAAAAGAAGCAAACAATCCTAACCAAGATCTAAACAACAATCAGGTAATGCACACAAGAGAGGGAAGGGATGAGAAGAGAGACAACCAAGTGAAACACCCCAGATTATGGATGATGCGCGACAGATTTTATGAATCTTTCCTTTTAGGAACTTAGTGGATTGATTAAGATGTGAGTTCACTCAACCATAAGGTACCTAACCAGGGTGAGAAATGGGGAACTGGTTGACTCTAAGGGACTCTCTCTCTCACAGATGCAAACCCTAGACTGGGGGGTGGTACGGTACAACTTGCCCGACGTCCGTGTGGGAATCCAAGGCTCACGGGGACTTACGGAGGCCCTCGGCAAGGTCCCCTAGTCGGCTCCAAGGAATATGGAGACGAGAGGAAACCCTACCTCGGTAGGAATGCAACTACTAATGAAAAGTATGTATGCCCCTATGCGCATCGGAGTGCATGCAAAGTCTAGCCTAGATCTAGTAGACAAAGATCAAGCAAGTATGAGAAAAGGACATGAACCCGATCATGCAACAATATAACAACAGCAGGGGGAGATCCAAATAGCACCAAATATATATATGTAATGATATAGATTAATGAGCAAAATGTAGCCTCGGGCGCACTGTAGCAGTGAAGAACGGTCTAAGGAAGATCGCTTAGGATATGTAGACGGCCTGGAATGGACCGTTCAGGGAGAGAAAACGGTCTGGAATGGACCGTGGATCAACAGGGAGTAATGAAACAATCAAATAGAACCTGAAATGGACGAAAGGGATGGTGACAGAAGCATACATGTCTGGGCGGTCTTTCAATAGACCGCTCAGAGTCTGGAACGGACCTAAAACAACCGCGGAATATCAATAGAAATCACAAATGTAAGCACAGCAGCGTACCTGAGCCAGCAATGATGAACGGTCTGTATCAGACCGCGGGAGGAAGTGGACGGTTTATACAGAACCGCTGGGTGTAACGAGCTGGCACAAGAGGAGTTCTTCAATGATCACAGGACGGTCAATCTCCAGCCGTTCAAGAACGTAGGCGGCTCACAAACGACCGCGTAAACTCCTGAGGACAGAAACGCAAGATGGGCCAAAGATCAACCTGAAATACTCAAAGAAGGAAACTAACGAAACACATAAACGGGTCAGTAAAACACTAACACGATGGGCACTAGGTGTCCCACCGTGATCGCCAAAAAAGAGGGTGTTGACATGTTTTCTCCACCTTTTCTCCTTCTTACCTTCCTTTTCTAATAATCAAAGTGTAAAGACAAGCGGGATGAAGGAAGAAGGAAAGGGTAGAAAAGTGTGTGGTCGTGATCGCCACCAAGACACGAGTACCGGATGGTAAGACGTATCTTGGAAAAGGGGAGAAAGCACTCGCCCGAGGTTCAGCGCTGACAGGTGCCGACGGTCTTGGAAGATCCGCTCTGTGGGTAGGACGGTCTCTCGACATACCGCTCAAAGCGCCGAAGTGGGAAGTAGGACGAAAATGAGTCTGGCGATAGCACGGTTCGCAGACGGCCACAATAAAGCGTTACACAGTCCTATGTGGGCCGTGTATACATGTGGACGGGCGGACGATGACCGTTCGATGCTGCCAAACTCCAAAGCATAGGATCCAATCCTCCACCCTTTCCGACCGGCCAGAGGGGATGGGCCTCGTGTTAGGATGATGCTGACCTGCAAACAAAGTAGGAGACAGGAAAATGATACCCAAATCAGCCCTAAGGAGTGTAGCAACTATAAAGAAGAATGGAAAATAAGCGCGATAACATGGAATGGGCGATACTTGGAAGGTTTTTAAACCCCTATAGGGCGTCAAAACAAATGGGAGGGTGTAAAAATGATATGATGTAGTGAAAGAACGTGGAAAGAAGTGGAGAAATAAACATGCAATGAACGAACTAATGACTCAACGTTATGACTAAAAACTCAAATCAAATAACTACTCCCTTGAACCGGAGGCTTAGAAGAATGTAGAAAGCCTCCCTCCCTGACTGCAGGTCGCTTGAGAATTCGGCAGAGCTTCGCCGTGACCTTGAAATCTCCCTCCTTTCAAAACTTGGCCTTAGGGTCCTATTTATGGAGCCTTGAAAGCCAACCTCGAAATTAGGGTTTTCAATGAAAATCAACTCGAGATATCAACACAAAATTCATAGATAATAGAATTATCTTCCAACCAGTTCAAAAGGCACCCCATTTGGTTGAGAAACCGCGGAGAAATAGTTGAAACAAATTAAGGATAAAACCACGGGTAGAGAGAGGAAAATCCTTAGTTTTTCAGCAATCGAACCATTGCGCGGTCGTGCGATAGACCGCCCAGTCCATTGCGCGGTCTGTCATCAGACCGTCCAACCTATCGATGGAAATTAAGTAAATAAGCAAATATTATCCAAATATCCATCGAACTGCCCGATGATTTCGCCGTTGGACTCTCATGAATTGGGCGGTTACAAATGGACCACCCAAACCATGAAAGGCCATAGGCCAACCGTCCAACGCCTGTCGGTGATAAATCAAAATAATTTAGATAATTAGATAATTATATAAACAATCAACGAATCTGGGACTCTGAGATATGGACGGTCATATACCTACCGCTCAATGGTATTGGACGATTATATGTAGACCGTGCAAAAGCTTGTCGGTGAAAATTCAGAATATTACCTTAACATCCAGTAAATAGACACACGGTTCATAATCAACCGCTCCAAAACGGAATGGTCAAGCGATAGACCGCTCAATGGCTGGACACTTGAAATTTACTAAAAATGTGTTAAATCAAGCAAAACCAAGGCCCATTAAGCCCTGAATTGAAGCAGACCGAGTCAGGGAGGGAGGTACCCATAAAATAGGCCCAATAAGCTGCCTAAAAATAGCCCAATGAGTAATTGATAACTTGAGGCATCAACAAATGATGGTAAGAGAAATGACCCAACTTATCGACAAAAAACAAGTGTCAACACCAGGCGATTCTCGTGCTTGTGATGTCAGGTTCGCGTTGTGTTGGTCTCTGGTCAACTCGGTTGTGACCCAGTGATTGACCTTCGGCCTCGTGAGTGTCCCGGACACCCCGTGGAGTTCCGTGACCGTGTCTTTGGGTGTCTGAAGGTTTTGTTTACCTCGATTAGAGTACCCGTAGGTGTGGTGGGTCTGGGTGACCCCATGTGTTCCGGGCTTTCGTGTTACGCTCGATCGAGTCACCGTGTATCGGTGTGAGTGCGGAGGGGTTCCCCCGCATGTCGTGGGTTTCTTCGAAAGATGGTTCCCGAGTGGGCCAAGTGTGTGGCCTTGGACTACAAGTCCAGTCATTCAGCCTGGGGCTAGAGGTTTCCCGCTTTTCCCTGGGATGGGGAATCGGCGTGGCGGCTTGTGAGCTGCCGTGGGAATCATGCTTTTGTGTTTTCTGCGTGGGCCATATGTGTGGCCTTGGACTGTGAGTCCAATTACCCAGCCTGGGGTTAGAGGTCCCTTGAGTTCCCTTTTTGAGGGGGATGGTCTTGGCGGCTCGTGAGCTGCCTCGGTATTCGTGCTATCGTGGTTTTAGACCTAGGGATTAGGCTAGATTAACGGCATCGTGTCATTGCGTATGACGGTCTTGACCCCGAGTCTCGTGACTCAAGGACCGAGTATCGGGTTCTTCCCGGTATCCGGATCTTGGGTCGTCACAGCTGGTATTAGAGCAGTAGTTGTGGACGTATATGGGAATTCGAAATGTTGCAGTGATCAGAGTCCATAAGGTCCAGTACAGTCGGCAGCTGGCTTAGGGTTTTGTGTTTGTTTTTCGCTTGATTTTTGGCTTGAGAGCTTGAGTGCGATGTGTGGCACTATGAAGGTGGTTGATGTTCGATGCTTTTGTGCTGGCGTGGGATCTAAGGATCGAGGTTGAGAGCTTCTCCCTCATCGGTGGTGATCCCGGTTGTTCAGCATTGGGCAGAGGTTGCTGGCAGGCGTGAGTTTGTGGTGCTACGTTCGAGGCGTCTGCAGCGATGTCAGGTGGCTGGTGAGGATTGGTCGTGGTTAAGTGGCTGTGAGTGTGCTCTGAGGGAGCTGTTGTTGAATCTGGTCACTCCAGCGTGGGTTTATCCAGCCCCTGAGGTGTTAAGGTTGTGGTTTGAGGTGGCAGAGCGAGTGCTCTGATCGAGAGGTGCGCTCGGGTGAGCGGAGGATCTTCTCGGTGAGCTGTTGTTTCGTCGAGCCTGATGTTCTTATCGTGCACTGTGGCGTCAGAAATGATGTGTCGATCTCGGTTGTTTTACGGATTTCGAGGCAGGATTGGGCTATAGTGTCCCAGTAAGTCTTGCTCCTGCGCTCTTGTATGCGAATGGGTTGTGTTCACCTTGGATTTGAGTTGAGATGTTAAGGTTCCGCGGTGAGTTTCGGGACTCGAGGATGAGCGTGGGCGGTTGTCGATTATGTCTCGTGTTGCGGCTCTTGGCGTGGCGTGTTGCAGTTCGAGGAATTGTAGTGGTGGTGCATCGAGAGATGCTATGATCGTGGTCCGACATGACACTGGCTGAGTCGATGTTCTGGTTGCAGTCTATCGAGATGGTTGTGTGAGCTGATGGAGGCTCTGTATTGGTTGTTCCCTTAAGCAGGGTGTGCGACCGATCAGCTGATTTTGAAGTTGATGTGTATTTTGTCCACCGACCATAGGATGGATCGGTAGTTGTTTCTCATGATGAGGACTGTGTCTCCTCGGTGAGCGAGGGGATGGCAGCGGTGCCATGATTGGTCTTTACTGTGACTGAGGTGATGCTGGACTGTGACCTTTGGTGTGTGCATGCTCTGATGACCGGTGCGCGGCATGCTGAGCGAGGCGTTCTTCGTGATTGTAGTCTGGCTGTGTCCCTCAGAATCCGTGTCTTCGAAAGAATCGAGGTTTTTTATGTTGGGGCTCTGACAACGTTGTCAGTTGGTTAAGGCTTTCTTCCCCTGTGTTCCCGCATTTGTCCTTAATTTCAAGGATGAAATTTCTTTAAGGGGGGAGAGCTGTAATGCCCCGGGTTTTTTGGATCTGGATCCGCGGGTTTCGGATCGTCTTTCCGCGGATTGCGGATTGTGTCTGAGTGAGCTTCAAACTTTTATACCAGATTGTCGGACCCGTTAGTGGTGTGCTCGTGAGTTTCCTTGGGTCCGTGGTGTTGTGAGGAGCACGCCGATATTTTTCTGGAATTTTCAGAGCGCCTTTGTGGGTCCCGGGTCACGTTTTGGATTTTACGTGTGTTTTCATCTGTCGGACCTTCGGAACCCTGTACAGGGTGAACCGTTGCATTCTCGGACACCGGGACGTTACCACTGCGTTGTGCTCCTTCCGTGGATCGCGAAGGTAATTTTTCATAATTTTCTGAATTTCCACAATTTTTGGACTTTCCTATATATTAACCCTTTAACCTCTCTCTCTCCCCATTCTCTCTTTCTCACTCTCTCTCATCTCTTTCTCTCCCCCTCTCCCCGGGCGGCCGACCGTGGCGGAGGAGGGTGAGGCGACGATGGCGGGAGGTGAGGAACTAGGAACGGGTCGAGGATCGAGGGCCGGTGGCGCATGGAAGCTCGGCCACGGGTACGTGGAGCGGCGAGGGTTTCACGGCGTTTTATTCGCGGATCGGCGACCTCGGGGCGCGAAATCTTCGGTGGAGGTAGGGAGATAGACCCCCAACTCGCGTACTTCATTTCCCATGAGTTTTGTAGGCCGTGGCAAGCCGAGCGTAGATTTATTGCCATTTTGGGGAAAAACCATGATTTTGGGGTTTGAGTCCGATCTAGTGTTTTAAGGTGTTAATCGGTGGTTTGAGGGCATCTTTGAATGCCTAAGGGATTGGGGAAGGGTTTTCCCTTTGTTTCCCCATCACCCGGGGGTTATTGGGGCGTGGAATGAGTTTCCCGCCGTTTTCCCGCCGTTCTCGGTTTTCTGAAAGTGTGGCGGTCCTTCCAGTGACCGCCACTTCCTTCTCGCGGTCCCCGTTCGACCGTTTCAATATTTTCGTGCGTGGGTTGGGCCTGGTGGCCTCACGATGAGCCGCCAGAGCCCAGGTGGTGACCGAAGGTCTGACCGCTAAGCCTAGTTGGCCGGCGTGGCCTTCGAGGTGTTTTAACCATTGATTTTTGACTGTTGGAGGCTTTTGGGTCTGGCGGCCGAGGGTACGCCCGCCTCATGTCTTTTGGCGGCCCTATATAGGACCGCTTGTCCTTTCGTGACCCAGGGTGTGGCGGCTCATTGTTGAACTGCTACAGTAACTGTGGCGACGTAAGGTTGGGCCGCTAGAGTCCTGTGGCGGCCCAAGAGAGGATCGCCAGGCGATTCCCGCGCTTGTGATGTCGGGTTTGCGTTGTGTTGGTCTCCGGCCGACCCGGTTGTGACCCAGTGGTTGACCTTCGGCCTCGTGAGCGTCCCGGAGATCCCGTGGAGTTTCGTGACTATGTCTTTGGGTGTCCGGAGGTTTTGCTACCTCGATTAGCGTGTCCATAGGTGTGGTGGGTCCGGGTGACCCCATGTGTTCCGGGTTTTCGTGTTACGCTCGATCAAGTCACCGTGTATCGGTGTGAGTGCGGAGGGGTTCCCCTGCATGTCATGGGTTTCTTCGGAAGATGATTCCCGAGTGGGCCAAGTGTGTGGCCTCGGACTGCGAGTCCAGTCATTCAGCCTAGGGCTGAAGGTTTCCCGCTTTTCCCTGGGATGGGGAATCGGCGTGGCGGCTTGTGAGCTGCCGTGGGAATCATGCTTCTGTGTTTTTCGCTTGGGCCATATGTGTGGCCTTGGACTGTGACTCCAATTACCCTGCCTAGGGCTGGAGGTCCCTTTTGTTTCCTTTTTGAGGGGGATGGTCTTGGCGGCTCGTGAGCTGCCTCAGTATTCATGCTACCGTGGCTTTAGACCTAAGGATTAGGCTGGATTAACGGCATTGTGTCGTTGCGTACGACGGTCTTGACCCCGAGTCTCGTGACTCAAGGACCGTTGGATTTAGTGAGTCTAGAGGACTGTCCAGAGTCTAGTGGCTCGATGCCACTAGGTTCTTCTCGACTTTTGCGTAGGGAGCGTGCGTGTTTCTCGGAGTTTCTCCTTGGAGAGTGATCACACTAGTGACTCCCCACTAGTCGTAGCCTTCCGACACGCGAGTTGTCCCACCAGGGAGTGGTTGCGAGGCTACCCCAGAGAGATATGATTTTAGACTGATTTTCGTCGGGCCCCACGTCTACCAGCCAGAGTCTGGTTGAGGGAAAAACCAGTTAGAGGGCCAGACCAGGGACGCACGGTCTGTGTGTGCACACGTGGTTGGGGGCGGTTGGACCCGCGCTGACGAGCACAACCCCAGCTAGTCACTTGTTCTGTGGTTACTTATACGGTGTCTCAGTTCCTGCTGGGCTGGAGGGAGACACCTGAGGCGCGGTCTAAGACGTCAGTGGATGCATCCAGCATTGCTTCTGGTGGGCAGGTACTCCTGTCACGTGAGACGTGACTCTCCTGTTTCTGGGTTCCGTTTCCCGTCTGTGAGACATGGTTTTCTGGACCGTCCGGTGTTTCCGAGTTAGTGGCCAGGGTGCTAGTAGCTTCACCGAGATTGCGTCTTGTTAGTGTTGTGTTCGCGACGAGGTGGTCGCGGCTTGACCTTGGACAACGTGTCTAGGTTGACCTTGTCCTGGGAGACATGCCTCTACGGCAGGGTTGCCGTGGGTTTTACCTCGGTGAGTGGTGTTAGTGTGGTCCGGTTCCCGATTGTGAGATCGAGATTTCTCTTTCTGCTTGACCGGTACAGTAGGAGTAGTTGTAGTGCTGAGTTTTGACTGGCCACCGAGTTACTGTTCCTGCTGCTACTGTTGTTCTTGTAGTTACTGCTTTCTGTGCCACCGTTGTTCTCAGTTGGGGTTCCACGGGATCCCTACTGAGCCAGTGACAGGAGGCTCACCCCTGCGTTTCAAGTGCACAGTTCCTCCTCGAGGTTCGAGAGTGCTGTTCGGATATTCTTAGTTGCCAGCTCGCTGGGCCGAGTGTTCACTTGGCATGTGGTATGTTTTACTACTTTAGACTGTACTTTCTATTGGACTGGACTCTATTGTAGTAGTTGTTATTTATTTCTATTAATTGTTGAATTATCCTACTTTATTTCCTATTTCTTTGTACCACCACTCTCCTTTTAGCCCTTCCGAGCCCTCCCGGCTCGTGGGTGGCGGGCCAGGATTCGAATGGTATCGGATTCTTCCCGGTATCCAGATCTTGGGTCGTTACACAAGGTGACCCCAGACTTCTCCCTTCCGGAGTACCCTATCCGCATTGAGGATCGACGTGAGCAGCGCTTGCGGAACAATGTTATTCCTATGGTAAAGGTGATTTGGCAGCATCACTCTGGTGGTGAGGCGTCGTGGGAGCGAGAGGAAGAGATACGACTGCAGTATCCCTACCTATTCGAGTGAGTTTTCTCCCATGTTCCTGTGCTTCAGTTTTAATTTCGAGGATGAAATTTATTTAGGGGGGAGGGCTGTAATGTCCCGGGTTTTTCGAATATTTTTCGGATCAGGATCCGTGGATTTCGGATCGCTTTTGGGGGTCCCCGAAAGCGTTTTACGGTTTACGCGTGTTTTTCCCTGACGAGCCTTCAGAACCCTGTATGAGGTGAACCGTTGCGTTCTCCAACTCCGGGACGTTACTAGTGCGTTGTGCATGTTTCGAAGATCGGGAAAATATTTTTTTCTAATTTTTCACATTTTTCAAATTTTTTGAATTTCTATATAATAAACCCTTTTTCATTTTTCTTCTTTCTTCTCCTTCCCTTTCTCTCCCCTGACACCCCCGCGCCTCCCGACCGTTGCCCTCTCTCCCCCGTGAACAGACGCGGCGCCCCCTCCTCCTTCGGTGACAGACGACGGACCAAGGCGGCAGCGTGGTGACGACGGCGGCGACGAGGCGAGCGTGGTGGTGGTGATCTCGCGACGAGGGTGTGGAGTTCGTGGTTTGAACGTGATTTGAAGATCGGTGAAGATCCGGAGGTTTTGAAGCTTCCTTGAAGTAGGGGGACGGATCCCTCATCATTGTATTCCCATTCCTGTGATTTCTAGGCCGAGGAGAGGTCGAGAGGGGTGTGTTTCATGCCGGGAAGGGAAAATGCATGATTTGGTGTTGAGCGCCAGATCTAGTGTTTTTCGAGGTTTTGGACCGATCTATGGGCATGTAATGTTGCTAGGAGGGTAGGGGAAGAGTTCCCCTTTGTTTCTCCATCATCTGAGGGTGATTGGGGTGTGGTTTCGATTTTTTTTCGCCGTTCATGCCGTTTTCGCTCTAGGATCGTAGTGGCGGTCCTTCCAGAAACTGCCATTCTCATGGGGCGGTCCTCTGGGGGGCCGCTATTCATTTTTGAAAGTCAATTGGGGGTTGCGGTCTCGGAGAGACCGCCACCCCAGTTGCGATCTCGCGACAGACCGCTACCCTTGGGGTAGCGGCCAGTCGCCGACCGTTTCTTCGGTCAGGTTTTTGACCGTTGGGGGGACCCCTGTCACACCCCGATCCGATAGCAGCGGAACGTATTGGTCGGAACGTGATAGCGATACAGTCGTGAATAATCAGAGCAACTCATAAGACACAACTTCAAGGCCAGACAATAATGACGAAAATATAATTCTTATTAATATCAAATGTCAAACTTACAATTCTTGACTCACTTACATATTTAAATGAAAAGACTCATTACTCTTAATAAAAAGGAAAAGACTCAATGACAGGGCAAGACTCAAGAAGATAAAAGACACAAACTCGATTCCATTGCGCTCATCACTCTTGCCCTTCCCCATCTGTATGGTTATCTTCGACGTCAATACCTGAAAAATATTAAAATAGGCTGGTGACGAAAAAGCTCAGTAGGAATTACATCTCTATCCCAAGCAGAGTATAAGTGATTAGCCAATTTATCATGTTCGTGATGATATAATGCATGAAACTATATGACTTAAAATCATGATGATCAATCTATCAGAAAAGATAAATTTCAAAGTCAAAGGCAAGTATAAGCTCTAAGAGAAAGGAAATAATTTTCCTTACAGAAGCAAGGATAGATATCAGAAATAAACAAGGGCAGAAGTTACATATGAACATAACTTTTGAATTGACCAGAGTATCTCAAAATTTCAATAACAATAAGCATAAATAATCAATCTAACAGAATATCTAAATTATCAGAATAACAAAACTTCAGAATATTAAAATGACAGAATTTCCAGAATTCACAGAATTTGCAAAAATTACAGATATACAGAATAACAGAATATAACAGATATACAGACTTTGGCGCAATGCCACACCCAGAATTCCCATGGTTTACAGAATTGGACTTCTGTCCTATCTGACATTGATAGTCGCGGACCTAGAGCCCTTAATATTTCAGAATCAGGTATGGCCAAATACAGAGTCAAAGGGTTATGTTCTCGAAATATTGACGAGGAATTTTTCGAAGGGAATAATATGTCATAACCGATGTGGATGATAATCTGAGTTTAGGGACTAAAGATCATGTAGGGACAACATGTCGATAAATCTCTCATAAAATCCGAGACATACGTGAAACTGGGTAAATGGCGTCCACTGAAGGAGCCGCAGATTAGGATCAGCGTCCATAGTGATGGGCGCAAATTCTGGAAATAAGATAATTAGGCACGAGTAAATAGCGTCCATCAAACAGGGCACTATTTGTAAATAGCGTCTAGTACACTGGACGCGGATTTCAGAAAATGACATTTTCTCAAAAATGCCGGAACAGCATTATTTGAGAGCTAGATAGTCATGACGGTAAAACGGTGTATAGGTGTTTAGGGATAACCCGCTCGGCTGCCTTGAGGGAATCCAAGGTTAGCGTACACTTACGGAGGCCCTCCATGATGTAATCGCTAGTTCGAAGGAACGGAATGTCTCGCGGAGAGCTCAAACATCACGGAGAGGTAATGGGTAACGAGTATAAATCTAAAACAGGGACCTCATCTACGGATTGAGGTGAGAGTGCCAAGCGAACCCACGGTGTGGAAAACACTCGAACATATCAAATTGCGTCCATTATGACAGGCGCTAATTAAATCAGCGTATGTCATCACAGGCGCACATACATTTATATATTTTCATGTTAACAGAACCAGCGACCTTCTAGGAAGGCGCTGATTAACATTTTCAGATAACCAGAATTTCAGAATAACTACGAAATCGGAATACAAATGGCGTCCATTTAAGAGGACTCTAATTTAATTAAACAAGAATTTACAACTGTCATTTCATTTTTAATAAGCTTAGAAAAGAACATCCCTTTCAAAGGTCACATATTATTTAATAAAAATTTTTGAAAATAAAATATATGATAATTAGAAGAAATATTCAAATATTCCACATATATAATTTTTATAATTTTCTGTTACATATTTTAGTAGATATGGATTTTCAAAGATATAGTTACAAGTTATTATATATATCAATATATATATATATATATATATATATATATATATATATATATATATATATATATATATATATTAAATGAATAGCGGTGGTGGCGGTGAACGATGTTTATCAACATGCATGTTACTGTTCATTTCATGGATGAACAGTGACATTTTTTATTTATTAAGATTTTATAGAAACTAATTACATGATAAATAACAGAAAATTCTAAAGATCTTAACCCTGAAATATCTCAGTTTTATTGCATCAGGATAAAAAGATAAAAATCGACAAAGATGGTACGGATGTTAACCATATGAACAGGGTCACTTTCCAATTTTAAATCTTGTTATGCATCTAAATATATGAAAATTAACAGAAAAATGTGAAGATCTCAAAAATATATTTCCCAGAAATTTTAGATGTGTTGTTACGTTATTGTAATATTCTTAACCCATGTGTTAATATATTGTACGTGAAACGAAACAACGTAAACCATGCATGCGTTGCTTTATATTGAGTATAACCGACATGATCATGCAAGGCTTAATTGATATCATTGTTCGGCTTAAGAGAGAGATCACCTACGGATGCGTTAAAAGATTATGGTATATACATGCAGAGATCATATTAAAGTTTAACTATTAACGGGTTTAGCTTGATGTCGAGAACACCCACCCTTTTAGTGATTTGGGGTGATGAACAGTGAAGTATCTGCAGAGAATCGGTACCCTGTTTTGAACAGGGGATGGGGGGAGAAGAAGGCGGCTCTCCCACTTGATCAGCAGAATGAAGAAGTCTCGGTTGCCGGTGCAGGAAGAAGAAGAAGGAGATGACGCTCCTTCAAGTCTCAACGGCAGGAGGAAGAGCAGGAGATGCTTCTCCTGGTGGCAACGAACGACAGCAAGCAGCTCCAGGAAGAAGATGGACAATGAAATGCCAACGCGGAGGAGTTTGCAAGCAGAGAAATCAAGTGCCTCGGGGGTTTAGCGTGATTTTTATAGGGATGGGGATCTTAAACGGGGTGATCGAATCAGTGTTAGCAAGGTTTGAATCCTTTCCATGTGATGATAACCACCTTGCTGTTTGTACAGCCGCTAACCAAGTTTGGCCATTGAAACCCTAACAGTTAGTGCCATGAGTGTTCGAGCATGCATTTTGGGTTGGGTTTTCGGGTTGCATACGTGGGTTGTGGTTTGGTCTGCTGGCTTTGAGTTTATTTGAGCTACGGTGATCATGTGGTTTAATGGTTTGTGACACATGGGCTTAAGAACATGGGTTGGTTATGGGTTGCATGTTGGGCTTTATAACATGCATACATATTTGTGGGTTTTTGGGTTGGCTCACGAGGGTGGCATTTTAAAAGGGTATTGGGTTGATTGTTAGGCTGGCCTAGTGGGTTTTGGGTTTTATTTGGGTAGCATGTAAATGGGCTCTTGTTGTTGGATTTTAGTTAATTGTTTCAACATATATTTATGTGCGTGGTTGTCATTGAGAATTGTATCCGTGACTTTCAACCCATTTGTCATATATGAGTCGAAATCTTTTGGTTAAGGTTTTGTAATTATATATTTAACTAAATGGGCTATCTTTATTGCGGTGCATTTATTTTTGGGCTGTTAAAATATTATAAGTATTAAAGCCCATTAAGCGTATAACTAAATATTTCTATGCCGATTTTAATTTATTTAAGAATTTTGTTCCTTAAATTATCAGGGGTGCTACACCCTCCCTCACTTAAAAGAATTTGGTCTCCAAATTCAATGAAATTCATTTCCAATCTATATCAGTGGTGTATCTAGTTCTAGTTTTCCATTCATGAGACTAAATCATCTAGGCATGCTAATGAACAACCCAAGGAACTAGGCCAAGTTAAGGGGTACCTCTAGTTACTTCATCGTCAGCAGGTTCAATTTATCTTATTACTTGTAATTGTCCTCGATGCCGTGCTTCCTTATGATCCTTTGCCTGCTGAGGTTGATCTTTAGGAAGGAGGCAATCAGCTACTTTATGCTCCTGGCTTCCACAGCGAAAGCAAGCTCCATTCTTCCAGTGACACTTCTCGGATTTGTGACCATCATTCTCACAATGGTTGCACTTTGCTCCCTTAGGCTTCTTGCCGTTTGAAACGTCGTTTCCCTCATTAAGTCTCTTGTTGCCATTGCCTAATTTCTTCTTCTCCATTCTCGCCTTAACTTTGTCGGATAATTCCATAGCGTCTTCCAATAATTGAGCTCTCTGAACCATCTCGACATATGATTGAATATCCATCGGTGCCAACTGGGGTATGTACTACAATCTTAATCCATTTAAAACCTTCCAGCTTTCATCTTTTCCGTCATAATCAAATGAGGCGCATATCATGACAACCTCGAGAACTGGGCCTCATATTCTGCCACGGACATACTCCTTTGTTTGAGGGAGGCAAATTCTCCCGCCTTTCTCTCCCAAACTCTCTCCGAGAAATACTTCTCATTGAAGTGTTCTAAGAATTCTACACATGCCACTTGATCATTCGGTAAAGTTGCCTCCACGGACTCCCACCAAGCCCTTGCATCTTTCTCTAGTTGGAATGTTGCTAAGAGGACCTTATCTTGATCCAAGCATTGCATTACTCTGAAGATTCTTTCCATCTCTTTTGTCCAGTCTTCCGCTATATCAGGATCAGGGGTTCCACTAAACCTAGGGGGATTGAGGCTCTGAAACTCACGATGTAATTCTCCAGCTCCTCGATCTGCTCCACCCTTGACTACCCGTTGTAGAGCCTGGGTCAGACCCTGAACTGTCATTTGCATTTCACGCCAATGGGCACGCTCGGAGGCCATTGATAGTAACCTATCATTACCACAAACAAGGCAAATTATATAATACTTATCAATTTATTCCCATGAAAGTTGCTAAGCCATTTTTTTAAGCCGATGTTATAACTGTTTTTAGCACTTAACCCAAAGTTCTACCCAATCTCACAGGGAAACAATAGGATTGAACCTAGAACTGATGGCAACCTATAGTCAAGATCTAGGGTTTAATACACCTAGGCTCTGATACCACTTCTGTCACACTCCGATCCGATAGCAGCGGAACGTATTGGTCGGAACGTGACAGCGATACAGTCGTGGATAATCAGAGCAACGATAAAGACACAACTTCAAGGTCAGGCAATAATGACGAAAATACAATTCTTATTAATATCAAATGTCAAACTTGCAATTCTTGACTCACTTACATATTTAAATGAAAAGACTCATTACTCTTAATAAAAAGGAAAAGACTCAATGAGAGGACAAGACTCAAGAAAATAAAAGACACAGACTCGATTCCATTGCGCTCATCACTCTTGCCCTTCCCCATCTGTATGGTTATCTTCGACGTCAATACCTGAAAAATATTAAAATAGGCTGGTGAGGAAAAAACTCATTAGGAATTACATCTCTATCCCAAGCAGAGTATAAGTGATTAGCCAATTTATCATGTTCGTGATGATATAATGCATGAAACTATATGACTTAAAATCATGATGATCAATCTATCAGAAAAGATGAATTTCAAAGTAAAAGGCAAGTATAAGCTCAAGAGAAAGGAAATAATTTTCCTTACAGAACCAATGATAGATATCAAAAATAAACAAGGACAGAAGTTACAGATGAACATAACTTTTGAATTGGCGAGAATATCTCAGAATTTCAATAACAATAAGCAGAAATAATCAATCTAGTAGAATATCTAAATTATCAGAATAACAAAACATCAAAATATCAAAATGACATAATTTCTAGAAGTCACAAAATTTACAGAAATTACAGATATACAGAATAACAGAATATAGCAGATATACAGACTTTGGTGCAATGCCACACAAAGAATTCCCATAGTTTACAGAATTGGACTTCCGTCCTATCTGACATTGATAGTCGCAGACCCAGAGCCCTTAATATTTCAGAATCAGATATGGACAAATACAGAGTCAAAGGGTTATGTTCTCGAAATATTGACGAGGAATTTCCCGAAGGGAATAATATGTCATAACCGATGTGGATGATAATCTGAGTTTAGGGACTAAAGATCATGTAGGGACAACATGTTGATAAATCTCTCATAAAATCCGAGACATACGTAAATTTGGGTAAATGGCATCCACTGAAGGAGCCGCAGATTAGGATCAGCGTCCATAGTGATGGGCGCAAATTCTGGAAATAAGATAATTAGGCACGAGTAAATAGCATCCATCAAACATTGCACTATTTGTAAATAGTGTCTAGTACACTGGACGCAGATTTTAGAAAATGTCATTTTCTCAAAAATGCCGGAACAGCATTATTTAAGAGCTAGATAGTCATGACGGTAAAACGGTGTGTAGGTGTTTAGGGTACAACCCGCTCGGCTGCCTTGAGGGAATCCAAGGTTAGCGTAGACTTACGGAGGCCTCCATGATGTAATCGCTAGTCCGAAGGAACGGAATGTCACGCGGAGAGCGCAAACATCACGGAGAGATAATGGGGTAACAAGTATAAATCTAAGACAGGGACCTCATCTACGGATTGAGGTGAGAGTGCCAAGCAAACCCACGGTGTGGAAAACACTCGAACAGATCAATTTGTGTCCATTATGACAGGCGCTAATTAAATCAGCGTCTGTCATCACAGGCGCACATACATTTATATATTTTCATGTTAACAGAACCAGCGTCCTTCTAGGAAGGCGCTTGTAGAAACCCTGATAAATAAAGATTTGGAAATAAATTAAAAAAAAAAATTTCAAATTATATTACAGAATTAATACAGATAAAGGGGTGAATAAAACCAAAATGCAAATAACGCCTCTTATTAAGGCGTTAATTTAATAATAAACGCCTCTAGTTAAGGCGTTATTCAAGAAGTGACGCCCTGACCACACGGCATCAAATTCTGAACGCCAAAAACGGTAAGGCCAAGAAACGCCCCTATCTTGGGCGTGTTTTAAACAAAGGAACTCCCTAACGGAAGGCGCTTCTTAAGAAACGACCTGAAGCAGGTCGTCAATACAAGAATCGACGACCAGACCAAAGTCGTTAATTCCATTCGTGAACCGTTCAACCCAGAGCTTATCCAGGGAAGGATTATGTTAATCTAGTAAGTATTTAATAGGGCAAGGACTCTATATTGGAAACATTACTTCCACTAGAACTCTAACCCTAATAGGACCCCCCTAAATCCCTATAAATAATCTACTGCTCGAACCCTTCAACGCTATTTGGCGTTCGGAATCTGCAAGGTACGTGAAGAACATCAAGTTCTTCTTCTTCTGTTTCTTTTTCTTATGAACGTAGTTCACGAAGAACTAATAGGTCCTTCCTCTTCTTTCCTCTAATACAGGTGAAGGGATCCAGTGCGTACGTAAAGAACAAGGTGATGTTCTTCATCGTTTTCCTAACTTCGGTTATATCTGTGAAGATTATTAGTATCTTCATCTTCCTTCCTTTCTTTCCCTCTACAGGTTGACGGTAGAGTGAAGATTTCTGAAGAACGATTGTTCTTCTTCTTGCTGTTGCTGCTACTGTTCTTGAGTTGCAGTTGAAGCTTCAGAGTTTTAGGCTTCTCCTCGATCAAACTATCAAGGTAGGTTTTCTCAAGTTATGGTAGCCCAAACAAAATTAATGCAAGATATACATATATATAAGCATGACATGCATTTGGTTTATTATAGTTTTAATACGTTTCTGCAATATTTTGAAAGAGACGCCCCTGTCAAGGGCGCTAATTTACAAGACACGACCCTGCCCAGGTCGTCAATTTCATATTTGACGCCCTGTACACAGGCGTTAATTTCATGTAAATGTTAATCACCTATCTTAAGAACTGATTATCCATGAAATTACATGAAATCAATAATTGTTAACGGTTAAAAGTCAATAAACATGAAACATCAAATCTAATATACTGCATCTGAATTCCTGCCAATTTTCCTGTCATGACTATATGATTGTTATCCTTGATTATCGTGCAAATCTTGCTGATCCTGTAAATTCCTGGTATTTCTTGAATTCACGACCTAGACTAGGTCGTTTTCCATGTGTTAACGCCCCATCACAGGGCGTGAATTGAAAATAAACGCCCCTTACTAGGGCGCGTTTCTGTTAAAATCCCGAACAATATATTCTGTAAAAATAAGAATTTAATGATTAACGCCCCTGCCAAGGGCGCGTTTTTGATAATTTCTGAAAATAAATATGTTCTGTAAAATATTGTAAATAAAAAGACGCCTGCTACTGTAGTCGTCTCATTGCAAAGAAACGCCCCTGTCCAGGGCGCGTTTTAGATAAATTAATGAATTATTGAAAATTCTGAAAAATGGAAACATATGTAAACGCCCTTCTGTTAGGCGTTAATTACTTGATAAACGACTCTGACTTAAGTCGTTATTTTACTGTAAAACTGATTTTCCACTGTTTCTGTTAACCGATGGTTTCATATGTTATATAATATGTATATCGGCACTATTCTCCACTCCGTGAGTATAGTCCCACGTTTCACGATTGTTTCATCGATCACACTCAACTCTCATTGACATACAAGCTCTCCATTGGACATTCCGTTCCTTTGGACTAGCGAGTTAGTCATAGAGACCTCCGTAAGACTCCTCGTAGCCTTGGATTCCCTCAAGGCCGACTGAGCTGGTTGTACCCTAAAAACCCATTACACCATTGATGCCATGTCACTCTAAAGAAACATGGTATACCGGCCCTTATGACTATACAAAGAGTATATCATAAGAAATTCTTAATGGGATGATGATATCATGCCATATCATGTCATTCTTGTAAACCTCAATTCTATGATAAGAATGAGGGTATCTTACCTTTGATATACTGTTCATGTGGACCTCAATTCTATATAAAGAATGTCCATATTGATTTGTCATGGTACCCAAGTTAAGGGAACCTAATTCTACCTAGTTTTATCGATAATCGTGATTATACCGTTATTATCGCCAATCTATGTCCTTTGTCATATTTTGGACTCTATTCTATCAAAGTTGTCATACGTGTCTACAAGCTTGATTATTGAAATTCTATGTTGGCTATAAACAAGAGTGGATGTCAAAACACATGATAAATGCCTGCGCATATAGGGCCCGATCTGGTCCTGGGAGGAGCACCCGAAAGTACTTGTGCCCATGGGAGTTAAAATGATAAGGTATCTGGCATTATACCGAGTACTTGACTTGCTTGATTGGACATTCCACACACATCTTGTACTTGACTAGTACTTGACATGACTTGCGTGACCCGAAAAAGGGTAATCACTTGCTTGCTTGATACATGATAGCCAAAGTTCTTGACATGACTTGTTAAATGTACTTGCTTGAATATCTCAAATGACTTGTTATCTTGTTGAAAGTTCATGATTAGTCCATCTTATTTCCTTGATATTACATTCTCTCTATCTTGTCGTTTTATGCGAGCATGCATAGCTTTATTGCATTCATGAAAATGTAATTACTTAAACCCCTTGCTAGTACTTGAGATATAATTTCCTACTGAGCGTTCGCTCATTCCGTTTGTCCCTTTTTACTTTTCAGGTAGGTCCGACGACGATGGAAGTCAATCGGATGGGAATGGTCAAGAGTGAAAGTGATAGAGCTGCTCAAGTGTCATCTAGTCTTTTCTATAGTTTCTTGAGTCAAATATGTATTCTTTTCCTTTTTATTAAACAGAGTATTGGATTTGTAATAGTCTATCCATTATGAAATAAAGGATTGGGTTATCTTGCTATTTTGCGCATCTCTGTCTTTGTGTCGAATACACGACCACTCTGATTGACATGATTGATATAAACTCGTCACGCGTCTCCGGGTATCTTCCGCGCTCGGGGCGTGACAGTTTTTGTGGTATCAGAGCCTAAGGTATTCAATTCCTAGGAAAAACCCAAGTCCAAGGATAAGTTGAACCTTTAACCAGTGAGATTGGGTAGAACCAAGGGTTAAAGTACATAGTGTACGGTCTTTTAATAAGATCACGTACTGATACAGTTATTGTAATTGTAGGATAATGGCTGCCGAACGTGCTCAATGGCGCAACATGCAGCGTACCCTCAAGGATGACTCAAGTGCTACAACAGGTAGCACAAGGTGGTGCTCCACGAGCTGGAAGCTTACACCAAGCCTTTAAGAGCATGAATCCCCCGAAGTTCATGGATCGACCGATCCGGACGATGCCGAGCATTGGGTTCGGGAAACCGAACGCATATTCCGTGTCATGCAATGCACGGATCAGGACAAAGTTCTATTAGCTACATTCCAGTTAGAGAAAGATGCTAGATGCTGGTGGGAGTCTATTGAAGCAACCATCGATCCTACTCAAGTAACATGGGAAGAATTTGTGGAATACTTCAATGCTAAATATTTCTCGGACCGAGTCCAAGAAAAGAAGGCTGCAGAATTCGCTGCATTAAAGCAACGATCTTTATCATTAGCAGATTATGAAGCTCAGTTCTCCAGGTTGTCTAGATATGCTAAGCATCTTATTAGCACGGAGAAGATGAAAGCCCGTAGATTTCTTAATGGGCTTAGGCCCCACTATATTACTCAACTGGCGCCTATGGATATCCAAGTTTATTCTGAAATAGTGCGCCGAGCTCAACTACTTGAAGATGCCACGGAACTATCTGATAGGATCCGTGGAAAAGACAAGAAGGAGCAAGTCACAGGTTCGGGTTCTTTAAACCCAACTTTAAGAAGAGGCCCAATAATGGAGGTTCATCCTCTCAAGATTCCAAGTTCAAGAAATCCAAGCCCTTCTCTATCACCACTACCCCTTCAAACGTAGTATGCAAGCATTGTGACAAGGCTGGTCACAAGACAGAAGAATGCTGGAGGAAATTAGGAGCTTGTCTCCGTTGTGGGAGTCGCGAACATCGGATTCCCGATTGTCCATTAATGAATGACCAAGCCGGTGACGGTAAACGCCCGGTGACAAAGAACGCTCGACTTCATGCAATAAAGGAGACCGAGCAAGAAGAAGGTGGACTGGTAGAAGGTACATTAACAGTTTGTTCCAAAAGTGCTTATGTCTTATTTGATACGGGTGCATCGCATTCCATTATTTCTAAGAAGTTTGCCGACCCGTTACCGTTAGAACCAGAATGGATAAAAATAGTTCTAACTACTCCTCTTGGAAGTGAAAATGATATTACTCATCACTACCAAAACTGTGAGGTAATGGTTCAAGGTAGGAATTTACCTATAGATCTCATATGCCTCGATCTAAAGGAGTATGATGTTATACTAGGAGCGGACTGGTTATCCAAATACCAGGCAACGGTTGATTGCCGCAATAGCCAAATTGCTTTCAAAGATTTTCCAGAATTAGTCTTTACTCGCCCCAAGAGTCGGAGCAATTCCCCTCTTATTTCGGCCCTCCGAGCTAGCAAGCTCGTCAGGAAAGGATGTGTATCTTTCCTTGCATTTGTCACAGTTAAGAAACAAAGGACACTAAGATAGAAGACATTCAGGTAGTGCAAGAATTTCCAGACGTATTTCCGGAAGATTTGCCGGGATTACCCCCTCAAAGAGAAGTGGCCTTCACCATTGACTTAGTCCCTGGTGCTGGTCCAGTTTCAAAGGCACCCTATAGAATGTCCCCTGCGGAACTCAAAGAGTTGAAGGAGCAGTTGATGGAACTAATTCGAAAAGGGTTTATTAGACCAAGTACTTCCCCGTGGGGAGCACCAGTCTTATTTGTGAAGAAGAAAGATGGATCCATGAGGCTATGCATCGACTATCGACAGTTGAATCATCTCACTATCAAGAACAAGTATCCACTGCTGAGAATCGATGAGTTATTTGATCAGATTTCAGGATCCAAATATTTTTCGAAGATTGATCTTAGATCGGGATACCATCAGTTAAGGATCAAGGATGATGACATTCATAAGACTGCATTCAGAAGCAGGTATGGCCATTACGAATTTGTTGTTATGCCTTTTGGACTAACAAATGCCCCTGCTGCCTTTATGCAGTTAATGAATAGCATATTCAGGCCTTACTTGGATCAATTCATAGTAGTCTTCATTGATGATATATTGATATATTCCAAGACTAAGGAAGAACATGAAGAGCATTTGAGGATGGCATTGCAAGTCTTGAGGACAAATCAATTATATGCAAAACTCAGCAAGTGCGAGTTCTGGCTTGAAGAAGTGGCTTTTCTAGGACATGTGATTTCAAAGATGGATTATCAGTAGATCCGTCAAAGGTTGAAGCTGTTAGAAACTGGGAAAGACCAACCAATGCAAGCGAGATCAGAAGTTTCTTAGGTCTTGCAGGATATTATCGGCGATTCATCAAAGACTTCTCCAAGATCGCCGTGCCCCTTACAAGGTTAACTCGCAAGGAGATCCGATATGAATGGAGTGAGGAATGTGAAAGAAGCTTCCAAACTCTCAAGGATCATCTCACTACAGCTCCGGTGTTAGCTCTACCAATAGAAGGAGAGAAATTCGAGGTTTACACCGATGCTTCTGGCATTGGCCTCGGTGTGTCTAATGCAACAAGGAAAGGTCATAGCATACTCTTCACGTCAACTGAAGAAGCATGAGGAGAATTACCCCGTCCATGACTTAGAACTGGCCGCGGTGGTATTTGCCCTAAAGATATGGAGACACTACTTATATGGAGTGCAGTTTACTGTATACTCCGATCACAAAAGTCTCAAATATCTATTTTCACAAAAGGAGCTAAACATGAGACAAAGACGCTGGCTAGAATATCTCAAGGACTTCGACTTCAATATACAATACCATCCCGGAAAGGGTAATTATGTTGCTGATGCCCTTAGTCGAAAGCCGAGAGCAATGATAGCCAATTGTATGATACAAGAATGGAGGTTGCTAGAACAATTCTCCGAGCTCAATATAAGCTTGGACAAGGAAGCCAAATTTGTCACATTATCTCATGTAAGCATACAGTCAGATTTATTATCTGAGATACAAGCACTTCAGGATGATGATCCTATATTAGTGGAAATCAAAGGCAGATTAGAAGGACAATCTGATTTTCAACTAACTTCTGATGGAAGATTATTATTCAAAGATAGAACTTGTATACCAGATTGTCCTGAATTAAAGAAGAAGATCTTAGATGAAGCTCACCGATCAAGGTACACTATTCATCCAGGATCAACCAAAATGTATCAAGATGTAAAGAGGAACTTTTGGTGGCCCAACATGAAAAGAGAAATAGCGGACTATGTATCACGCTGTCTCACATGCCAACAGGTCAAGGCGGAACACCAAAAGCCTGCTGGAAAACTACATCCTCTAGATATTCCTAAGTGGAAGTGGGAGGATATTGGTATGGATTTCATCATGGGTTTATCTAAATCAAAAGGAGGACATGATGGAATCTGGGTTATCATTGACCGATTAACTAAATCGGCGCATTTCTTGCCAATAAAAAGCCGATGGTCAATTGATGTACTAGCTGCACTATACATCAAGGAAATAGTCAGGATACATGGAATTCCTGTCTCAATCGTGTCTGATAGAGATCCCCGTTTACTTCTCATTTTTGGAAGGGATTACAACATTCGTTGGGAACAAGGCTCAACTTTAGTACTGCTTTTCACCCACAAACGGATGGTCAGACCGAGAGAGCTAATCAAGTTGTTGAGGATATGCTAAGAGCTTGCATCATTGACTTTGGTGGAAGCTGGCATGAACATTTGCCACTAGTGGAATTTGCATATAATAATAGCTACCAAGCTAGTATCCAAATGGCACCTTTCGAAGCTTTATATGGAAGGAGTTGCCGATCACCCTTATGCTGGAACGAAGTTGGAGAGAAACAACTGTTAGGTCCAGACATGGTAAGGGATACAACTGAGAAGATACGAGTAATCAAAGAAAGGTTACAAATAGCTTAGACAAGGCAAAAGGCTTATGCTGATACAAGGAGAAGAGATCTTGAATTCCAGGTTGGAGATCATGTATTTCTTAAAATATCGCCTGGACGTGGCATACGAAGATTTGGTGTTAAGGGCAAGCTTACGCCAAGATTCATCGGACCATTTGAGATACTCGAAAGAGTTGGCGAGGTTGCTTATCGCATCGCATTGCCTCCTCAATTGTCCGAGGTACATAATGTATTTCATATATCTATGTTGAAGAAGTATGTACACGATCCATCTCATATTATTGAACATGGAGATCTGGTGATCCAGAAAGATCTCACATATGAACAGAAGCCTATGAAGATCTTAGATCGTGAAATACGAGCTCTAAGGAATAAGGTTATTCCCATGCTCAAGGTGCAATGGAATAAGAATACTGAACACGAAGCAACATGGGAGACCGAGGAATCTATGAAGAAACGATTTCCCGAGTTATTCTAAGAGGTATATGATCTACACTCTCCACGTATATACATATTATGCAATTGAATTTGGGGACCAAATTCTTTTAAGTGGGGGAGGGTGTAGCAACCCTGATAAAATATTAATAACAATAAAGATTTTAAATAAATCAAATAAATAGATAAATAAAATAATATAAAATAACGCCTCGGATAAAGGCGCTATTCAAATTAGAAACGCCTCTAGATAAGGCGTTATTCAATAAGTGACGCCCTGACCACACGGCGTCAAATTCCAACGTCAAAAATGGTAAGGCCAAGAAACGCCCCTATCTTGGGCGTGTTTTAAACAAAGGAACGCCCTAATGAAAGGCGCTTCTTAAGAAACGACCTGAAGCAGGTCGTCAATTCAAGAATCGACGACCTGACCAAAGTCGTTAATTCCATTCGTGAACCGTTCAACCCAGAGCTTATCCAGGGAAGGATTATGTTAATCTAGTAAGTATTTAATAGGGCAAGGACTCTATATTGGAAACATTACTTCCACTAGAACTCTAACCCTAATAGGACCCCCTAAATCCCTATAAATAATCTACTGCTCGAACCCTTCAACGCTATTTGGCGTTCGGAATCTGCAAGGTACGTGAAGAACATCAAGTTCTTCTTCTTCTGTTTCTTTTTCTTATGAACGTAGTTCATGAAGAACTAATAGGTCCTTCCTCTTCTTTCCTCTAATACAGGTGAAGGGATCCAGTGCGTACGTAAAGAACAAGGTGATGTTCTTCATCGTTTTCCTAACTTCGGTTATATCTGTGAAGATTATTAGTATCTTCATCTTCCTTCCTTTCTTTCCCTCTACAGGTTGACGGTAGAGTGAAGATTTCTGAAGAACGATTGTTCTTCTTCTTGCTGTTGCTGCTACTGTTCTTGAGTTGCAGTTGAAGCTTCAGAGTTTTAGGCTTCTCCTCGATCAAACTATCAAGGTAGGTTTTCTCAAGTTATGGTAGCCCAAACAAAATTAATGCAAGATATACATATATATAAGCATGACATGCATATGGTTTATTATAGTTTTAATACGTTTCTGCAATATTTTGAAAGAGACGCCCCTGTCAAGGGCGCTAATTTACAAGACACGACCCTGCCCAGGTCGTCAATTTCATATTTGACGCCCTGTACACAGGCGTTAATTTCATGTAAATGTTAATCACCTATCTTAAGAACTGATTATCCATGAAATTACATGAAATCAATAATTGTTAACGGTTAAAAGTCAATAAACATGAAACATCAAATCTAATATACTGCATCTGAATTCCTGCCAATTTTCCTGTCATGACTATATGATTGTTATCCTTGATTATCGTGCAAATCTTGCTGATCCTGTAAATTCCTGGTATTTCTTGAATTCACGACCTAGACTAGGTCGTTTTCCATGTGTTAACGCCCCATCACAGGGCGTGAATTGAAAATAAACGCCCCTTACTAGGGCACGTTTCTGTTAAAATCCCGAACAATATATTCTGTAAAAAATAAGAATTTAATGATTAACGCCCCTGCCAAGGGCGCGTTTTTGATAATTTCTGAAAATAAATATGTTCTGTAAAATATTGTAAATAAAAAGACGCCTGCTACTGTAGTCGTCTCATTGCAAAGAAACGCCCCTGTCCAGGGCGCGTTTTAGATAAATTACTGAATCATTGAAAATTCTACAAAATAGAAACATATGTAAACGCCCTTATGTTAGGCGTTAATTACTTGATAAACGACTCTGACTTAAGTCGTTATTTTACTGTAAAACTGATTTTTCACTGTTTCTGTTAACCGATGGTTTCATATGTTATATAATATATATATCGGCACTATTCTCCACTCCGTGAGTATAGTCCCACGTTTCACGATTGTTTTATCGATCACACTCAACTCTCATTGACATACAAGCTCTCCATTGGACATTCCGTTCCTTTGGACTAGCGAGTTAGTCATAGAGACCTCCGTAAGACTCCTCGTAGCCTTGGATTCCCTCAAGGCCGACTGAGCTGGTTGTACCCTAAAAACCCATTACACCATTGATGCCATGTCACTCTAAAGAAACATGGATACCGGCCCTTATGATTATACAAAGAGTATATCATAAGAAATTCTTAATGGGATGATGATATCATGCCATATCATGTCATTCTTGTAAACCTCAATTCTATGATAAGAATGAGGGTATCTTACCTTTGATATACTGTTCATGTGGACCTCAATTCTATATAAAGAATGTCCATATTGATTTGTCGTGGTACCCAAGTTAAGGGAACCTAATTCTACCTAGTTTTATCGATATCGTGATTATACCGTTATTATCGCCAATCTATGTCCTTTGTCATATTTTGGACTCTATTCTATCAAAGTTGTCGTACGTGTCTACAAGCTTGATTATTGAAATTCTATGTTGGCTATAAACAAGAGTGGATGTCAAAACACATGATAAATGCCTGCGCATATAGGGCCCGATCTGGTCCTGGGAGGAGCACCCGAAAGTACTTGTGCCCATGGGAGTTAAAATGATAAGGTATCTGGCATTATACCGAGTACTTGACTTGCTTGATTGGACATTCCACACACATCTTGTACTTGAATCGTACTTGACTTGACATGAATGCGTGGCCCGAAAAAGGGTAATTTACTTGCTTGATACATGATAGCCAAAGTTCTTGACATGACTTGTTAAATGTACTTGCTTGAATATCTCAATGACTTGTTATCTTGTTGAAAGTTCATGATTAGTCCATCTTATTTCCTTGATATTACATTCTCTCTATCTTGTCGTTTTATGCGAGCATGCATAGCTTTATTGCATTCATGAAAATGTAATTACTTAAACCCCTTGCTAGTACTTGAGATATAATTTCCTACTGAGCGTTCGCTCATTCCGTTTGTCCCTTTTTACTTTTCAGGTAAGTCCGACGACGATGGAAGTCAATCGGATGGGAATGGTCAAGAGTGAAAGTGATAGAGCTGCTCAAGTGTCATCTAGTCTTTTCTATAGTTTCTTGAGTCAAATATGTATTCTTTTCCTTTTTATTAAACAGAGTATTGGATTTGTAATAGTCTATCATTATGAAATAAAGGATTGGGTTATCTTGCTATTTTGCGCATCTCTGTCTTTGTGTCGAATACACGACCACTCTGATTGACATGATTGATATAAACTCGTCACGCGTCTCCGGGTATCTTCCGCGCTCGGGGCGTGACAGTTTTTGTGGTATCAGAGCCTAAGGTATTCAATTCCTAGGAAAAACCCAAGTCCAAGGATAAGTTGAACCTTTAACCAGTGAGATTGGGTAGAACCAAGGGTTAAAGTTACATAGTGTACGGTCTTTAATAAGATCACGTATATAATACAGTTATTGTAATTGTAGGATAATGGCTGCCGAACGTGCTCAATGGCGCAACATGCAGCGTACCCTCCAAGGGATGACTCAAGTGCTACAACAGGTAGCACAAGGTGGTGCTCCACGAGCTGGAAGCTTACACCAAGCCTTTAAGAACATGAATCCCCCGAAGTTTATGGGATCGACCGATCCGGACGATGCCGAGCATTGGGTTCGGGAAACCGAACGCATATTCCGTGTCATGCAATGCACGGATCAGGACAAAGTTCTATTAGCTACATTCCAGTTAGAGAAAGATGCTAGATGCTGGTGGGAGTCTATTGAAGCAACCATCGATCCTACTCAAGTAACATGGGAAGAATTTGTGGAATACTTCAATGCTAAATATTTCTCGGACCGAGTCCAAGAAAAGAAGGCTGCAGAATTCGCTGCATTAAAGCAACGATCTTTATCATTAGCAGATTATGAAGCTCAGTTCTCCAGGTTGTCTAGATATGCTAAGCATCTTATTAGCACGGAGAAGATGAAAGCCCGTAGATTTCTTAATGGGCTTAGGCCCCACTATATTACTCAACTGGCGCCTATGGATATCCAAGTTTATTCTGAAATAGTGCGCCGAGCTCAACTACTTGAAGATGCCACGGAACTATCTGATAGGATCCGTGGAAAAGACAAGAAGGAGCAAGTCACAGGTTCGGGTTCTTTTAAACCCAACTTTAAGAAGAGGCCCAATAATGGAGGTTCATCCTCTCAAGATTCCAAGTTCAAGAAATCCAAGCCCTTCTCTATCACCACTACCCCTTCAAACGTAGTATGCAAGCATTGTGACAAGGCTGGTCACAAGACAGAAGAATGCTGGAGGAAATTAGGAGCTTGTCTCCGTTGTGGGAGTCGCGAACATCGGATTCCCGATTGTCCATTAATGAATGACCAAGCCGGTGACGGTAAACGCCCGGTGACAAAGAACGCTCGACTTCATGCAATAAAGGAGACCGAGCAAGAAGAAGGTGGACTGGTAGAAGGTACATTAACAGTTTGTTCCAAAAGTGCTTATGTCTTATTTGATACGGGTGCATCGCATTCCATTATTTCTAAGAAGTTTGCCGACCCGTTACCGTTAGAACCAGAATGGATAAAAATAGTTCTAACTACTCCTCTTGGAAGTGAAAATGATATTACTCATCACTACCAAAACTGTGAGGTAATGGTTCAAGGTAGGAATTTACCTATAGATCTCATATGCCTCGATCTAAAGGAGTATGATGTTATACTGGGAGCGGACTGGTTATCCAAATACCAGGCAACGGTTGATTGCCGCAATAGCCAAATTGCTTTCAAAGATTTTCCAGAATTAGTCTTTACTCGCCCCAAGAGTCGGAGCAATTCCCCTCTTATTTCGGCCCTCCGAGCTAGCAAGCTCGTCAGGAAGGATGTGTATCTTTCCTTGCATTTGTCACAGTTAAGGAAACAAAGGACACTAAGATAGAAGACATTCAGGTAGTGCAAGAATTTCCAGACGTATTTCTGGAAGATTTGCCGGGATTACCCCCTCAAAGAGAAGTGGCCTTCACCATTGACTTAGTCCCTGGTGCTGGTCCAGTTTCAAAGGCACCCTATAGAATGTCCCCTGCGGAACTCAAAGAGTTGAAGGAGCAGTTGATGGAACTAATTCGAAAAGGGTTTATTAGACCAAGTACTTCCCCGTGGGGAGCACCAGTCTTATTTGTGAAGAAGAAAGATGGATCCATGAGGCTATGCATCGACTATCGACAGTTGAATCATCTCACTATCAAGAACAAGTATCCACTGCTGAGAATCGATGAGTTATTTGATCAAATTTCTGGATCCAAATATTTTTCGAAGATTGATCTTAGATCGGGATACCATCAGTTAAGGATCAAGGATGATGACATTCATAAGACTGCATTCAGAAGCAGGTATGGCCATTACGAATTTGTTGTTATGCCTTTTGGACTAACAAATGCCCCTGCTGCCTTTATGCAGTTAATGAATAGCATATTCAGGCCTTACTTGGATCAATTCATAGTAGTCTTCATTGATGATATATTGATATATTCCAAAACTAAGGAAGAACATGAGGAGCATTTAAGGATCGCATTGCAAGTATTGAGGGAAAATCAATTATATGCAAAACTCAGCAAGTGCGAGTTCTGGCTTGAAGAAGTGGCTTTTCTCGGACATGTCATATCAAAGGACTGATTATCTGTAGATCCGTCAAAGGTTGAAGCTGTAAGAAACTGGGAAGACCAACTAATGCAAGCGAGATCAGAAGTTTCTTAGGTCTTGCAGGATATTATCGGCGATTCATCAAAGACTTCTCCAAGATCGCCGTGCCCCTTACAAGGTTAACTCGCAAGGAGATCCGATATGAATGGAGTGAGGAATGTGAAAGAAGCTTCCAAACTCTCAAGGATCATCTCACTACAGCTCCGGTGTTAGCTCTACCAATAGAAGGAGAGAAATTCGAGGTCTACACCGATGCTTCTGGCATTGGCCTCGGGTGTGTCTTAATGCAACAAGGAAAGGTCATAGCATACTCTTCACGTCAACTGAAGAAGCATGAGGAGAATTACCCCGTCCATGACTTAGAACTGGCCGCGGTGGTATTTGCCCTAAAGATATGGAGACACTACTTATATGGAGTGCAGTTTACTGTATACTCCGATCACAAAAGTCTCAAATATCTATTTTCACAAAAGGAGCTAAACATGAGACAAAGACGCTGGCTAGAATATCTCAAGGACTTCGACTTCAATATACAATACCATCCCGGAAAGGGTAATTATGTTGCTGATGCCCTTAGTCGAAAGCCGAGAGCAATGATAGCCAATTGTATGATACAAGAATGGAGGTTGCTAGAACAATTCTCCGAGCTCAATATAAGCTTGGACAAGGAAGCCAAATTTGTCACATTATCTCATGTAAGCATACAGTCAGATTTATTATCTGAGATACAAGCACTTCAGGATGATGATCCTATATTAGTGGAAATCAAAGGCAGATTAGAAGGACAATCTGATTTTCAATTAGCTTCTGATGGAAGATTATTATTCAAAAATAGAACTTGTATACCAGATTGCCCTGAATTGAAGAAGAAGATCTTAGATGAAGCTCACCGATCAAGGTACACTATTCATCCAGGATCAACCAAAATGTATCAAGATGTAAAGAGGAACTTTTGGTGGCCCAACATGAAAAGAGAAATAGCGGACTATGTATCACGCTGTCTCACATGCCAACAGGTCAAGGCGGAACACCAAAAGCCTGCTGGAAAACTACATCCTCTGGATATTCCTAAGTGGAAGTGGGAGGATATTGGTATGGACTTCATCATGGGTTTATCTAAATCAAAAGGAGGACACGATGGAATCTGGGTTATCATTGACCGATTAACTAAATCGGCGCATTTCTTGCCAATCAAAAGCCGATGGTCAATTGATGTACTGGCTGCACTATACATCAAAGAAATAGTCAGGTTACATGGAATTCCTGTCTCAATCGTGTCTGATAGAGATCCCCGTTTCACTTCTCATTTTTGGAAGGGATTACAACATTCGTTGGGAACAAGGCTCAACTTTAGTACTGCTTTTCACCCACAAACGGATGGTCAGACCGAGAGAGCTAATCAAGTTGTTGAGGATATGCTAAGAGCTTGCATCATTGACTTTGGTGGAAGCTGGCATGAACATTTGCCACTAGTGGAATTTGCATATAATAATAGCTACCAAGCTAGTATCCAAATGGCACCTTTCGAAGTTTTATATGGAAGGAGTTGCCGATCACCCTTATGCTGGAACGAAGTTGGAGAGAAACAACTGTTAGGTCCAGACATGGTAAGGGATACAACCGAGAAGATACGAGTAATCAAAGAAAGGTTACAAATAGCTCAGACAAGGCAAAAGGCTTATGCTGATACAAGGAGAAGAGATCTTGAATTCCAGGTTGGAGATCATGTATTTCTTAAAATATCGCCTGGACGTGGCATACGAATATTTGGTGTTAAGGGCAAGCTTACGCCAAGATTCATCGGACCATTTGAGATACTCGAAAGAGTTGGCGAGGTTGCTTATCGCATCGCATTGTCTCCTCAATTGTCCGAGGTACATAATGTATTTCATATATCTATGCTGAAGAAGTATGTACACGATCCATCTCATATTATTGAACATGGAGATCTGGTGATCAAGAAAGATCTCACATATGAACAGAAGCCTATGAAGATCTTAGATCATGAAATACGAGCACTAAGGAATAAGGTTATTCCCATGCTTAAGGTGCAATGGAATAAGAATTCTGAACACGAAGCAACATGGGAGACCGAGGAATCTATGAAGAAATGATTTCCCGAGTTATTCTAAGTGGTATATGATCTACACTCTCCACGTGTATACATATTATGCAATTGAATTTGGGGACCAAATTCTTTTAAGTGGGGGAGGGTGTAGCAACCCTGATAAATAAAGATTTGGAAATAAATTAAAAAAAAATTTCAAATTATATTACAGAATTAATACAGATAAAGGGGTGAATAAAACCAAAATGCAAATAACGCCTCTTATTAAGGCGTTAATTTAATAATAAACGCCTCTAGTTAAGGCGTTATTCAAGAAGTGACGCCCTGACCACACGGCGTCAAATTCTGAACGCCAAAAACGGTAAGGCCAAGAAACGCCCCTATCTTGGGCGTGTTTTAAACAAAGGAACGCCCTAACGGAAGGCGCTTCTTAAGAAACGACCTGAAGCAGGTCGTCAATTCAAGAATCGACGACCTGACCAAAGTCGTTAATTCCATTCGTGAACCGTTCAACCCAGAGCTTATCCAGAGAAGGATTATGTTAATCTAGTAAGTATTTAATAGGGCAAGGACTCTATATTGGAAACATTACTTCCACTAGAACTCTAACCCTAATAGGACCCCCCTAAATCCCTATAAATAATCTACTGCTCGAACCCTTCAACGCTATTTGGCGTTCGGAATCTGCAAGGTACGTGAAGAACATCAAGTTCTTCTTCTTCTGTTTCTTTTTCTTATGAACGTAGTTCACGAAGAACTAATAGGTCCTTCCTCTTCTTTCCTCTAATACAGGTGAAGGGATCCAGTGCGTACGTAAAGAACAAGGTGATGTTCTTCATCGTTTTCCTAACTTCGGTTATATCTGTGAAGATTATTAGTATCTTCATCTTCCTTCCTTTCTTTCCCTCTACAGGTTGACGGTAGAGTGAAGATTTCTGAAGAACGATTGTTCTTCTTCTTGCTGTTGCTGCTACTGTTCTTGAGTTGCAGTTGAAGCTTCAGAGTTTTAGGCTTCTCCTCGATCAAACTATCAAGGTAGGTTTTCTCAAGTTATGGTAGTCCAAACAAAATTAATGCAAGATATACATATATATAAGCATGACATGCATATGGTTTATTATAGTTTTAATACGTTTCTGCAATATTTTGAAAGAGACGCCCCTGTCAAGGGCGCTAATTTACAAGACACGACCCTGCCCAGGTCGTCAATTTCATATTTGACGCCCTGTACACAGGCGTTAATTTCATGTAAATGTTAATCACCTATCTTAAGAACTGATTATCCATGAAATTACATGAAATCAATAATTGTTAACGGTTAAAAGTCAATAAACATGAAACATCAAATCTAATATACTGCATCTGAATTCCTGCCAATTTTCCTGTCATGACTATATGATTGTTATCCTTGATTATCGTGCAAATCTTGCTGATCCTGTAAATTCCTGGTATTTCTTGAATTCACGACCTAGACTAGGTCGTTTTCCATGTGTTAACGCCCCATCACAGGGCGTGAATTGAAAATAAACGCCCCTTACTAGGGCGCGTTTCTGTTAAAATCCCGAACAATATATTCTGTAAAAATAAGAATTTAATGATTAACGCCCCTGCCAAGGGCGCTTTTTTGATAATTTCTGAAAATAAATATGTTCTGTAAAATATTGTAAATAAAAAGACGCCTGCTACTGTAGTCGTCTCATTGCAAAGAAACGCCCCTGTCCAGGGCGCGTTTTAGATAAATTACTGAATTATTAAAAATTCTGTAAAATGGAAACATATGTAAACGCCCTTCTGTTAGGCGTTAATTACTTGATAAACGACTCTGACTTAAGTCGTTATTTTACTGTAAAACTGATTTTTCACTGTTTCTGTTAACCGATGGTTTCATATGTTATATAATATATATATCGGCACTATTCTCCACTCCGTGAGTATAGTCCCACGTTTCACGATTGTTTTATCGATCACACTCAACTCTCATTGACATACAAGCTCTCCATTGGACATTCCGTTCCTTTGGACTAGCGAGTTAGTCATAGAGACCTCCGTAAGACTCCTCGTAGCCTTGGATTCCCTCAAGGCCGACTGAGCTGGTTGTACCCTAAAAACCCATTACACCATTGATGCCATGTCACTCTAAAGAAACATGGGATACCGGCCCTTATGATTATACAAAGAGTATATCATAAGAAATTCTTAATGGATGATGATATCATGCCATATCATGTCATTCTTGTAAACCTCAATTCTATGATAAGAATGAGGGTATCTTACCTTTGATATACTGTTCATGTGGACCTCAATTCTATATAAAGAATGTCCATATCGATTTGTCATGGTACCTAAGTTAAGGGAACCTAATTCACCTAGTTTTATCGATAATCGTGATTATACCGTTATTATCGCCAATCTATGTCCTTTGTCATATTTTGGACTCTATTCTATCAAAGTTGTCGTACGTGTCTACAAGCTTGATTATTGAAATTCTATGTTGGCTATAAACAAGAGTGGATGTCAAAACACATGATAAATGCCTGCGCATATAGGGCCCGATCTGGTCCTGGGAGGAGCACCCGAAAGTACTTGTGCCCATGGGAGTTAAAATGATAAGGTATCTGGCATTATACCGAGTACTTGACTTTCTTGATTGACATTCCACACACATCTTGTACTTGAATCGTACTTGACTTGACATGAATGCGTGACCCGAAAAAGGGTAATCACTTGCTTGCTTGATACATGATAGCCAAAGTTCTTGACATGACTTGTTAAATGTACTTGCTTGAATATCTCAAATGACTTGTTATCTTGTTGAAAGTTCATGATTAGTCCACCTTATTTCCTTGATATTACATTCTCTCTATCTTGTCGTTTTCATGCATAGCTTTATTGCATTCATGAAAAATGTAATCACTTAAACCTCTTGCTAGTACTTGAGATATAATTTCCTACTGAGCGTTCGCTCATTCCGTTTGTCCCTTTTTACTTTTCAGGTAGGTCCGACGACGATGGAAGTCAATCGGATGGGAATAGTCAAGAGTGAAAGTGATAGAGCTGCTCAAGTGTCATCAAGTCTTTTCTATAGTTTCTTGAGTCAAATATGTATTCTTTTCCTTTTTATTAAACAGAGTATTGGATTTGTAATAGTCTATCCATTATGAAATAAAGGATTGGGTTATCTTGCTATTTTGCGCATCTCTATTTTTATGTCGAATACACGACCACTCTGATTGACATGATTGATATAAACTCGTCACGCGTCTCCGGGTATCTTCCGCGCTCGGGACGTGACAGCGCTGATTAACATTTTCAGATAACCAGAATTTCAGAATAACTACGGAATCGGAATACAAATGGCGTCCATTTAAGAGGACTCTAATTTAATTAAACAAGAATTTACAAGTGTCATTTCATTTTTAATAAGCTTAGAAAAGAACATCCCTTTCAAAGGTCACATATTATTTAATAAAAATTTTAAAAATAAAATATATGATTTTTAGAAGAAATATTCAAATATTCCAAATATATTATTTTTATAATTTTTTGTTATATATTTTAGTAGATATGGATTTTTAAAAATATAATTACAAGTTATATATACATATATATTAAATGAATAGCGGTGGTGACGGTGAACGCTATTTATCAAAATGCATGTTACTGTTCATTTTTGGATGAACAGTGACACTTTTTATTTATTAAGATTTTATAGAAACTAATTACATGATAAATAACAGAAAATTCTAAAGATCTTAACCCTGAAATATCTCAGTTTTATTGCATCAGAATAAAAAGATAACAATCGACAAAGATGGTATGGATGTTAACCATATGAACAGAGTCGCTTTCCAATTTTAAATCTTGTTATGCATCTAAATATATGAAAATTAACAGAAAACTGTGAGGATCTCAAAAATATATTTCCCAGAAATTTTAGATGTGTAACAAAATTTTAGATGTGTTGTTACGTGATTGTAATATTCTTAACCCATGTGTTAATATATTGTACGTGAAACTAAACAACGTAAACCATGCATGCGTTGCTTTATATTGAGTATAACCGACATGATCATGCAAGGCTTAATTGATATCATTGTTCGACTTAAGAGAGAGATCACCTACGGATGCGTTAAAAGATTATGGTATATACATGCAGAGATCATATTAAAGTTTAACTATTAACGGGTTTAGCTTAATGTCGAGAACACCTATCCTTTTTGTGATTTGGGGTGATGAACAGTGAAGTATCTGCAGAGAACCGGTACCCTGTTTTGAACAGGGGATGGGGGTGGAAGAAGGCGGCTCTCCCACTTGATCAGCAGAATGAAGAAGTCTCGGTTGTAGGCACAGGAAGAAGAAGAAGGAGATGACGCTCCTTCAAGTCTCAGCCGCAGGAGGAAGAGCAGGAGAGGCTTCTCCTGGTGGCAACGAACGACAGCAAGCAGCTCTAGGAAGAAGATGGACAACGAAATGCCAACGCGGAGGAGTTTGCAAGCAGAGAAAAGAAGTGCCTCGGGGGTTTAGCGTGATTTTTATAGCGATGGGGATCCTAAACGGGGTGATCGCACCAGTGTTAGCAAGGTTTGAATCCTTTCCGTGTGATGATAACCACCTTGCCATTTGTACAGCCGCTAACCAAGTTTGGCCATTGAAACCCTAACAGTCAGTGCCATGCATGTTCGAGCATGCATTTTGGGTTGGGTTTTCGGGTTGCATACGTGGGTTTTGTGGTTTGGTCTGCTGGCTTTGAGTTTATTTGAGCTACGGTGATCATGTGGTTTAATGGTTTGTGACACATGGACTTGAGAATATGAGTTGGTTATGGGTTGCATGTTGGGCTTTATAACATGCATACATATTTGTGGGTTTTTGGGTTGGCTTACGAGGGTGGCATTTTAAAAGGGTATTGGGTTGATTGTTAGGCTGGCCTAGTGGGTTTTGGGTTTTATTTGGGTAGCATGTAAATGGGCTCTTGTTGTTGGATTTTAGTTAATTGTTTCCACATATATTTATATACGTGGTTGTCATTGAGAATTGTACCCGTGACTTTCAACCCATTTGTCATATATGAGTCGAAATCTTTTGGTTAAGATTTTGTAATTATATATTTAACTAAATGGACTATCTTTATTGCGGTGCATTTATTTTTGGGCTGTTAAAATATTATAAGTATTAAAGCCCATTAAACGTATAACTAAATATTTCTATGCCGATTTTAATTTATTTAGGAATTTTGTTCCTTAAATTATCAAGGGTGCTACACCCTCCCCCACTTAGAAGAATTTGGTCCCCAAATTCAATGAAATTCATTTCCAATCTATATCAGTGGTGTATCTAGTTCTAGTTTTCCATTCATGAGACTAAATCATCTAGGCATGCTAATGAACAACCAAAGGAACTAGGCCAAGTTAAGGGGTACCTCTAGTTACTTCATCGTCAGCAGGTTCGATTTGTCTTATTACTTGTAATTGTCCTCGATGCCGTGCTTGCCTGCTGAGGTTGATCTTTAGGAAGGGGGCAATCAGCTACCTTATGCTCCTGGTTTCCACAGCGAAAGCAAGCTCCATTCTTCCAGCGACACTTCTCGGATTTGTGACCATCATTCCCACAATGCTTGCACTTTGCTCCCTTAGGCTTGTTGCCATTTGGAATGGCGTTTCCCTCATTAAGCCTCTTGTTGCCATTACCTAATTTCTTCTTCTCCATTCTCGCCTTAACTTTGTCGGATAATTCCATAGCGTCTTCCAATAATTGAGCTCTCTTAACCATTTCGACATATGATTGAATATCCATCAGTGCCAACTGGGGTATGTACTACAGTCTTAATCCATTTAAAAACCTTCTACCTTTCATCTTTTCCGTCATAATCAAATGAGGCGCATAGTGTGACAATCTTGAGAACTGGGCCTCATATTATACCACGGACATACTCCTTTGTTTAAGGGAGATAAATTCTCCCACCTTTCTCTCCCGAACTATCTCCGAGAAATACTTCTCATTGAAGTGTTCGAAGAATTCTACCCATGCCACTTGATCATTCGATAAAGTTGCCTCCATGGACTATGTAGTGCCCCAAAATTTATATAAGTAAAATAGTGATTATTTTCTAGAATTTATTAGGAGTTATAAGGGCTGAATAGATTAATAAAAGGATTATTGAATTTATAAGTCATTATAAGGCCCAATTGTGTTAAATAATTGACCTAGCCTATTTAAATAAAATCCAAAAGGTTTAAGGATCAAGCCCATTAAGTTTGGCCCATATTCTAGAAGGTTATTTAGCCTATTTACGTATTTTAAGGATAAAATACCAATTTTATGGATAATAATATGGATAATTAACAAAAGAATTTGATTTATGTTGAATTCTGTGCACGTTGGATGTAGCGATTTATCGTGCGACCGCCACAGTCACGTAACGCACATAAACTGATGCGTTACACCCTGATAGTTCCGTGAATGGAAGAACGAGTAAAAAGATTGGAACTTTGGGATCCTATCTGTAAGAGATCAACTCGGGAGAGCTTATAATATTACTAATGACTCTTAGGGATCAGGTTCTGGCAAATTAAGGACTCTAGAATCGATCTAATCCTCGAACCCTAGCCAAAACCCTATAAATAGGACCTAGTTTTGACCTGAGCAACCCTTACTTTTGCTCGTGAAGAAACAAGGTAAGGAGTCACAATTTCGGGTAAGTTCTTTAGAAGATTTTATTTATAATACTAAGGTCTAATAACTCTCCAAATTTCGTGATAGGAGATCAAGTAACCAAGAAGATTGGGGCTTCTAAAGTCGTTGATTCAGTCATAGCAGCCCAGAATTCAGAGCAAAAGATCACTGAAGATCAATAGATTAGGACGTCTAAACGAGGTAATTATAGTTCAATCCTTTAGAACTTTTTGTTCACCTTAGTTTCATCTTTTTACCCTCAAAATTTCACATCTTTAAGTCAAGAGGTCGTGGAGTTAGAGCAGCGATAAATTGCTAGAAAATCACTGGAAAAGGAGAACTAGGACACGGTTTTCAGACTCAAACTAGAAGCTTAAAGCCTAGTTAAGAGGTAGGTCATCTCATGATTGACAAAAACATCTTGTTAGGGATAAAAGTCCTCTGCTTTTGATTGATTTCATGCATCGTAGATCATGAATTTCATGTTTTAGTAGGTCATGCATACATGTATACTCTTAACCCTAACTAAGTTAAAAAGGAACTCTCTTGTCAAATTCACAGAAAACCCATGCATACTAGTAGGTTAGCCTTCATTCTATCATATGGAAGTTTATATATGATTTTCAGACATGATGTAAGTAGAAACCTTAGATTTTTATCAGCAGACGATCTGACGCATCAAGGTAAGACCGTCACAATGATATAACGGCATTACGATAAGCCGTCACACCTTCTGTTGTTTTTAAATTTCTCTATTATCTCTGACGGCCCAGACTCAGTGCGTTACAACACTGTAACGGTCCCACGATAAACCGTCACAATCACTGTGACGCCCCCATTCTCGACCGTCAGAATAACTGTAGACAGAATTGAAGATCGGTCACATTTACTTATAAATTTGCCTAGTTATCTAAGTTTTGACCGGTTGATATGACTTTAGATTTATTAATGGGTTCATGATAAGTATCGCATGTTAAAGGCATCTTGAATTATTTTAATGATATGTTAATTTCATGTCAAAACACTATAGTTTGTATTAACTCCATGATTTTAAATGATGTATTGACGGAGTTTTATCATGATTTCATATTGTTACACAGTCTCTCTATCAATATAGTCATTTTCTTTAAGTACATGGCACATATTCCGATATGTTGTCCATTAATTCACACTTTGCACTATAGGAACATTATTCTTGGACATGAGGACCTTCTATTGGATATTCATTCCAATGGACTAGGAAATCTTATTTCAAGGCCTCCGTAATTCTACGCGAGCCTGAGATTCCCACTAGGACGCTGAGTTGGTTGTACCATTAAAGCCCATTTAGTATATTACACTATCGATGTTTCTGGTTCTAGCAATGTAACGGATCTATACTGGACCGTCAGGAGCATCTAACGGCCCAATATAAGACCGTCACATTTCACTAAGTCTATTTTACTATTTCTGAATTTAGACTAATGTAACGGCTGAATACTGGAGCGTCACATCATGTAACGGCCCAGTCCTTGACCGTCACATTGTTTGAGTGCTTAACCGAGGTTTGACCCAAGGGTTGATGTTCCAAAGTTTCTAGATGGATAATTGATGATCTAGAACTTGCCATATTATCCAAAGAGGTTTAATATAATGAAATAAAAGTTAAAGAAATGTACCGTTATGCTGCCAATTTATCTCCATAAGCATAACCCTGTTTAAGTCATTCTTGACTCTCGCATTACTAAATTGAAGCGTTCATTCATTGAATAGTGTTATCATGAACTTATTGAATTATACATTCTTGGCCATACTTTATTGTTATATGCGTGGAAGTAGCTTGATTTATACTTGAAGATGCGATCGAGCACTGATTGTGTTCAAGGGCTCTATGCTAGTCCCCTCGGCTGATTGCCAGAAACATACTATTATAAATCATGAGGTATGATGTTACTGGCGTCGCATTGCGTTGGGAGTACTTTCTCTATAAATAAGTGAAGATCTACGGCACGACATGACTTTCTTGTACATGACTTGATATTCCACAGAAATTCACGAAGTACTTGCTCATAAGCAAAAGATACTGGAGTGATGATTATGTGGCTTGCTAGTACATTCTTGTTACACTCTTGCTAGTTCATACTTGCTCTCATTGTATCTTAAACGATCATCTTTGTTACTTTGGGTATTCGCATGATTGATCGCATTCGCATGATTTTACTTTATTTCTTTAGAGTTAAAATGTTAAATACTTTAATGATGCCTTCATTTTGATGCGAAGATACCTACTGGACAAGTGTGCTCATTACCTATTTCTATTCTTTTCAGGAAATGAAAGTGATTCGAATTCGGATTCGGGTTATACAAGTAGCGGGTCCGAGAGCGAATGAAAGTATTGTCAAAGATGAGAGTGAAGACTTAGGAAAGTCTATATTGTTTAGATTGAGTCTATGTAATTTTCCTATTTCTTGAGTCTGATAGATTGGAAGAAGTTGAAAGTTATTGCATTTGAATATTGATTATCAATGAAATAAGTTGGAGTTTAATTAAAATAATGTGCAATTACATTTATGTGTGTGATTGTCTTGCGCTCTGATCATTCTTACTTGCAAGAGGCTTACCATGCCGATTGTTCACGTTTGTCGAGCGAGTCTTCCGCTGTCATAAAGGTTATGGACGTGACAGTTAAGCTGGTATCAGAGCCTAAGTCTCAGGACTTAGGAAGAAAAGTCATGTCATAGGATAAGTCCAAGGTTTAAGGACCCCTACCTATGAACTAAGGAAGAAATTTCCACACCCATGTGAGAATTGGGTAGAACTCGGGATAAGATAGTTAATTAGTTTTAAGATTGATTTTCCTTCCAGTTTCACGAGAAATAATAAATTGTTATTTTTCTCTCAGGTACCCTATTATTACCATGGCTCATCGCGTAGATTGGAATGGTATGCAACAAACTGTTGCTGACCTTACACAGGCATTACAAACCATGGCGCAAGCTGGCGCAGGAGCAAGGGCTGGTGATTTGCATCGCAACTTTCAGAGCTTAAACCCTCCGCGTTTCTTCGGTTCTTCTAATCCTGGCGAGGCAGAGAACTAGATAGACGAAATGAATCGTATCTTTGATGTTATCCAATGCACCGATCAAGAGAAGGTGCGTCTCGTAACCTTTCAACTCAACAAAGATGCCCGCACATGGTGGAAGTCGGTTCCGACACCTCCGGCCGATGCCCCTCATACCTGGGATGATTTTCTTACCCTATTTTATGCCAAGTACTTTTCTGAGCACGTAAAAGAGAGAAAGGCTATAGAGTTCGCCGCTCTTCGACAAAGAATGATGACGGTTGCCGAATATGAACTACAATTCTCAAGGCTTGCACCTTACGCACCGCATCTTATCAGCACCGATTTAATGAAGGCAAATCGGTTCATGGAAGGGTTACGGCCCGGTTTCATTCAGCAGCTCGGGACCCAAAACATCCGTACTTATGCGGAAATGATTCAACGAGCGTATTTGTGCGAAAGGACCTTAGAGATGGTCGAAAATTTAAAAGGGAAAGGAGAAGAATCCAGCCGACGCTCGGATCGGCGTTATAAGAAAGAAAAGTTCAGCATCACGGAGCCCTACAAAAGCCGTGATAGTAAGAAAAGATCCAGGAATGGTGGAAGTTCCCATAAGCAAAAGAAAGTCAAGGAAGAGAAGGAGCAAGTTGCTACAGCTTGTACGTTTTATGAAAAATTTGGCCATTCGGCTTAGGAATGTTCGAAGTGCCTCGGCGCTTGTTTACGTTGTGGAAGCAGGGAGCATCGCATGCCAGATTGCCCCCTTATGAAAGACCAATCGTCTGGTGGAGGACGTAGGAGGCAGGCTCGCCTCAATGCCGTCTTAGAAGAAGAGGAAGTGCCCAAGGATGGTGGGCTTATGGAAGGTACTCTTCAAATTTGTTCTCGTCCTGTATTTTTTCTATTTGACACTGGTGCCTCTCATTCTTTTATCTCCACTACTTTTGCAAAAATATTATCAATTGCATCAGTCCCCTTACCTTCAGATCTCACTATTACCACACCTTTAGGTTCTGGAACAAAGCTTATCGACTATTATCCTAATAGCAAAGTGATAGTAGAAGGTCATAATCTCCCCGCAAACTTAGTATGCCTTGACATGAAAGATTATGATGCCATTTTAGGGGTAGATTGACTTGTAGATCATGATGCTTATATCAATTGCCGAAATAGGATTATATCCTTTCGAAAGCCCGATCTTCCAAGATTTTCCTTCCTTGACATTAAGTACAAGAAGCATCCTACTATCATATCTTCTCTTCACGCTTGCAAACTTATCTCGCAAGGATGTGAAGCTTTTCTTGCTTCTGTCATTGTTACCGAATCAAAGGAGATTATCTTAGCAGACATTCCTATTGTAAATGAGTTCCCCGATGTGTTCCCATCCGAATTACCCAATTTACCACCCGAGAGGGAAATAGCGGATTTCGTGTCTCGTTGTCTCACTTGTCAACAAGTAAAGGCAGAGCATTTTAAACCCGCAGGTAAACTGCATCCCTTGAATATTCCCGAATGGAAGTGGGAGAGTATAGGGATGGATTTTATTATGGGGTTATCTAAGACAAGAGGTGGACACGATGGTATATGGGTAATCATAGACCGATTAACTAAATCTGCACATTTCATACCAATCAAAAGTCGATGGTCTGTGGATATCCTGGCAGCATTATACATAAGGGAAATTGTTAAATTACATGGTGTCCCAGTCACTATTATATCTGATAGAGATCCTCGATTCACATCACAGTTTTGGAAGGGTCTACAACAGTCACTAGGGACTAGATTGAATTTCAGCACATCCTTTCATCCACAAACTGATGGTCAGACTGAAAGAACGAATCAAGTGATAGAAGACATGCTCAGGGCTTGTGTTATTGATTTTGGAGGTAGTTGGCATAATCACTTGCCTCTAGTAGAATTTGCATATAACAACAGTTATCAGGCCAGCATACAAATGGCACCTTTTGAAGCTCTATATGGAAAAAGTTATCGATCACCAATATGTTGGAATGAAATAGGGGAAAGACAATTCCTAGGCCCCGATATTATCAGAGATTCTATAGAGAAGATCAAGCTTATTCAAGAGAGAATAAAGATGGCACAAGATAGGCAGAAATCTTATGCTGATAATCGAAGACGCGACTTGAAATTTCAAGTAGGAGACCATATGTATCTCAAGATTTCTCCAGGTCGTGGTATTCGAAGATTTGACATTAAGGGCAAGCTAACTCCAAGGTTCATTGGCCCGTTTGAAATTCTTGAAAGGGTCGGTGAAGTGGCCTACAAACTGACTTTACCTCCACAATTAGCAGGAGTTCATGACGTATTTCATATCTCTATACTGAAGAAGTATGTATATGATCCTGACCATATTATCACTTATGACAATCTAGAGATTCAAAAGGATATGACGTACGAGCAAACGCCAATAAAGATTCTGGAACGGTAAGTGCGTCAACTAAGAAATAAAGTTATTCCTATGGTCAAGATTCAATGGAAGAAAATATGGACATATGAAACAACATGGGAAACCGAACTAGCCATGCGGAATAGATTTTCAGAATTATTTTAACTGTAAGTACACTCTCCATAATCCATATATTGAATTTGGGGATCAAATTCTTCTAAGTGGGGGAGGGTGTAGTGCCCCAAAATTTATATAAGTGAAATAGTGATTATTTTCTAGAATTTATTAGGAGTTATAAGGGCTGAATAGATTAATAAAAAGATTATTGAATTTATAAGTCATTATAAGGCCCAATTGTGTTAAATAATTAACCTAACCTATTTAAATAAAATCCAAAAGGTTTAAGGACCAAGCGTATTAAGTTTGGCCCATATTCTAGAAGGTTATTTAGCCTATTTACGTATTTTAAGGATAAAATACTATTTTTATGGATAATAATATGGATAATTAACAAAAGCGTTTCATTTATATTGAATTCTGTGCACGTTGGATGTAGCAGTCTATCGTACGACCGCCACAGTCACGTAACGCACCTAGACTGATGCGTTACACCCTGATAGTTCCGTGAATGGAAGAACGAGTAAAAAGATTGGAACTTTGGGATCCTATCTACAAGAGATCAACTTGGGATAGCTTATAACATTACTAAGGACTCTTAGGGATCATGTTCTGACAAATTAAGGACTCTAGAATTGATCTAATCCTCGAACTCTAGCCAAAACCTTATAAATAGGACCTAGTTTTGACCTGAGCAACCCTTACTTTTGCTCATGAAGAAATAAGGTAAGGAGTCACAATTTCGGGTAAGTTCTTTAGAAGATTTTATTTATAATACTAAGGTCTAATAACTCTCCAAATTTCGTGCTAGGAGATCAAGTAGCCAAGAAGATTGGGGCTTCTAAAGTCGTTGATTCAGTCATAGCAGCCCAGAATTCAGAGCAAAAGATCATTGAAGATCAATAGATTAGGACGTCTAAACGAGGTAATTATAGTTCAATCCTTTAGAACTTTTTGTTCACCTTAGTTTCATCTTTTTACCCTCAAAATTTCACATCTTTAGGTCAAGAGGTCGTGGAGTTAGAGCAGCGAGAAATTGCTAGAAAATCAATAGAAAAGGAGAACTAGGACACGGTTTTCAGACTCAAATAAGAAGCTTAAAGCCTAGTTAAGAGGTAGGTCATCTCATGATTGGCAAAAACATCTTGTTAGGGATAAAAGTCCTCTGGTTTTGATTGATTTCATGCATCGTAGATCATGAATTTCATGTTTTAGTAGGTCATGCATACATGTATACTCTTAACCCTAACTAAGTTAAAAAGGAACTCTCTTGTCAAATTCACAGAAAACCCATGCATACTAGTAGGTTAGCCTTCATTCTATCATATGGAAGTTTATATATGATTTCCAGACATGATGTAGGTAGAAATCTTAGATTTTTACCAGCAGACGATCTGACGCATCAAGGTAAGACCGTCACAATGATATAACGGCATTACGATAAGCCGTCACACCTTCTGTTATTTTTAAATTTCTCTATTATCTCTGACGGTCCAGACTCAGTGCGTTACAACACTGTAACGGTCCCACGATAAACCGTCACAATCACTGTGACGCCCCCATTCTCGACCGTCAGAGTAACTGTAGACAGAATTGAAGAACAGTCACATTAACTTATAAATATGCCTAGTTATCTAAGTTTTGACCGGTTGATATGACTTTAGATTTATTAATGGGTTCATGATAAGTATCGCATGTTAAAGGCATCTTGAATTATTTTAATGATATGTTAATTTCATGCCAAAACACTATAGTTTGTATTAACTCCATGATTTTAAATGATGTATTGACGGAGTTTTATCATAATTTCATATTGTTACACAGTCTCTCTATCAATAGAGTCATTTTCTTTAAGTACATGGCACATATTCCGGTATGTTGTCCATTAGTTCACACTTTGTACTATAGGAACATTATTCTTGGACATGAGGACCTCTCTATTGGATATTCCTTCCAATGGACTAGAAAATATTATTTCAAGGCCTCCATAATTCTCCGCGATCCTGGGTTTCCCACTAGGACGTCGAGTTGGTTGTACCATTAAAGCCCATTTAGTATATTACATTATCGATGTTTCTGGTTCTAGCAATGTAACGGATCTATACTGGACCGTCAGGAGCATCTAACGGCCCAATATAAGACCGTCACATTTCACTAAGTCTATTTTACTATTTCTAGATTCAGACATCATGTAACGGCTGAATACTAGAGCGTCACATCATGTAACGGCCCAGTCCTTGACCGTCACATTGTTTGAGTGCTTAACCGAGGTTTGACCCAAGGGTTGATGTTCCAAAGTTTCTAGATTGATTATTGATGATCTAGAACTTGTCATATTATCCAAAGAGGCTTAATATAATAAAATAAAAGTTAAAAAAATGTACCGTTATGCTGTCGATTTATCTCCATAAGCATAACCCTGTTTAAGTCATTCTTGACTCTAGCATTATTAAATTGAAGCGTTCATTCATTGAATAATGTTATCATGAACTTATTGAATTATACATTCTTGGTCATACTTTATTGTTACATGCGTGAAAGTAGCTTGATTTATACTTGAAGATGCGATCGAGCACTGATTGTGTTCAATGACTCTATGCTAGTCCCATCGGCTGATTACCAGAAACATACTATTATAAACCATGGGCTATGATGCTACTGGCGTCGCATTGAGCTGGGAGTACTTTCTCTATAAATAAGTGAAGATCCACGGCACGACATGACTTTCTTGTACATGACTTGATATTCTACAGAAATTCACAAAGTACTTACTCATAAGCAAAAGATACTGGAGTGATGATTATGTGACTTGCTAGTACATTCTTGTTACACTCTTGCTAGTTCATACTTGCTCTCATTGTATCTTAAACGATCATCTTTGTTACTTTGGGTATTCACATGATTGATCGCATTCGCATGATTTTATCTTATTTCTTTAAAGCTAAACTGTTAATTACTTTAATGATGCCTTCATGTTGATGCGAAGATACTTACTGGGCAAGTGTGCTCATTATCTATTTCCATTTTTTTCAGGAAATGAAAGTGATTCGAATTCAGATTCAGGTTATACAAGTAACGGGTCCGAGAGCGAATGAAAGTATTGTCAAAGATGGGAGTGAAGACTTAGGAAAGTCTATATTGTTTAGATTGAGTCTATGTAATTTTTCTATTTCTTGAGTCTGATAGATTGGAAGAAGTTGAAAGTTATTATATTTGAATATTGATTATCAATGAAATAAGTTGGAGTTTGATTAAAATAATGTACAATTGCATTTATGTGTGTGATTGTCTTGCGCTCTGATCATTCTTCCTTACAAGAGGCTTACCATACCGGCTGTTCACGTTTCTCGAACGAGTCTTCCGCTGTCATAAAGGCTCGGGGCGTGACAGACTCCCACCAAGCCCTTGCATCTTTCTCTAGTTGGAATGGTGCTAAGAGGACCTTATCTTGGTCCAAGCATTGCATTACTCTGAAGATTCTTTCCATCTCTTTTGTCCAGTCTTCCGCTATATCAGGATCAGGGGTTCCACTAAACCTAGGGGGATTGAGGCTGTAAGACCCCGATTTCTTTTAAAAATTAATTAGAAATTTATTTAAAAATAATTAGAAATTAATTAGATTAATTCCTTAATAAATAGAATGAGTTATATTTTGACTATTTTATAAAAATCTAGAAAAATTATATTCTTGTAAAGGATAACATGTTTAACAAACTTGACTTCTGTGGTCAACCCAAATAAAATCTGTAAGTAGGACGAATTAGTGGATTAAGCCCAAATTGAACACTTAGTTAGCCATACCTTGAAACGCCAAATTCGAGCCCAATACTCCATCAAATGAGCCCAAATCGGTGACAAATGAAAGGCCAGGATGAGAGGATCATTTACCCTCTCTTAATCTCTCGAAACCATAACCCTAAGAGATGCATTCGGCGGAGTTTGGATCGAGTCAACTTTTACGGCGGCGTTCACATCGACCCGACTTGCGTGGACGAATACTCCGCGCATAGAACTCTCCAGAAGATGTGTGACCTATTAAAATGAAGCTTTCTAACCCTAGAATCGTTTAGAACCAGCGGCGGCTGCAGAGTTGGATCGAGGGAGATCTCGAGCGATTAGTGACTGCGTGTACCGGCGTCTTGGGTTTTCTTTCTCCTTCCTTCTTCATCCGATTCAGGTAGGTGATAGCAAGCCAAACCTTACAAATAATATATGGTTAGAAGTAGCATCGTGTTAGCTTTTCATTAATGTAGAAAGCCCTAAATTTCATCAAGTGTTCTGTGAGAATTTTAGGTTTTAGTAGAAGCATGTCACATCTAGGGTTATAATTGTTCCTTTTCGATTAAGTAGTGATTTCAGGCTGTAAACATAAAATGGATTCGTGCATCTTGTATAATTTTTCGTGCCCTTTCTTTTGGTAGTAAAAGCCCCAAATTCCATGCTTTATATCGTGCAAATTTCATGTTTTAGTTCTGACCCTAGAAACCTCGCCGGACTCGGGCAAGGCGAAGGGGCAGCGACCTGGATGGGCTTGTGCGGCCACACGATAGACCGCACATCCTATATAGGCGGCCAGCTTTTGACCGTTTATATGTTTTTATACCTGATCGTGTCCCTGGAACGTGCGGCCGATCCCTAACCGTATGTCTTTCCTGCGGCCAGTTCCAGACCGCACATCCCTCCAGGCGGCACACTACCGACCATCAATATCCAGCATGTCTTCGGATCTGAGGGGATGTGTGCGGCCAGTCCGTGACCGTTCATTAGGATGTAAGGTCAAGAACTAACCGCACATCTGTAACAGAACATATTAATTATCATTTCAGCATGTTAGGTTAATAGATTAGTGGTTATTTGCATGTTAGCAACACACCTAATAAACTGTAATTCATGACAGTAAATAACTCTTGCTGATTTATTTAATTTGAGCTTGATCTTGATTCATCTTTCCAATGAATGTCAATTTTAATTGTGAATTCTTGATAATTGAAATGGCTATTAGGTTTACATTGTTAACCTTAGACCAGAACCATTAATCTTGAACCTTTATTATTCCCTAGAATTGATTTAGACTCAATCGAACCACTGTGATTTGAGTCTTAGTCCGAATTGGGCTAACAGGGACTTGCGCTGCCAATTGTGGACTGCATATATCCCTGAACGGCCCAATGGAGACCGTTTATCCCTGGCTTATGCCAATTAGTTTGGCCGATTATCCTTGATCCATCTTCAGCCAATCCCTGATTTAATCAGTCCAGTAGACCCTAGGCCGACCAGCAAACAGTGGGCTGGACTCTGGTTCAGTTCCACCCTGCCTACGGTAGCTCGGGAGCCCACTTGGGCTAAATTCTAACTCATGGTTAGGCCATGTGTTGTGCGGCCAGTAATGGACCGTACATCTTACAGGCGGCCCTGAGTAGACCGTTCAACTAGTGAGCGGCTCTATCATGACCACATATCATGACCTCGATTTTATAAACTTCTGGCCTTGTGCGGCCCAATTTCTACCGTTCATATAGTAGAGTGGCCCTTTAGCAGCCATTCAACCTTGACCTCCCGAGGGCTAAACCCAGCCCAGTTGTAGTTAGCGCGGTGCAGTGTCAACCGCACAAGTCTTGAGCGGCCTAGTAGGAACCGCATATCATCCAGAGATGAATTTTCTCCCTGTTTTATGGTTTTGAACCCAAGAACATGATGGTTCTTGATAACTTGAACTTCTGGACAGAAATTCTGGACAGTATTTCTTCAACTTAGCCTTGGGATGTTCCAAGGTAAATTTATACTTGATTATAATTGGCCATTTAACTTGATTACAGTCTAGACAACTTGGGATCTTGGATCCAATAAATCAATGCCAACGCACCATAGGGGCCCGGTCTGGTCCTAGGGAGAGCGCCCGAAAAGTACTTGTGCCCATGGGAGTTTGTAATGACAGGGTGAGGCATTGCACCGAGTGCATGACTAGCGTGATGTCTATGATAATGATCTCTTATCTCTTACTTGAATCGTGTTTGACTTGGTTACATTCGTACTTGTTGGCCAATTTCCTGCAATTTCTTGCAATTTCCTGTTATATATATTGTTCATAACTTGCAATTCTTGTAATCTTATCATCTTGTCACATTGTATTTCCATTCCATTCTTTAGCACTTTCTGCTATTACGTTGTTTCATTCGATCGTTATTTCTTTCTTCCGTTTCATATTAACATGTAATTAATTGGTTAATCACTTACACTTGCCTGTTGTTACCTACTGAGCGTTCGCTCATATAGTTGTTTTCCCCCCTTTCTAGGCAGCTCAGGTGAAGATTCACAGATGGATGGGAATGCGCGAGAGTGATGACTTGGAGTGTATCAGCTAGTAGATATGTTGAGTTTGTTTAGTTGTTTACATCTAGCTACGTCTTAGAACTTGTGTTAGTTATTGTACTGGAGTCGAGTAGAGATTATGTTTCATTATGTTTAAGTCGGTTTGATGGTTATTATAATAGAATTGGAGTTATTTATGTTCATGGCATTATGTTAATTCTTAGCTTAGCATGTTATCTTTACTAGCATTGTCTACTGCCGGTCCCGATATTCCGCGTTGGGGCGTGACAGAGGCTCCGAAACTCACGATGTAATTCTCCAACTCCTCGATCTGCTCCACCCTCGACTATCCGTTGTAGAGCCTGGGTCAGACCCTGAACTGTCCTTTGCATTTCACGTCAAGGGGCACGCTCGGCGGCCATTGATAGTAACCTATCTTTACCACAAACAAGGCAAATTATATAATACTTATCAATTTGTTCCCATGAAAGTTGCTAAGCCATTTTTTAAGCCGATGTTATAACTGTTTTTAGCACTTAAACCAAAGTTCTACCCAATCTCACAAGGAAACAATAGGATTGAACCTAGAACTGATGGTTACCTATAGTCAAGATCTAAGGTTTAATACACCTAGGCTCTGATACCACTTTTGTCACGCCCCGATCCGATAGCAACGGAACGTATTGGTCGGAACGTGGCAGTGATACAGTCGTGAATAATCAAAGCAACTCATAAGACACAACTTCAAGGCCAGACAATAATGACGAAAATACAATTCTTATTAATATCAAATGTCAAACTTACAATTCTTGACTCACTTACATATTTAAATGAAAAGACTCATTACTCTTAATAAAAAGGAAAAAACTCAATGACAGGACAAAACTCAAGAAGATAAAAGACACAGACTCGATTCCATTGCGCTCATCACTCTTGCCCTTCCCCATCTGTATGGTTATCTTCGACGTCAATACCTGAAAAATATTAAAATAGGCTGGTGAGCAAAAAGCTCGGTAGGAATTATATCTCTATCCCAAGCAGAGTATAAGTGATTAGCCAATTTATCATGTTCGTGATGATATAATGCATGAAACTATATGACTTAAAATCATGATGATCAATCTATCAGAAAAGATGAATTTCAAAGTCAAAGGCAAGTATAAGCTCAAGAGAAAGGAAATAATTTTCCTTACAGAACCAATGATAGATATCAGAAATAAACAAGGGCAGAAGTTACATATGAACATAACTTTTGAATTGGCCATAGTATCTTAGAATTTCAATAACAATAAGCAGAAATAATCAATCTAGCATAATATCTAAATTATCAGAATAACAAAACGTCACAATATCAAAATGACAGAATTTCTAGAATTTGTAAAAATTGCAGATATACAGAATAATAGAATATAACAGATATACAGACTTTGGTGCAATGCCACACCCAGAATTCTCATAGTTTACAGAATTGGACTTCCGTCCTATCTGACATTGATAGTCGCGGACCCAGAGCCCTTAATATTTCAGAATCAGATATGGCCAAATACAGAGTCAAAGGGTTATGTTCTCGAAATATTGACGAGGAATTTCCCGAAGGAAATAATATGTCATAACCGATGTGGATGATAATCAGAGTTTAGGGACTAAAGATCATGTAGGGACAACATATCGATAAATCTCTCATAAAATCTGAGACATACGTGAAACTGGGTAAATGGCGTCCACTGAAGGAGCCGCAGATTAGGATCAGCGTCCATAGTGATGGGCGCAAATTCTGGAAATAAGATAATTAGGCACGAGTAAATAGCGTCCATCAAACAGGGCACTATTTGTAAATAGCGTCTAGTACACTGGACGCAGATTTCAGAAAATGACATTTTCTCAAAAATGCTGGAATAGCATTATTTGAGAGCTAGATAGTCATGATGGTAAAACGGTGTGTAGGTGTTTAGGGTACAACCCGCTCGGCTACCTTGAGGGAATCCAAGACTAGCGTAGACTTACGGAGGCCTCCATGATGTAATCGCTAGTCCGAAGGAACTGAATGTCCTGCGGAGAGTTCAAACATCACGGAGAGGTAATGAGGTAACAAGTATAAATCTAAGATAGGGACCTCATCTACGGATTGAGGTGAGAGTGCCAAGTAAACCCACGGTGTGGAAAACACTCGAACAGATCAAATTGCATCCATTATGACATGTGCTAATTAAATCAGCGTTTGTTATCACAGGCGCACATACATTTATATATTTTCATGTTAACAGAACCAACGTCCTTCCAGGAAGGCGTTGATTAACATTTTCAGATAACCAGAATTTCAGAATAACTACGGAATCGGAATACAAATGGCGTCCATTTAAGAGGACTCTAATTTAATTAAACAAGAATTTACCACTATCATTTCATTTTTAATAAGCTTAGAAAAGAACATCCCTTTCAAAGGTCACATATTATTTAATAGAAATTTTTAAAAATAAAATATATGATAATTAGAAGAAATATTCAAAGATTCCAAATATATATTTTTTATAATTTTTTGTTATATATTTTAGTAGATATGAATTTTTAAAGATATAGTTACAAGTTATATATATATATATATATATATTAAATGAATAGCGGCGACGACGGTGAACGCTATTTATCAAAATGCATGTTACTGTTCATTTCATGGATGAACAGTGACACTTTTTATTTATTAAGATTTTATAGAAACTAATTACATGATAAATAACAGAAAATTCTAAAAGATCTTAACCCTGAAATATCTCAGTTTTATTGCATCAGGATAAAAAGATAAAAATCGACAAAGATGATACGGATGTTAACCATATGAACAGGGTCGCTTTCCAATTTTAAATCTTGTTATGCATCTAAATATATGAAAATTAATAGAAAAATGTGAGGATCTCAAAAATATATTTCCCAGAAATTTTAGATGTGTTGTTACGTGATTGTGATATTCTTAACCCATGTGTTAATATATTGTACGTGAAACTAAACAATGTAAACCATGCATGTGTTGCTTTATATAGAGTATAACTGACATGATCATGCAAGGCTTAATTGATATCATTGTTCGACTTAAGAGAGAGATCACCTACGGATGCGTTAAAAGATTATGGTATATGCATGCAGAGATCATATTAAAGTTTAACTATTAACGAGTTTAGCTTGATATCGAGAACACCTACCCTTTTAGTGATTTGGGGTGATGAACAGTGAAGTATATGTAGAGAACCGGTACCCTGTTTTGAACAGGGGATGGGGGTGGAAGAAGGCGGCTCTCCCACTTGATCAGTAGAATGAAGAAGTCTCGGTTGCAGGCACAGGAAGAAGAAGAAGGAGATGACGCTCCTTCAAGTCTCAGTCGCCGGAGGAAGAGCAGGAGAGGCTTCTCCTGGTGGCAACGAACGACAGCAAGCAGCTCTAGGAAGAAGATGGACAACGAAATGCCAACGTGGAGGAGTTTTCAAGCAGAGAAAAGAAGTGCCTCGAGGGTTTAACGTGATTTTTATAGGGATGGGGATCCTAAACAGGGTGATCGAACCAGTGTTAGCAAGGTTTGAATCCTTTCCCTGTTATGATAACCACCTTGCCGTTTGTACAGCCGCTAACCAAGTTTGGCCATTGAAACCCTAACAGTCAGTGCCATGCATGTGCGAGCATGCATTTTAGGTTGGGTTTTCGGGTTGCATACGTGGGTTTTGTGGTTTGGTCTGCTGGCTTTGAGTTTATTTGAGCTACGGTGATCATGTGGTTTAATGGTTTGTGACACATGGGCTTGAGAACATGGGTTGGTTATGGGTTGCATGTTTGGCTTTATAGCATGCATACATATTTGTGGGTTTTTGGGTTGGCTTACGAGGGTGGCATTTTAAAAGGGTATTGGGTTGATTGTTAGGCTGGCCTAGTGGGTTTTGGGTTTTATTTAGGTAGCATGTAAATTGGCTCTTGTTGTTGGATTTTAGTTAATTGTTTCAACATATATTTATATACGTGGTTGTCATTGAGAATTGTATCCGTGACTTTCAACCCATTTGTCATATATGAGTCGAAATCTTTTGGTTAAGGTTTTGTAATTATATATTTAACTAAATGGGCTATCTTTATTGCGGTGCATTTATTTTTGGGCTGTTAAAATAGTATAAGTATTAAAACACATTAAGCGTATAACTAAATATTTCTATGCCGATTTTAATTTATTTAGGAATTTTGTTCCTTAAATTATCAGGGGTGCTACAACCCCGCCGGGTTGCGGCCATGGCAGGGCCTTTTCCTGGTGGGTGCGGTCATTGGGTGATCACCCCACTGGGGGTAGCGGCCTAGCGATGGGCGGCTACTCCACCCCCAAGGTTTGCCAGGTGGCGGCCATGGCCTCCTCGTCCTGCCCGTCTTAGGGAGACCGCTAAGGCCCTATTGCGGCCCAGGGTTGGCCGCCACTTGGAGTGACGGTCCAGGGAGGACCGCCACTCTGTTTCCACTGTGACCGGGGTTTCTTTGGTGTCGTGTTAGCCTCCAGTTGAGCTGGTCCTTGGTCCTTTGTGGCGTATGGCTTAAGGGATGCTTTGTGCCCCCAGTGAGAGCCATGGGTACGCCAAGAGGATCCCCGGAAGAGCGAATTACCTCGGTTAGTGTGCATGTGTGTATTGAAGGTCGATTAGACCTCGTCTGTGTCCCGGGCATCCGTATTCCCCGATTCGTGTCACAGAGAGTCGGTGTTGGCGTGGAGGGTCATCTCTGTACCTCGTCTGTCGTAATTGATGATTCCCGTTGCTTAGTGAGTTCATACCTCCAATGTCACGTCCACTAGACGTAGCCTTCTTACAGCACGCGTATGCTGACCCACCCGGGAGTGGTGGAGCGGCTTACTCGAGAGAGACGGTTTTTAGGCTGGTTACCATAAGGCCCCTTCCCGCAGCCTGAGTCTGGACTTTGGGGAAGAACCAGCTAGAAGATCTGACCTAGGACGCATGGTCTGTGTGTGCAGACGTAGTTGGGGGCAGTCGGACCCACGCTGACGAGCGCGACCCCAGCTAGTCCTTGTTCGTGATACTTGTTGCGTGTCTCAGTCTCCGCCTAGGGCGTGTAGGTAGACACTGGTGCGCGGTGTAAGACATCAAGGGACGCATCCGGCCTTGCTTCTAGTGGGTGGTGCTCCTATCTTCTGGCAGGTATGGGCATGTTTTCCCGTCGGACCGTGGTCGGTTTGGTCGGTATAATATGCAGTCAGTGCAGTTAGTCGTAGTGAGATTTTTCATTTATTTATTATGTTACTACTATACTCTTGTCATTTAGCGTGCTTTCCTTGCTGTCTTATTTTCCTCGTTGCGAGGTGGAGGTCTGCGGGATCCCTACTGAGCCAATGAAATGAGACTCACTCATGTGTTTTCAGGTGAGGCGAGGTTGGCAGAGAGCGCGTCAGAGGTTCAGCGTGGTTCCAGTAGCCAGGGCTAGTTGCCAGTTGCTAGAGCCGGAGTATGCACGGCGTATTTGTACCTTTCTTTCTGTTGACTAAACTTATTTTTGAACATGAGACATTCTGGACCTTGTAGCCGTTTGTTGAGTACTTGTTTAATTCCAGGCATTTTATTTAGTTTATTGTGCTAGTTTTACAGTTATTTTAGATTCTCTTGTACCCTCACACCATCATTTAACCCTTCCGAGTCTCCGGACTCGTGGGTGGCGGGTCGAGATTCGAGTTGTGCCAGTTCCTTTCCGGTACTCGGATCTCGGGTCGTTACAATTACTATACATTTACATCATCTTACCCCTTATTTGACCTTGGGGACAAGGTCCCTTTAAAAGGGGAGGAGGAGTTTGTAACGGAGAATTCGACTCCATATCAGAAGAGTCGACTCGAGCGGGTGAGCGAACGACTGTGGAACCGGTCCAACACCCACGACCCGACGGATGAGGGAAGTTAGATAGTTAACTTTTGTCTTTTTGCTGATTATTATATTAGTTTTCGCCTTTTGAAGTTTTGGAGGGATTTTTGAAATAATTGGGGATTGGCCAAAAACTGATGTGGCACAAGCCCGGCCACTAATTCATGTGACCATGAACTCTGCGGAGTGTTATAAAAAGGGATGAACCGATCATAGAGAGGATCATCTGTCATAACCCAAAACCATCTTCTGTGGAAATTAGCTTACCGTCTTCTAGTTCTGTTCTTAATGCTTCTCAGAGCTCTGGAATCCTTCCAGATCTGGGCTCTGCTTTTGCAATTAATCTGTTCTTCTGTCTCTAGTGCATCCTTCTTCAGTAGTTTTGAGATCCAGTGCTGGAGCCTGAGCTTGGAGATCAGTTCTTGGAGCTGGAGGATCATCTTCCTCTCATCCACGGGAAGAGGCGTAACAACATACTTATTTTTTCCTTTTTCTTTTTGCAATGGGATCTGAAAGATTGATATGATGTTTTGTATTCTTTCTTGGTTTGATTTTAGACGAAGTGTACATGAATTTTAGTTTTACTTTTTCCTTGCAATATTTAAGAGTTTTGAAATATTTTACACATAAACAACTATTTCTTAAACAAAACTTAGTGCATCATCTATTTTATTTCAGGAAAAAATGGTCACATTAATGACCGAAACTGAGGTCACAGCGACCCCTCTTGATCATTCTGCAGTTGTCTCGCAAGTGTTAGGTACAAGATCTGGATACATAAAAGACATGGGTCATGGGAAGCCTCCAATATTGTCAGGCAAGCGTGGTAGATGTCTTGTAGCACCCCCGATAAATACCTTTGAGTAAATTTAAAACTTCTTCCTAAAAAAAATCATACATGAAGGTCTTACATAAAGAACCCAACCTCATAAGGACTATAACATAAATATACAAGCCAACCTCACTTTATGCCATAAAGAAACATGAAGGCTTTATGTAAAGAGCCAAACCTCATGGGGGCTAGCATATAAATGTGCAATCCAACTTTATGCATAGTACATAATGTACTTTTCCTAAAGAATCTTATAATGAGAGACTTTGTATAAAGAGCCAAACCATGAAGGGGTTATTATATAAAAGTGCAAGACCAACTTTAACACATGGGCCATGGGTTGTACGTAAGTGGTTTCCATCTTTTCCAACCAAGCAAATTGAAGACTAGATGAAGAGGCGTCATTTTCCCTTGGGGCCACTATTTCCACTAAAATATTAATATGTAGAGATACACCATGAAGGCTAACACGTGAATGTGGCAGAATTGTCTAACATTTAACACCCTCTTGCAAGGGCGTCATTCTCATCAATAATGTCACCTAGACTAATGACGCCCTCATGCAAGACGTCATTTACGTGAATAGTACCACCTATATTAATGAACGACCCCTTACAATGGCGTCATTTCATCCGTGTTTCTAGAAGGTTGAGGCACGAACAACCTCATTTTAGCTGGCAAACCCCATACCTACTCAACAGGACCCGCAAAGTAATAAACTAATGCTTTGCGATTCCCTATAACTAATCCCCTCCGTAGCAGTGATAGAGGCTACTGCTGTCATCAGTGCTGAAGGAGCGTCTTCCCGAGTCTACGTCCTGCTGTGATCCTGTTGTAGCTTCTTTATTCTGAACCTCGTAACTCACGATAAAAGGTAGGTGTTCTCAAATCCTTACCTAACTAGTAGCTAAATAGGTTAACTGATGCATGCCTAGAGTTCGATTAACTCGGCAATCATGCTATATATCACCTGACTTTACCATGATCAAGTAATAACCATGCATATACCATGTTATACATATCTTAATAGCCTGTTACACCTGTCACATATGATTTTATATATACTGTTACCATGATCTTTATGAGTTAAACATAGTCTGTTAAACATGATTTCATAAGTTTTTGAACATATTTTATTACACAAGTTTTACAGACTTAATAACCATGTTTTAAACCTTAGTATAGAACCTCTGTACACCAAATATTTGCATGTTTTAAAAACACGAGAGGCCCAGCTCTCAGGTAAATGGCGCCCCAGACCAGGGCGCCAATTACCAAATTGAAGACCCCTCAGGGGACGCCAATTAAATGAAGACACTCCGCAGTGTCGTCATTTCCATTTCCACAATTGCTAGTAATTAATAATTCAACACATTCAAAAATCCATAACTATCAAACTAAAGCATGAAATTTGTACATGAACATGTTTCTGGAATCCTGACATTTTTCCCTACCTACACGTACTCTTACTTTCTGATTCGGAGAAATTTTATACTGATGAATAGTGACCAACCATCTGTAAATGGCGCCCCTGACCAGGGCGCCAATTTCAGAATTGAAGACGCCGCACATGGTCGTCAATTAATTGAAGACATGTGCAACGACGTAAATTCTATTTTCTGGAATTTTCAAGAATTAGTAAATCAACGCATTCAAAAATCTATAATTATTAAACTGAAGCACAAAAATTTCGCCTGAATATATTTCTGTGACCCTGAGATTTTTCTCCACCTGACCATGTCTTCGGATTCTGATTCGGAGAAACTTCAAAAAAATAAATAGTAACTTGTATCACAGAGTGTACCATTCTGATACGAAACACAACCCACTTGAAAAATAACTCAATTGGTGACCCTACGTAGTGTCGTCAATTAGTTGAACATATACTTAAATTGAAGACACCCCGGACAGTCTTCAATTAAATGAAGACTAGCCAGCAAGTCTTCAATTCGTTAAATAGCGGCAGCCAGCAAGTCTTCAATTCGTTAAATAGCGGCAGCCAGTAAGTCTTCAATTCGTTAAATAGCGGTAGCGGCAGCCAGCAAGTCTTCAATTCGTTAAATAGCGGCAGCCAGCAAGTCTTCAATTAATTGAAGACTACTTGTAGGGGCGTCAATTCTTCAATTATATATATATATATATATATATATATATATATATATATATATATATATATATATATATATATATATATATATTCAAAAAAATACCCTCTGCAATTGGCGCCCCAAGCCAGGGTGCCAATTACTTAAATGACGGCGGCCAGGTCATCTTCAATTAAATGAAGACTCCCTGGAGGGCGCCAATTTGATATATATATATATATATAATTCTAAAAATTAAAAATTTGAAAGATTGGCAAACCCCCGGATGCCAACTCATTGATTACAACTTTTGATCTTGATCTGTCTCGTGATTTGTGCAAACACAACTCTAATCCATACTCATGCGTATTATGAGTTCTTGAATTTTCATTCCATGAAAAATATACTGTGTATATCCTACATGGTCAAACATTGAACCTCTTAAACTACCATTTGGGAGTGTTGGAGCTAAGTGCCATGCAGGGTAAAGTGCTACGCTGTGGGAGCCACCTCTTGAGGCCGTACGGCGCAAAGTGCTACAAGACGGGAGCCACCTTTTGAGCCTGTAGGGGCCACCTCTAGAGTCCTCCATAATCAAATGACTAGTTAATCTCGTCTATAATACTAAGTTTCTTAATTCTTGAAATTCCATATTGGCTATAAATGAGTGGATGTCAAAGGTAATACATGAAATGCTGTGCATATAGGGTCCGGTCTGGTCCTGGGAGGAGCACCCGAAGGTACTTGTGCCCATGGAAGTTTATTGACCACGATGTTTAACATTGTACCAGAGTACTTGCTTGACTTGAAACACTCCACCCCTACTCTCTCTCTCCTTGCTTACTTGACTTGCGTAACCCGGGACGGACAATACTTGACTTGTGGCCCGAGAAAGGACAAAATACTTGCTTGACTAAAATAGCCAATTCTACTTATATGTACTTGACATTACTTGCTTGAATTGAATTTTTAATTGCTCGTACCTGAGATATACTTGTACATGAGTTCATTCTCGTACTTGCGTTCATACTCGTACACGAATCCCTGCTTGCCCCAAAATGACATTTACATCTGTAAATTCTTGAAAATACTGCTTGTCAAATACTTGAAATCTTGATATACTCTCTTAATACAATTCTTGATCTCTTATTGTTCATCATGCCAAGATTTATCTGTATACCTGATTTTCTTATACGTACGTCATGCATACCCATACTGATAATACATGCAAATTGTAAATCACGTAAAGATTGCTCGAATTTGAGATGTAATTCTTACTGAGCGATTCGCTCATCCAGTTACTTCCTAACATTTTCAGGTGATTCGGATAGCGACAAGAATGAGATTGAGACAAGAGTGCTAGAACGACAATCACCTATCATTAGTTAGTCGTGTCTTTTGAATTTATTTGAGCCTACCTTGTACTCTCAGCTATGTCAGTTAGTGGTATAAACTTTGTTAAGGCATGTAGCCTAATGTTTGGCTTTCTAAATTTAGAATTTGTCATGGACTATCTTTAATTCTTTTGGTTAATCAAATAATCATCACTTGGACTATTGAGATTATTAGATTTTATTAGTCATTTGCGCACTCTGTAATTATGTAGGGCAAAAATTTTATCGCTCTAATGACACGATCTATATAGACGCGTCACGTAATCCGAGTATCTTCCGCGCTCGGGACGTGACATGTCTTAACTGTTCTTCATCACAATAATTTGTGGATGCAATCCATGAACTTAAGGATACAAAGAACAAGCTTTCAAAAATAAAGGAAGAACCTGCAAACACGAAAGAGGAATTAGCAAATGTCAAGGATCTCTATATATATATATCTCTTTCATCAGAGCTACAACAAATACGAACATCATTAGTTGGTTTAGGGAGTCGTCTATCAATTTTTCTTTCTCCACCATCACCCTCTACCTAATATTTAGTTGATCTTATTTCTTAGATTTTTTCTACCATGTGTCTTTGTATATACTTGAACAACTATATTTGTTATTTATTCATTTGATTATTTTTTATTGTAAATCAGTTGAGTCTTATGTGAGTTGTGATGATTTATAAACAATTCCACTATCTTGACTTTTCTGTATATTGTATCTATATGTTGTAAAAGTGGGTTCTTTTTTTTTCAGAAATATAATGTTCAAATTACTTGATCTTTCAACGAAGACATGATAACAGGATTGTTGTAATCACTTTTAATAATGTAAAATTTTTTATGAATATAAATTATTTACAACAAAAGATGATGTATAAATGTGTTTAAAATATATAATAATTACTCTTAATTTTTAGTCAATAAATATTTTAACAACAAAGATATTTATTGTGATAATTTATAATCACATAATAATTCAACGTAATAGATTTTACTAATGACAAAAGAAATTGTTATTAAAAGTTTGATCAAATATAGCACATGATTTTTGTAACATTTTTTTGTTGTTATTATGCATATATAACAACGATATTTTTTTGTTATTTTTTGTAAGGTATAATGACAAAAAAAATTCATTGTTATTATTTATTTTATAATAACAAAACAATAATTTTATTGTTAAATCATACAGTGACAAATTTTTTGCAACAATTTTTAATAACAAAATTATTTATTGTGAAAAATATTTAACGATAAAATTTAGAGTTTTCACAGACTTTTTTTTTACTAAAAATGCTATTTCTTATTGTGGACGACTCGAACTCGCGGGTCTCCGAGTCTCCGTCTAGGCCAAGGCTTCTTCAACAAGGGCGGGAATGGTAGGGTGGGCCCCAACAGTGTTGGTGAGGGTGAGCTTGTTGAGGAGGATGGCGAGGGCGGCGCAAGCCTCCTCATGGGTGGGGAACCTCGACAAAACACTGTCGGTAGTGGAAGGGGACTCGAAGAGGGGAGAGAGTCGAGAGACAAAGGTGGACTTTCTTGATCTGGGAGGATAACTTTTCAAGGGTGGCTACGCCTTAACCTGGCCAGGGTCAGGCCGCCGGAGATGGAGTAGAAAGTGGAGGAGGAGAGGCAGCAACCCTTCCTCCTGACCATGATGACAGGTGTTGTCGTCGAGGCGAGGACGACGCCATGGCCGGAAGGAGGGTAAAAAGGAAAAAAAATGTTAACCGTGAGTGGGGAGATGGAATATTCCCCAAAAATGGATGATATATTTTATTTTTTAAACAATTGTTAACGTGAGGGATGTTTTACCACATGGTTTGAATATTTTTGTAAATTTTAGTTAAATTAGTGGATTACGAGAGCTTTTTTCTAATTTTAAAATTTTTAGGGGTTTAAAATAAAAAATCCCTTGTTAATATAACCCTATTAGAGGTGTCAAATTTTACTTTAAGATTTTATTTAGAGATTTTTTTTGCAAATAACTCGGATCCCTCTCTCAACCCCTAAGAGAGGTAACTCCGGGCATTTTCATCTTTTATCAAGTGTAATTAAGATTAACCATGGTTCAATTCATCGGTGGCAACGATGATGGTACGATGATGACATCTACTTACATTGTGAATTAAATCGGTGATACTCGTATTAATGCGTGTTCACAAATATTTTTTTTATGCTAAATCACTCTTAACAATGATTTGCCTACATTATGAATTAAATTCTGCTTTTTCCGAGTCCATTTAGTTATGCCCTCTGGATGTGGTTGACCATTGTCGGTGGTGGCTCATTGAACAATGAATTAACGTGAAAAATAAAGTTTTTGCGACCATGTTGGATGATGCATGTGACATTAGTTGACATCATCCGCGGAAGGAAATCTTCCCCCATGACAATTGACAAGCAAGCCTCGGAGAAAGAACAAGAAATTCCCAGGGAGTTCGCAACACGAAGATTAAGATAGAACCTGCAGAATCTTTTATCCCAACAAAACCCACTCCCCACGTTTTGTTTCGCAACAGCAAAATACCACCACATCCAGACGAGAGAATAAAGGTACGATAACATATATATGGAATTTTGGTGATATCATATCTTTCATTGGAAGGTTGGAATTCCCTCCTTTTTGCTTTTTTTTTTTTCGCCCCTCGGTGTTGCCATCGATTCTCGATTCCCCAAAAAGGCCAAAAAGAAATTGTGACTACTACGTGTTTGTCTGTTATCCCCTCTTTGTAAGAGCAGGCATACCGCTCAAATGGCCTGTCGTCTAGCTGCTTGAACTTTGAATAGGTAACGTGGGCCCCTTTCGTTACTAAAAACATTGTCTTACGTTACGTTTTAGAGCAAAAAAATTTTAATTTAAGAAAAAAATTATAGATAAAAGTTCAAAAAATTGGATGAAAGTTCATAGTATTCGTAGATTTTATGTTATGGAAGTTTGATCCCCCGTAAATAATGTGGTGCACATGGATGCCATCTTCTATTCCTACTTCAAGAAAATCCCAATCATTTTTTTAAAATAATAAAAGAATCGACAAATTTTCTGAATATTGAATTTTTTACCCTATAAGTAAAACAAGACAATGGCATCGGACATTCATTATCCTTGATCCTTTCTTTCATAACAAAGATTTCTCAAATTAGAGAAATAAATATATATGCGCCCTTTTTCTCTCACTCACATAAACAACTCATGAGCTATTTTTCTCAACGTTTAGAATGATTTTAACGAACATAGAACAGTTCACATTTCCGAAACTGTCGCCGGTACATCTGGGCAATCATGTGGCGACCGGACCTGTTTTAAATAAGTTTCGTGTCCGTGTCCAATTTGTCTTCCTCTGGACATAAACCAAAGCTTGTTCCATTTCTTTCATTGTCAGATCTCTCTCTCTCTCTCTCTCTCTCTCTCTCTCTCTCTCTCTCTCTCTCTCTCTCTCTCTCTCTCTCTCTCTCTCTCTCTCTCTCTCTCTCTCTCTCTCTCTCTCTCTCTCTCTCTCTCTCTATATATATATATATATATATATATATATATATATATATGTGTGTGTGTGTGTGTGTGTCAAGATCAATATTTATATCGAATTTTCTACCAGCAGAAGTTTTCAAATTATGTTATTTTTTTCTTCTCCAAAGTCCTGGTACGATGCATATTTCAACTTCCATTCCAAAAAAAAAACAGCATATTTTAAGCACTTATAATATATTATTCTGACGAGTAATTTGAATGTAACCAGGGTTTGCCGTCCCGCCCTGACCCGCACTGACCCGCACGACCAGACCCGACCCAGGCGGGCGCCGGGTCGCACGGGCCGTGGGTCGTGGACGGGACGGACCGACCCGCTCTGTCCCGTGCGTCTCGCCACGTACCGGTGCGGTGCGAGGCGGGACCCGGCTCGGTACGAGCGGGTCGGGGCGGGTCGGGGCGCCGGAGGTGGGAGAGGGGGGCGGTGGGGGGCCGCAGCCAGAGGGGGAGGTGGGACCGTGGGAGAGGTGGGGGGGCGGTGGTGGCCGCCGGAGGTGGGAGAGGGGGGCGGTGGGGGGCCGCAGCAGGAGGGGGAGGGGGAGGTTGGACCGTGGGAGAGGTGGGGTGGGCGGTGGTGGCCGCCGGAGGTGGGAGAGGGGGGCGGTGGGGGGCCGCAGCAGGAGGGGGCGGGGGGGCGCCGGAGGTGGGAGAGGGGGTGGTGGGGGGCCGCAGGAGGTGGGAGAGGGAGGGGGCGGTGGGGGCGGGGGGGAGCGATCTCGGTGGTGGGGCCGCCGGAGGTTGGGGGGCGGTGGGGGAGGGAGGAGAGGTGGGGGGGCGGTGGTGGCCGCCGGAGGTGGGAGAGGGGGCGGTGGGGGGGCGCAGCAGGAGGGGTAGGGGGAGGTGGGAGAGGTGGGGGGGCGGTGGTGGCCGCCGGAGGTGGGAGAGGGGGGCGGTGGGGGGCCGCAGCAGGAGGGGGCGGGGGGCGCCGGAGGTGGGAGAGGGGGTGGGGGGGCGCAGCAGGAGGGGGGCGGGGGGCGCCGGAGGGCCGCAGCAGGAGGGGGGCGGTGGGGGGCCGCAGCAGGAGGGGGGCGGGGGGCGCCGGAGGTGGGAGAGGCGTCGGAGGGCCGCAGCAGGAGGGGGCGGGGGGCGCCGGAGGTGGGAGAGGCACCGGGGCGGACCGGGTCGCAGTGCGACCTACCCGACCCGACCCGTCCCGCGCAGAGATCGGGTCGGCCGGGTCGGACGGGTCGACAAACCCTGAATGTAAGCAATTACTTTCTTACAAAGTCTACAGTGGGAAAGTTGGCTCCTTCCCTCGTATTAATGTTTTTTGTAACATCTTACTAATTACACGCGCGGGATTACATCATTTTTTTAATTTTTTTTTACGTGACCCTCGTGTCAAATTATTTTGAAATAACAATCACGTCAACATTTGACTTAGAGTGTTTGAAAATAAATTATTTTAAAGAAACTCTTTTTACTTAAAAAATTATGTTGTGTTATTTTTTAACTTAAATTTTAAAAATTTTAAAGTTGATATTTTCTGTTTGATAAAAGTATCATAGTCTTAAACTTCCTATAAACTTATTTGGCAGATAATTTTTATTATAATAGAGGGAGAGATGTTCCTGCTATGACTGCGGGCTCAGGGCTTCGGGTTCAGGGTGACGGTCATAAGCATGAGCTTCATCTCGCCGTACAAGGCCATCACCATTATGGGGGGTCTTCCTATACTACGGTGTGGCGACAGTGGCGTGGGTGTTCTTCTACCCCTTCCTGTCGGAGACGAAGGGGAAGACATTGGAGGAGTTGGAGTACCTTTTCAGGAAGAAGAGGGAAACGACACAGGGTTAGGGCGAGGGGCAAGCTCAGGCAACAACGAGGGCTGCTTGATGTGGATGTGTGGCTCGCACTGGCACGTACGCTTTCTAGCTTCCAACACCGCCCTTCCTGCTTGGTAAAAGTATCATAAACTTGTTTGGCTAATATTTTTTATTATAACAGAGGGAGGGAGCGTCGGGAGGGGGGACTGGGTGCACCGGGAGAGAGAGAGGGAGGGAGCACAGGGAGAGAGAGGGAGCGCATCGGGAGAGAGGAAGGGACCGCAGGGAGAGAGAGGGGGGGCGAGAAGAGAGAGTGTCGGGAGAGAGAGGGAGAGGGAGGTAGTGCGCAGGGAGAGAGGGAGGGAGCTCTGGGAGATAGAGAGGGCCTCGGGAGAGAGAGGGAGAGGGAGGAGTGCATAGGGAGAGAGGGAGGGAGCACCAGGAGAGAGAGAGAGAGAGAGAGAGAGAGAGAGAGAGAGAGAGAGAGAGAGAGAGAGAGAGAGCCAGGAGAGGGAGCGCCGGGAGAGGGAGGGAGAGGGAGGGAGCTCCGAGAAATAGAGAGGGGGCCGGAAGAGAGAGCGTCGGGAGAGGGAGGGAGTGCGTAGGGAGAGAGCTCCGGGAGACGGAGAGAGCATCGGGGAGAGGGAGGGAGCATCGGAGAGAGGGAGGGTGTGACGACCCGGATCCCGGATACCGGATATACCTGATAGGACTACCGAGTAAACCCGATACCGCTTGGAACCCGTGAAGCCTCCCAAGAGCTGTAAAGCTCCGAAGGGAAAAAGGATTGTCGTGCAGTACATTGAAGCTGCAGAGATATAACAGTAAGCAATTAAATTTCATTAGATCGGTTTGCTAAAGTAGCAGAAATAAAATTACTTTTTAATTAATAGTTTAAGTTTAACAATTATACCAGAGTCCAATCTAAAGGAAAGACAAGCAGTACAGTCAAAAGAAAAGAAGGACGTACATTGAGGTCGGGGGAAGCCCGACGCAGATACCGTTGGCAGCTACGGACATGCCACACCAGGAACCGCGGAAGCAGAACGACGCCACCCACCTGAAAAGTAGGGGTAAGTCTCGTGTCACTGGCTCAGTAGGGGTCACGCGGATCCCCACTGAAAAATAACGCAGTAACACGGAACAACAGTAGGTAAACAGCAGGAGTAGTAAAGCAGGAAAACTAAACTACAAGCTGTAAAAGAAAATAGGAACGGAAGGAGTAGGAATAGCTAAAAGAAAAGGGAAAAGCCGTATCGAACAAGCACGGCTGCCGAACTAGCCTCGGCTCCCTAAACTACTCCGGGCAGCAACAGGAAGGCGAACCCTGATGTGACAAAGTCAGGAGTTGCCGATCTGTCAGGCCCACAAAGACAGGCAAAAAGCCTAGAAAGAACCTAGACAGACATAGACGCCCTAAAGCATACACGACTCGATTGCCGTGCACGCTCTTCTAGACACGACCACACATACACGACTAGAACGTCGTGCACACGACATAACACTGACCTCGGGCAAGACCACGAGAGGGCTAACCCGGAAAGGTCACGACGCACGAAAAACGCGAGAGTCACGTGTCACGTGACGGAAGCACCTCCTCACTAGAAGAACAGCCAGCTGCGTCCACTGACGTCTTATGATGTGCCTACAAGTGTCAGTCTACGCTGCCTACAAGATGACATAGACTGAGACACTGTCAGAACCAGAACCAGGAACTACAGTCGCGAGTGACTAGACAGGGTAACACCCGTCGGTGTCAGTCCAAGCCCCTGACCATGTGCACACACCGACTCTTGCTGGAGAGCCAGGCCTCTAGCTAGTTTTCCCCACCCAGCAGGACGCTACTGTACAGCGAGGGCCCACGGAAACTAGCTTACAAACCGTATCTCAGGAACTGCCACGCCACCACTCCCGAGTGGGTCGACACGTCGTAACGTGTCGCCAGGCTACGACTAATGGAGGCTTACTAGACACATACTCCAAAGTACGAGTGCTGGAGTACAGAAAGGCAAGGAAGCACTATCGCACGTGCTACAAAGCACCGAGACAGCAAGACAACTGCCGACAGACTCAGGACAAGGTAACTAGACCTACTACTACAACGATCCTTGAGTCTCACGACTCGGAGTGAAGATCATTGCGCAAAGCGGAACAAGCCGCCAATCGGTCTAATCCTAAGCCAGAGGAAACGACATGACCGCGTAAAACGACACACGGGGACATGAGAGAACATTAAGACTCTCAGCACATCTGGACACGTAAATCGAGGTGAGACAACACCTCAAGGCGTCCAGAACCATGTCTCAGACTGGACAGAACTGTCGAGATGCACACAAGGTCGCTTGTCAACCACTGGGTAACCCCGGGTTGACCGAAACCGAATAATGACGATTTAACAGTAGGAAAGAGAATCCTACTTCAAGCAAGAAAACTCATGGCTATCTCATAACGTGGCCATAGCCCTCATAGGATATCAAAAGATATCCATGGGAATGGCAAACCACAAGGTCAAGCCAAGACATACGGAAATCGAAACGACGGGAAACGACACTCTGGGCATAAGCGATCCACGACTCGGCCACTAGGTAAACCAAGCAGTAAAGGAGGAAGTCGCTACACACACAGAGACGAAGATAATGGCAGTCGTAGGCTGGTCCGCTATAAGACAGTATCGGTCAAAGGTTGGGCCGCTAGAAGACTATAGTGGTCATAGGTGAGGCCGCCAACACCAGTCAACTCTCGCACCGACCTACCCAGTCAAACCACCCAGCAGTCTAAGATAGACGCGCTACACGGACTTGGCGGTCTAAGAATGAATCCGCCACATTAACCGCCCTAAGACACTGACCTAAGACAAACGGACTGAAGCGGCCGAAGGAAGGCGCGCTACAACGAAATGGCGGTCAAAGGTTGGTCCGCCAGGGCCAACCGACATAAAACTTGGACTCGGTCAAAACACACGGTGGCAGCCTATAGTAGGCGCGCTACAGTAGAGTGGCAGTCATACACTGGGCCGCCAACACGAACCGACATAGACTGTTGACTCTAGTCAATGACTCCTGGCGCTCCAAGAAAGGGCCGCCAGAGAGAACCGACTGACATGAACATCAAGAAACAACGAGCCTTGGCGCACCACTATAGGGCCGCCAAAGGCAAGTAGCGGTCGGAGGTTAGGCCGCCAACCTCAACCGACCTCGAAATCACCGACACATTGAAGGATGTGGCGGTCTATCGTGGGGCCGCCAGAGACCTGTAGTGGTCACTGAAATGGCCGCCAAAGCGATACGGTGGGAAAACTAGGGAAAAGGCCGATCTCGGCCGTTCCACGCCCCATTCGCGTCTAAACGCAGGGGAAACAGTCCTAGACGGCGAAAAACACCTTCCACAAGCTGGAAGGGTCACATGCAACCATTCACTCGTGAGAAACGGGCGATTCCAACGAATCGACCCAAATTCGGTCACCGGGGTTCCCAGACTCCTACCAGTCTCGAATGACGACCAATCACGACGAAACTTGTGGGAACGGGATCCAGACATCCCAAGGGTTCGTTTGATACTGATTTTACTAAGAATGGTCGTCGTTTTCCGGCAAACCCTACGAACTCCTAAAATCACAGTTTTACCGAAACGAGGCCAAACTCGCTCGTTCTAGCACCGAACAACACGAAACTGCAGGAAAACGCACAGGAGAAGTAGGTGATCCGTCTCCCTACCTCCACCGAAGAAGCCGTGCGCCGAAGCGACTAATCCGCGCCGAAAATGCCAAATCAACGAACCGCGCCATCTCGGAATCCACCGAGGGATCGCGCCTCACCACGCTCAAACCGTCGCCCCATCACGCGTCTTGATCACTCCATCGCGTCCCCGCCTCGGCCAGCTCTCCACAGTGCGCGCCCCACGTCGAACGGCCCAGAGACGAGAGAGAACGAGAGAGAGAAAGAGATGAGAGAAATGAGGGAGGAGAGAGGGGGTCGAGGGAAAATTTTGATTTTTGGGCCGAAAATTCACTAATTCAAAAACTACGCAAACATAGTCGAAACGATCCTCGAGAAGAGTACAACGCAACTGCGGCGTCCACAAGTCGAGAAACTGAGAAATAAACGCACCATAGGGTTCCATAACTAGTACGAGAGAAAAATCAACGTGGATCGTAAAACTCAACTCAGGACCTACAAAAGTGATCTGAAACTCTCCAAAAAGGATCCGAAAGACCTAATAAGAATCTAGGGCATTACAGAGGGGCCTGGAGAGAGAGAGAGAGGGGGGAGCGTCGGGAGGGGAGAGGAGGGAGAGAAGAGAAGGGAGAGGGGAGGGGTTCTATTCGCGAGAGCACGCATAGATGGCTAGAGGTCGTGCCTCTCTTAAAAATATATGGAAAGACTTATTTTTATTTTGGGGGAAGTTATAACAGAATAAAATTTCATTTTAAAAATTTGGAGAGGCTTACCCAACGTGGTTAAGTAGGTTGTCCATTCATAATTTTTATTTTGAGAAAAAAAAGAGGTGAAAAACTGCAATCAAACGTGTAATGCCCTACAAATTTACAGTTTAGTATTTTATTTATTTAATAAGAAAAGTTGATTATATCTAAAATTTCAAATTATTAGTCTATTTAAATGTATTTAAGTTATGGTAAAGAAATTAATTATAAGGAAAAGAAAGATATTTAAAAGGTAATGAAAAAAAAGTTTAAATGTTAAAAGAAAGTGAAGAAAGAAAAAAATAATAATAAACAAAGTTTAAAATAAAATTGTGTAGGAGGCTAATCGTTTTATAACAATAAGAAAGGGGTTAAATAAAAGAAAAAGGTCAAAAATGTAAAAAAAAATAGGAGGTTAAAAATGAAAAAAAATAAAAAAATAAAAAAAGAGGTCGGCAGAGCGCGCGCGCGAGCGAGGCGGCGGGCGGGCGGGCGCGCGCCACCCCTGCCACCACCCTTGCCGCTTTGCGGCAGGGATTTTAAAAAAAAGTTTGTTTTTAATTTTTTTTTTGTTTGTTAGTTAAGGGCTATATTAGTTTAATCTTTTAAGTTTCATTAGTCAAAAAAAACACATGTCCTATATATAAAAAAAAGAGAAAAATGTGAGTTAGTCAAATAAATTAGGTGGAGTGAGTTGGTGAAGTTTGAATGTCAAATTTTAATAAAATAATCTTAAAATAAATACTTTAATCTCCGTCCTTGATTAAATGGATGGTTAAGATTTAATTAGGCTAAACCCCTATAAATAGAGGGGTAGAGAGACTCATTTTCTCCTCTTGGAAGCTGGTTAAGTGAGGAGCATAAGGAGAAGGCTGGAAAGTTGATTAGGGAGTCGTTAATACGTCATTAAGTAAGTGATTAGCACTTTATCCCTTGATTAGCATAGATTAGCATATTTAGATTGATTTAGGTGTGTAATTAGCATCTATATAGTAGTTAAGTCCATAGATCGTTATTTCATGATCTGTGATCATATATTAGTCGGATTAGTATTAGATCATTAGTATTAAGACATGGATTAAGGGTAAACTCAAGTAATTAATGCATTATAATTAGCAACGGTGTATGATAAATTTAGAAACTTTCAGAATAATGAGATCTGATGTTATTAGCCCTCTGTAAAAAATTTTCTGTCTGATTCAATTTATTTTTACGTTTATGAATATTTTAATATTATTTTAAAGGTGATCAATTATACTAAACTATTAAAGGGATGATATTAAATCACCTCAAATTGTAAATGCATCTTACTGTGAATCCCATGTGTAGAAAAAGTTTCATGATTTTTGGATCACGATATTTATTTTAATGAATTTTCATACATGATAAAATATATAAATAACTATATAGAAATTACTAAAATTAGAGATCATGTTTACAAAAATCTTATAATTTCACAGATATGTTCTTACATTGAGTTGGTTGTATTATGAAAATATCAATAATTATTGATGTCTGTAAGTGATATTACATAATTTGTGATATTTTATTAGAGGTATAAGATTATGGGATAAATAGAAATACTATATGAAAATTCTTGAAACTTTACCATAAGATTAAAATGCATGTTAGAACTAAGTGATGAAAATTTCATCTTAATCTGATAACAGAATCTTTACTGGTATAATTACCAATGTTTAAGCAAATAATTTAAAAATTAAATAAATATAAATATTCTATGAAAAATCCTGAGAAAATTAAAGAACTGACATATGATATTCATAAGTTAATTCTTAGTATATTTTAGTCATTGTAAGTATTCTGGATAATTTTATCTATTTAAAAGCTATCATTATAAATTATTGTAAATTTTACAAACTGATATAAAATTTTAGAAATTAGACATACTGAATAAAAAATGATAAAAATTTGTATATATGACACTTATGCCTGAAAAAACGTTCTGTAATATTTTAGTAATTTCATGATCATTTTGATTATATTTAGTTGATTTATCACTCATGTTGTATTTTTGTTATTCTATTAAAATATTACAAATACAGTGTGAAAAATAAATAAGAGTTTTTAAAAATGAAGTTTCTATTATTAATGATTTTTTGCTGCTATGAATGATTGTTTGAATAAGTATGTTTATTTTTAGTGTACTTTGGATAAATTTCATTAATTTTTCATGCATAGGAAATTTTATACAATTCTGGAAAAATTCAAATTCCTGCATGAAAATTTATGAAAAATATTATGTGTAATGTTACATGTAAATTTAATGTGTAGTAAAAGTTTGAGGAATTTCAGAACATGGTAACTAAATTTAGTCAATTTATGATATATGTTGAAATACATGTAATTCTAGAAAAATTTAAATTCCTGCATGAAAATTTATGGAAATTTTTTGTGTAATGTTACATGTAAATGTGATATGTAGTAAAAATTTAATGATCTCCAGAACATGTTAGATAAATTTAGTCAATTTATGGTTCATGTGGGAGTCTAAGTAATTCTGAAAAAAATTATAATTACTGACAGAAAAGTGATGGAAATTTTCTGCATTGATCATTCCTGTAAATGTGTTATTTTTATGAAATTTCAATGGACTCTGAGTTTTGAGAACATAATTATAATTTTTTGATGTATAAATGGAGAATAAATAATCTTGAAAAAATATATATACGGTCTGAAAAATGATGATAAATTTCTGTTTTGATCATTCATGTAAATGTATTGATTCCCTGAAATTTCACTACATTATGATGTCTATAAACAGAATTAGTAAATTTTTGGATATATATATGTCATTATGTTTAATAAAGTTGAGAATTTTAGAAAAAGAAAAAAAAAGATTTTCAGTATTGACATATTAATGTTCACAGTATGAATTTTTAGTGACAGGTGTCTATTTCATATAAGTCATATATATATATACATATATATATATATATATATATATATATATATATATATATTTACCGTACCGTTAGTACTGCCAAATGGACACTGCCACCATAGGGGGAGACTGGAACCAAGTCATAGAAATACCCATATGGGGAGGTTCACACTGTACTAGCCCCGAGGGTAATGGGGATTAAAATTCTGGAGATGGACAAGTACCACTGGTTAAGGTTGAGAGGACTTCTCCCGGTTCTGCGCAGTAACCAAGATTCATCACTATTTACCTAGGTGATCGAGTACCGACTGACTGTCCTTCTATGAGTGGTTTGAGCACTGTGTCTGACTAGTTATATCACTGTTATTAATTACTGAATTGAAATTGAAACTACTATTTACTGAACTGAAATTGAAATGACTGTTACTGTTTACTGAGTCATTATTCAAATAACTATTATTACTTACTTGGTCATTATTGAAATGACTACTACTGCCCACTGAACTGAAATTGAAATTACTGCTACTGTTCACTGAGTCATTATTAAAATGACTATTACTACTCACTGAACTGAAATTGAACGACTGTTATTGCCTACTGAATCGTTTTTAATACGACTATTACTGCTCATTGAATTGATATGGAAACTGTTTTTACTGTTCACTGAATCGATATTGGAATGACTGTTACTGCCTACTGTTACCACTCATTAAACCGATAATGAAATTAGTATTACTGCCTACTGAATTGTTATTGCATGTTACTATCATTACACTGTAATTGTTTATATATTTGCAAATGATGAATTATCATTTACTTTGTCATTGATAGAATAAAGTTTTAATGTACATGTTGTATTTGTAAAATATTAATAGCATGACTTATGATCATAAAAATTGAGATTGGGTTAAATGTATTAACCTCATGTGTTATCTAATTGAAATTATGTCTAAGAATAAATTATGAAATGAAATATCGTAAATCACTTTGGATGTGTTTATACATATTATGATTGGGGACTATGCTAGTCTCTTATTGGGTCTATTCGTAGACTCACACCGTTGAACATTTTCAGGAGAAGCGGTAGAAGAAAGCGAGGAGTGATCTCGCAGTAGTCTGATCGAGGCTTGGAGTTACTACGAGTATTGTCTTAGGTAGTTATGTCAGTTAGAAAAAAAATATGTGTGAAATTTCGGTTACGTAGTAAATGACTTATATAAGTTGTTAATCTATATTTCGATGTATGTGGATGAATTCATTTGAATGTAAGCTGATGATTCGAGAAATTTTATTCCCGCTGCATTAATATCTCAGTGTTTATGTGAAATTCTCAACTATAATGTACCGTTTGGGTTGTCCCACTGTGACGTCTCGACCGGGATCCGACGTGAGTCTTTACGACTGGACCGGGTTACAAGTCGGGACGTCACAAAACACCCTATAAGAAAAAAATCGGTTGTAAAATTTTTCTCATTGTTTGAAGAGAGAGATAATTAGAGTGGGGGTCACTTCAAAATAATTTAAAGTGAATTTTACTCTTAAAAAAATCGGTGCAACATAGTGTTTTCATTTTCTTAGATTTTTTACAAATAAATCACTATTGACATCTATTTGCAAATATGTCATCCCTGAATTTACTTTAACAAATATATCCTTAGTTTCATCAAAATAGTGCAAAAAGACCATCGCCAAGACCATCCGTTATCCGTCGTGAATCTAACTCTAGTTAAGTTTAACTATACTTGACAAAAGACAATAATGCTTGTGGTTTTAAAAAAAAAGATCGGTCTCTCTCAACTCTCTCTCACCTCTAACTCCAACAAGAGAGAGGTGACAAAGAGAAGAGGTCACAGGGGTTGTACCCCTCCCCTCCCCTTATGCATGACCCATTCTTCACCTCCACCTCCTACCTTAACTTTTGTTGTTGTTCGTACTGATGTTGCTGCTCCTCTTGCCGGCACCGGAGGGGAAGCCTGGGGAGCAAGAAGAGGTGAAAGTGGTGGAGGGGCCAGTGGTGAGGTGCTACTACTCTTGCTGCAACCCTACTGTCCCATGTCCTCCTACTTCCAATAGCAACAAAGTCTACTAGCTAGAACCCGCTCCTCCTTGTCCTCATGGAAATTGGCCCGATCCCCATCCCAAACCTATTCATGGGCACCCTACCGACAGCATCCATGGTGGGATTCCTTACTCTAGACCTCTCACTGCCATGGGTTACAGGACCGGCTTCTTCTTCTTTCTTGTACTTGTACTATGCTATATTCACCTCCTGATGCTGTGAACTCTCCTAGCTCCCCTGCCGCCTCGCCCGACTTTGCCACTGGAAAGCTGCCATTTGTGGTTTCAATTCTTCCACGTCCTCATCTGATGTATCCTCATCTGAGCTCACACCGAACTCCATGTGCGCTCGGAGGCCATCCCCACACCTAGTCTCTAAGGCCAAGGTCGGTGCTCTCTTCTGCTTCTGCCTTGATGGGTTCCCCATCAATTTTTTGCTTCCCACTTCCTCCCCCTCTGATTCTTCTTCTTCCTCGCTGGAGTTGGCGTCGTCTGCCATCCTCTTCTCCCTCACCGGGATAGACTCATCGCGTTTAGACCCGGTCGGAGATCCGTACCTCTCTTTTATAGGATGTTGCACTGGTTTAATGGTCTGTTCCACCTCCTTCTCTCTCTTTGATTCTAAGCTACATGCTTGAACATGGTGGCTCCGGCCGTCATACATGGTCCAAGCAGGGCCACGAGGGCCACTTTGATCGCCCGGGCCAGCCTTGCCCTGTGACTCCGACCTTGACAGATCCACCGCAGCCCGCACGGCCATTGTAGTGTAGGCCACAGACTCAAATGCTACCTACGCGGCGCTGGCCGCGTCCTTATATCTTTGTGGCCTCAATTTCATTGAGTCCAAGAGGTACTCTTCCGGATCAACCCAAAGATGTCGTTGGCGCCAGTTGTCGCTAGCTGCCTCGTTGTCGGAGATGGGGCTGCTTTGGACCCTGAAGAAGAAAAAAAGAGTAGATTCATGGAAAGAGTAAAAAATTGTCTCGAAAAGCATGAGCAAAAAGGAAAGATATCGTTGTTGCAAAGTAGATAGTCTAACCATGAGCTTAGAGGTTCCTCGAGGTGGAGGTCGATCCCTATCTCTACTGCGATGTCCTTGGTCACCTTCGCCATACTCTCCAAGCTCGCCTGCTTGGTTGGCAGCTTTTGTATGATCTACAAGAGAGATGAAATCAGTATCCTTCCCGGTTGGACGGAGTGGTGATGGTGGTAGGGTGGAGGGAGGGCAGAGCGCGGTGGGGAAGGGGGTCGTGGCAGGGGAGGTGAGGGGAGCTGAGTGGGAGAAGAAGGGAGGCACAAGGTCATGGGTCGGGAATCCGGCGGAGGGGGGCATAGGGGCCGGGAGAGTGGGGGAGAGGGGGGCATCCCCCCTTCTATGGGGAGAGAGAGAGAGATGAAAGTCGCTCCATGTGGGAGCGACTTCAAATGAAAGTTATTTCCACACGGAGTAACTTTCATTTTAAAAATAAAAAAATAAAAAATTGAACTCTCTCTGATCTCTCACCTCTCTGCTCTCTCTCCCCCTCTCACCCCACCGCACCCGACGAACCCACCCCCCACTTCGATCGTCTCTCATTCTCACCTCTATGCTCTCTCTCTCTCACACACACTCAGACCTGCTCTCTCTCCCTCTCCCCACCTGATGCGGAACGGAACTGACAAATGGACTAAACCTATGATGAAGACCCAGTGCGGCCAGCACTCACACGTGACAAGGCAAGCCGAGTGAACGACTTCCGTACTATTCCTCCGAAGAGAGGCGTCTCTCAACAAGAAACCCAAGTCCACGGCCGTCCCTATGAGGGAAACGGGTGGATCAAAGCGGCAAAGGGAGCCGACGCGCAACTATGGGAGTCTAGTCCGAGCTCGGTGCTCGACTAGGGCCACGGAATGGTGCTCTCAACTCGCAAAACCCACGGTGAATTGAATATGTAGCTAGGATCCTACACTCGCACGCTGCATAATCGAGAGCATACTAGCAAAGCAAATGCTAAGGGAAGGAACGTCGCACGTACCTCCACGCCTAGGCGTGGGGAAGGAACCCCGGCCGAGACCGACAACCCCGATACACACAATGAAAGAATAATTACAAGCCAACAAAATGCCCACTCCACGCAGGGAGGTAACAGGCTACAGCAACTCTGTTCGGGGCGACCGGTACACGGGCTGACGGGCAGCACTCGGTGAAGGGGATGGCCGCGAGGAGGGTGTCGACGGTGATCTGCCAGTTCGCAGCAGCGCGTGACTCGGCGGTAACGGCTCCCACGACCTGGTCCGGTTTCCGATGGAGGCGCCGTTAGCGAGGGCGCGTAGCTGGGTCACGGGAGGAAGCCTCGGCCAAAGGGGGCATGCAGATTCCGCCCGTGGAAGCCGTGGCCGCACCTGCAAGTCGCGACGGGATTTCTGCTCGCAGAACAGCACACTCGAGCGGGGAAATTGAGAACTCGCAGTTATGGAAGGCGAATGGGGCGCCGCTTGAGGGAGGACGTCGGGGACGCAGAGCAGCAGGTCCCGGTCGAACGGCTTGGCCAGATACGTCCGGGGTTGGCCGGGAGAATGTCTGCAAGTCGTCGTTGTCCCCGGAGCCGGACTGTGCAGATGGATCTGCGCGGCTCCACGAGGATCGACGCCACGCTCGGCACCGACGTCGGAACGAAGCGAGGTCGGCGGCGTTGGAAAGAGGAGGACGAGAGGTACCAACCCTGAAGAAATCAGGTCCAAACTCGGAGTTGGTCGCTCGGGAGAACTTCTGCAAGATGGCAGGCAGGATCTGGCTCGCAGTGGGAAGGGGTCCTGCGCGATCTCACGAGAAAAATCGATGCCGGCGATGTGGACCTCGGATCGAGGCGAAACCAAAGCCCACGCGTCGGGGACTCGCAGGGGTACCTCCAGAAAAAAGGGGACGAGCAGATTCGTCCGGATCTGGGCGGAGGCGCTGCTGCAAGTCGGGGTAGAACTCAGGCGAACAGCTACGTGCACTTGTGACAGGGGATAAAGAAGGGAGGAAGCCTCGGCGTCGCACCGAGGGATGGGGAGTCGCACCCCGAGGTGATCCCGTCGCAGGATCAGAGAGAGAGAGGAGGAGGGGGCGCAGCCACCAAAGTTCTTGATCAGCAAAATTTCTTCATTATTCTCCAAAGGAAAATACATAAGATCTTTTATATGCTAGGGTTGAAACCCTAGCCAAGAGGGGGGGGGAAAAGGGGACGCACATGGCATGGGGGAAAGGGGGGGGGTGCGCAACAAGGCAAGGGGAAAAAGGGGGGGGTGCGAACCACTCCTAGATTCTAGGAATGGATTGGGGAAAGGGGGCGGCCAAGGAGGGAGGGAGGAGGTCGGATGGGGAAGGGAAAAGGGGGGGGGGGGGCGCACCCCTCTTCCTACAATCTAGGAGAGGGGCGGCTGCCACCTTCCAAGAGGAAGGAAAGAGGTGGGGGCGCCCAAAACCCTAAGCCTAGGTGGGCTAAGCAAGGGAGTGGGTGGCCAGCCCAAATGGGCCAGAAATTGAACCAAAGAAATGGCCCAATAGCCCTATCTCCTATCTAATAAGCATAAAATGGCCCAACTAAAGCCTAATTGGCTCCAAATGGCCTACAAAGGTCCACAATAACAATAAAAAGTGTCCACGCAGGGACTAAACCAAGGCCCAGCATGGCCTAAAGCATAAAATAACTAAAGATAACTCTGCTCGTCCGCCAAGTGATCGCCGAGCCAAAGGGATGCCGGCGAGATCCGTGTACTCCGTCGAGAAGTGTGGCGCGTGTCCTCACCAATTCTCCCCGGGTGGGAAGAACTCGACCCCGTCGAGTAAGGGTCACGGTCGCTCAAGTAGCGCTCCAGCAGGTCCGGGTCGATCCTCTCCAGCTCTCCACGTGTGATCCAGGCGTCGTCTGTCGCAGGGCGCCCTCTCCAACGCACTAGGAAGCGTTGGTAGGCTCCGCTCCTGGTCATGGTCACCTGCTCATCCAGTATGCAATCTATATGCTCGCGTGTCTGTAATGGGGCTGGAAGAGGTGGACGCTCAGTAGGTGTAATACTCTCAACAGGAGGGGAGGGCCCAAAAAGCTCACTGGGAATCACCGCGGGATCCCGATATGCCACCAGATCTGAGACATTGAACGTCGAACAGATCCCATAGTCGTCTGGCAGCTCAATCTCATACGCATTCGACCCAATTCGCTTCAAGACTCGAAAGGGTCCGGCACCGCGGTCCTGGAGTTTCTTCACGGCCCCCGAAGGGAACCGTTCAGGTCTAACCCTGATCATGACGTACTCTCCCACTTGGAACTCACGGGTGCGTCGATGCGTATCAGCTAAATCCTCATAACGTGCGTTGCTGGCCTCGAGGGGGTGATGATGATGTAGACTCCGAACTAGTGGCGTGGACTCATACCGATATGAATGCATGGGTGGCCCAGGGCATCCAAACATAGACCCAGCATGTCTATGACGCCTACATGATTGGACAACACGGGGAGGACCAGGACAACCGAAGTTGTATCTATCATGCATGGGTGTCCTACGGAATGTGGTAGACTCATGGGGACTAAATTGCCCAAACTCACTCATGACATTCCCTATATGAGACAAACCCCTATATGATGGTGGACATGAAGAAACATGGGGAAGAGACATGTGTCCCTGGCCTCCTAAGCTCGGGCATCTGGATGTCGGTAAGGTGAGGTGTTGACTAGAAGGCCTAGGTGGTGTATGATAGTGGACCTCCTCGACAAGGTGGGGAAAAGAATATGGGTCGAGAGGCTCACTAGGGAGGGGATCGAAAGGATCAAAGAAATGATGACCCCTCCCGACAGGTCCCTTCACTATACTTGCCCATGTGCGACATTCGCCCAGGTGCAGATAATCACCTTCAGGCACTCTCATGTATGGGGCAAGAGGCTCATGAGGAAGGCAAGGAAGGCAAGGTTCCTCTCTCGGGACCGTGAAACCATAAGCGGGGACAAAATCAACCTCCACGGGTATGGGAAATAATAAAAGGACCTCGGATGTGATATGTCCTATGGTGTAGACCGAGGTAATAGACCCCAAAGCAGGGAGTGTAAAGCTATGACTATAGGGTTGGTCAGACCCTAAGGTCAACATATAAGTCAACTCCCATTGATAATCTAAACTCCTAAGGAAGTCCTTCACATTTTCAAGAAAGCAGAAGGACCGAAAAGTGGTGTGAAAGGAGTTAAGGGGTATTATTGGGAGGGCTGGTCCCATGGGTGTATAGCAAGGAATGGAGACATCTAGACATGGACCCTCCTTAGCCAGCTAGCTAAAGACTCTCCAATGACCAGTTCACCCTCGGAAGGTAAGAATGTCTCTATATGAGGGTCTAAGGGTGAAGCCTCTCTCTCGGGAGTGGAAACGGAGTCCTCTATGATGTGGAGGGGATCACTCCCTAACTCCTCGACCTCAGTTAGGTACTCCTCAATCAACTCCTGTTCAGCCTCGTAACTCACTGGAACAAACCCAGGTGATGACATGGAGGTGGTCGGCGTAACGCCGTCATGGAAGACAAACTCACCGGGAAGGTGAGATGGGTGTAAGGTGCAGGTCCTCCTATCCAGGTCGATGGTCGCACTTCTTTGCTCCAACCAAGTTCGCCCTAAAATGATGCATGGACCAGCAAGTGTGCTGATCTTGCACCAAGCGCCATCGAAATATTTAACGGGGCCAAACCACCGTTGAAACTCGATAAAAGCTAAACCATCACGGAGAACAATCTCCCCAGTCTTAGAGAGTGACTCAACAATGTCTTGTGAGACACAGTTAGACGACACCCTACTGATGAAGTCGATCTCCGTATGCATCCCATTAGGTAGGATGGCAGTGGACATGACAGGGCGCTGGAATGACTCGGTCATCGGTATAGGGATCGGGTCTCCCGACGACTGAGTGGTAGGGGCGACACTTAGGGGTCGTACCATAAGAGCATCGAATCGGGCCAATAGGGATGACTGATCTGACATGTGGGCTCGAGGAACCACCATGGGGTTGGCGCGGAGCTGGACATGCAAGACTCAACGAGACAAGGACAAAACTCTAACTAGACACAAACCTAAAATGACAATGCAATGGTAGGTTACCTAGATGAACCAAGAGACTCAATGCACCCTAGACAACCTAAAGACTCAAATGACCTAAGACCCCAATTTGTTAGAACAAACTGGTTCCCTAAGCTCTGATACCAAATTTGACGCGGAACGGAACTGACAAATGGACTAAACCTATGATGAAGACCCAGTGCGGCCAGCACTCACACGTGACAAGGCAAGCCGAGTGAACGACTTCCGTACTATTCCTCCGAAGAGAGGCGTCTCTCAACAAGAAACCCAAGTCCACGGCCGTCCCTATGAGGGAAACGGGTGGATCAAAGCGGCAAAGGGAGCCGACGCGCAACTATGGGAGTCTAGTCCGAGCTCGGTGCTCGACTAGGGCCACGGAATGGTGCTCTCAACTCGCAAAACCCACGGTGAATTGAATATGTAGCTAGGATCCTACACTCGCACGCTGCATAATCGAGAGCATACTAGCAAAGCAAATGCTAAGGGAAGGAACGTCGCACGTACCTCCACGCCTAGGCGTGGGGAAGGAACCCCGGCCGAGACCGACAACCCCGATACACACAATGAAAGAATAATTACAAGCCAACAAATGCCCACTCCACGCAGGGAGGTAACGGGCTACAGCAACTCTGTTCGGGGCGACCGGTACACGGGCTGACGGGCAGCACTCGGTGAAGGGGATGGCCGCGAGGAGGGTGTCGACGGTGATCTGCCAGTTCGCAGCAGCGCGTGACTCGGCGGTAACGGCTCCCACGACCTGGTCCGGTGTCCGATGGAGGCGCCGTTAGCGAGGGCGCGTAGCTGGGTCACGGGAGGAAGCCTCGGCCAAAGGGGGCACGCAGATTCCGCCCGTGGAAGCCGTGGCCGCACCTGCAAGTCGCGACGGGATTTCTGCTCGCAGAACAGCACACTCGAGCGGGGAAATTGAGAACTCGCAGTTATGGAAGGCGAATGGGGCGCCGCTTGAGGGAGGACGTCGGGGACGCAGAGCAGCAGGTCCCGGTCGAACGGCTTGGCCAGATACGTCCGGGGTTGGCCGGGAGAACGTCTGCAAGTCGTCGTTGTCCCCGGCGCCGGACTGTGCAGATGGATCTGCGCGGCTCCACGAGGATCGACGCCACGCTCGGCACCGACGTCGGAACGAAGCGAGGTCGGCGGCGTTGGAAAGAGGAGGACGAGAGGTACCAACCCTGAAGAAATCAGGTCCAAACTCGGAGTTTGTCGCTCGGGAGAACTTCTGCAAGATGGCAGGCAGGATCTGGCTCGCAGTGGGAAGGGGTCCTGCGCGATCTCACGAGAAAAATCGATGCCGGCGATGTGGACCTCGGATCGAGGCGAAACCAAAGCCCACGCGTCGGGGACTCGCAGGGGTACCTCCAGAAAAAAGGGGACGAGCAGATTCGTCCGGATCTGGGCGGAGGCGCTGCTGCAAGTCGGGGTAGAACTCAGGCGAACAGCTACGTGCACTTGTGACAGGGGATAAAGAAGGGAGGAAGCCTCGGCGTCGCACCGAGGGATGGGGAGTCGCACCCCGAGGTGATCCCGTCGCAGGATCAGAGAGAGAGAGGAGGAGGGGGCGCAGCCACCAAAGTTCTTGATCAGCAAAATTTCTTCATTATTCTCAAAGAAAAATACATAAGATCTTTTATATGCTAGGGTTGAAACCCTAGCCAAGAGGGGGGGGGGGAAAAGGGGACGCACATGACATGGGGGAAAGGGGGGGGGGTGCGCAACAAGGCAAGGGGAAAAGGGGGGGGGGTGCGAACCACTCCTAGATTCTAGGATGGATTGGGGAAAGGGGGCGGCCAAGGAGGGAGGGAGGAGGTCGGATGGGGAAGGGAAAGGGGAGGGGGCCGCACCCCTCTTCCTACAATCTAGGAGAGGGGCGGCTGCCACCTTCCAAGAGGAAGGAAAGAGGTGGGGGCGCCCAAAACCCTAAGCCTAGGTGGGCTAAGCAAGGGAGTGGGTGGCCAGCCCAAATGGGCCAGAAATTGAACCAAAGAAATGGCCCAATAGCCCTCTCTCCTATCTAATAAGCATAAAATGGCCCAACTAAAGCCTAACTGGCTCCAAATGGCCTACAAAGGTCCATAACAATGCAAAAAGTGTCCACGCAGGGACTAAACTAAGGCCCAGCATGGCCTGAAGCATAAAAAGGGACTCTGCTAGTCCGCCAAGTGGCCGCCAAGCCAAAGGGATATCGGCAAGCTCCGTGTGCTCCGTCGAGTGATGCGGCGCGTGTCCTCACCACAAGACTAGCTAATGGTACACCAATCGGTGACTCTAGCACTCATCACTCGGTATCATTCCCATCCAGGCGGTGGTCGCTATCCAAATTTCCTGAAAAATGTTAAATTGCAACTGGATGAGCGAATCGCTTAGTAGGATTTATATCTCAAGCTCTAACAATCTTTAAGTTAATTATAAGTTCATGAGGTATAATGATGCATGTTAGATCAAGCAAGAATATCAAAAATTGTATCAAGAGAGTATCACATGGATTTCAATAAAATGTTTCAATAGGGATAAACTAGCAAGAAATTTTCAAGTAATTGCACAAGTCTTTCCAAGAATATGATAATCAATATTCAAGCAAGTCCTTTCAAGAAGGTAATAATCAATGATCATGCGAGTAATCTCAAGCTCATATAATAACAAGTAGTGCAATGGAATTGGCTATTTCATTCATTTTATTCAAGCAAGTAACTGCCCTTTTTCGGGCCATGCGAGTCAAGTCAAGCAAGTAGGGAGAGAGTAAGCGTGGAATGTCTCAAGTCAAGCAAGCAAGTACTTTCGCCCTTCTGCGGGCCTCAAGTCAAGTATTGCCCATTCTGGGCCAAGCAAGTCAAGTCAAGCAAGTAGTTCGGTGCAATGCCAAACACCGTGGTCAATAAACTCCTATGGGCACAAGTACCTTCGGGTGCTCCTCCCAGGACCTGATCGGACCCTTATTTGTATGCGTAACATTTCAAGTATACTTTTTGACATCCACTCTCATTTATATAGCCAATATAAAATTTCAAGCAGTTTACACATTGTAGGAATATCAGGCAGATTTTTCAGGAATAGAGTTCAAGGACATATCACATGTAAATGATCCACTTGAAATGCATGGCACATAGACAAATCAGGGTTAAGGAGATGGCTCGAGATCATTAGGTAAAGGCTGGACAGCCTTGGGATGGGTCGACCCCATGGGTCGACCCCTGGCTCTTTTAATGTTAATTTAAGTTGAATTTCATTGGACTGAACTTGTGTTCATGTAAGTTTGATTGGGTCAGTGCATTACATTAAGGTCGGTTCATTGCATTGAGGTCAGTGCATGTTTGGGTTTTACTGGCTAAGGTCGATGCTAGCTGTGCCAGCCAGCATCTAAGGTCGGTGCAGGTTTGTCTTATGCATATATATATGAGGTCGATGCACCCATTAGTTCTATGTTATAGGCCGGTGCACATGCCTTCAAGGTCTGTGCACATTCGTGCATATACAAGGTAGGTCGGTGCATGTTCTAGGTCAGTGCATATTCGTGCATATACAAGGTACGTGCACATAAGGTCGGTGCACATTATGGTCTGCACAACATAGTTGCAGGGTCGGTGCAGGTTTCATGTGCATGAGCCTCCAGGTCGGTGCATGTTCTAGGTCGGTGCACCTTTTCGCTCAGGCATATATATATATAAGGTTGGTGCTAGTTGTGTATAGGGTCGTTGCTAGCTTGACAAGGTCGATGCCAGTTGAAACTAGGTTGATGCACATGCATGCATTCTGCCTATAGAGTCTGTGCTAGCTGCATATTATGCCTGACTAAGTTCGGTGCTAGTTGCATAAAGGGTCGGTGCTAGCGCCATGTATCTTACAAACATAGTCGATGCTAGTCTGCATTGTTTCATACATAAGGTCGACGCTAGTTGTCATGCCTGCATATTAAGGTCGATGCTAGTGTGCACTGTTGCATACAAGGTCGGTGCACGTTCTCCTTT